>CM024183.1:1267500-1617500 GCA_013433145.1 Ascaris suum | reverse complement strand
ACACCACCTGTGGAAGTAATTATACCATCGTTTCCCGTTAAATCACCATTACTATGAAGTAATATTGATAGGTAAGATAATATTTGGCTTCTGTAATCCAGGTCTTCTATGATACTTAAAGTCATTACTATGGAATTAAACAGTCATAAAAGTGTTAGCTCTATCGCTTGCACATTAGCCTATTTGAAGCGAATAATAATACATTTATGATAATAAATTACTAAAATTTTATTTCAATTTTCAAGAAACTGCATTTAAAAAATTATGAAAATATTGAATATTTTTTGAAATACATTTGGGGATTTTTTTAAAAAAATCGTTAAATTTCTAATGTGCGAAAAATTGAATTATTTTTTTTTTCTCAAAAGAAGAATTGAAAATTTAATTGAAATTTTTATTTTTTATTTTTTCAAAACTATTCAATCAATTTTACCTATTTTTATCCGTATATATGGGAATATCAAATTTTTTCAATATTTATAAAACAAAACAAAAAAAAATTTATTTTTTTGCAATTTTTTGGAATTAATTTTTATCGATCATTGTAATTGATCACTTAAAAACAATTGCAATTATATAGACATTTATGATGAGCGTATTTAAAATAAGGTAGGGAAGGAGGAGGGAGGGGGAGGGGAAATTATTCCATCTTATCTTAATTTTCCAATTTGATTAGCAAAGCTAGATGAAAAACATCAGCTTATTTGAATTTTAAAGCGTCACATCAAACGTCAACCACAAAATAAATTCATAATTTTTTCGAAGAGAAGAATATTTCATCGCTATTTAAGAGACTATTAATGTGGAGCTTCGTTTGTGTTTCGTTTCTCAGTATGACGTCCGAATAATTTTTCTAATGCGCTAATTAGATATTAATATTTGGTTTTCCTTTTTTTTTACTTCAAAATCATTAATCAATTTTGAAATTGTGAATTATAAATTGTGAGTTATTTAGTATAAGATATATATAGGTGACTTATTGAATCACTCGTTGATATCAATATACTGTTATTTTTATTTGTGGTGTTTTTCTTTACTCTATTATAAATTATAGATGAAATATTAGCAAATTTTTATGCTCTTTTTTTTTGCATTTCCTTTCTTATGCCTTCATCTTAAATAAAAACAATGTTTTGAAGTTTTCTTATGTATTACTTCTCTCTAGAGTCTATCGTACCGCTAGAAAAATCGTATCATCTACGGCAATGGAATGCCAAAATACATGGAAGATCTTTGCATATATTTTCTGAGGTCAAATTTTCTGAGCGTTATTGAAATCAACAATTTAAATTATTCTTCACCTATTAATTCCTCGAAATTTGATGCTTAAAGTATGGAATATTAGCAACAGAGGAATATTATCGGTGAGGATATTAGCAAATATGGACGATTTCCATTTAGTAATAGAAACGTGCAAATAAAATTTCCATACGATAATTGGCATGATGAATCGGCGAATTATCAAATTTTCAACGAAAATTGAGGCATAGAATATTAATGCCGTCATTATTTTTGCCAATAAAAAGCCCCCTACCACTATTATTGTTTTTTTTTTGTCATTATTAGACTATGCTACTCTATGACTAATCGAAGAAATTAATCAAAAATAATAATTGAAAATTTTTTGAGATTTAGCTTCATTAATCAAAATTAATTGAAATTCAAAATTAATAAAATAATAATCAATTGAGATTTAGCATCATCCGGAGATTTGGGAATTGATCTTCACGAGATCTTGCATCTACCAAGACTTGATCCAACCCGAGATTTGGTCTATCCGAGACTTCGCCCCGCTTAAGGTTTAGTCTAAAGCGAGACCTCGCCCAACCATAATTTGGCTGCATTCAAGATTTGTTGCCATCATAACCTACCGGCCGCTTTAACCACCTTTCTCGGGTTTCCACCCACTCCTTCACTCAAAAGTTGGGGGATATCGAAATACGCTTCTGCCCATTCGCAACAAAGCTAACGACTTTTTATTTTTCAAAAACAAACTGTACGTAGAACTAAAATTATGGATAGATACAGTTATAAGAGAGTGGATTCATAGGTGGATCGGTAGAGAAATGGAAGAAATGATAGACGGATGAGCAAATCACAAGCTTAACACTCTCCATTTGGACCATTAACGCACTATATAAACGTCAAAACAAAAACTGTCTTAGACCAGCAATGCAATGATAGCAGATTTCACTGAAAAAGAGAATCGATTAGCTCTTTCTTGAATAAACCGTCCAAGCATTCTTTTTATGATTAATTTCCCTTATGCTTACCGAATATTTGAATGATATATGACAGAGAACTGAACAGGAAGAAAAGCAATCAGACAGAAGATCTAATTCCACTCAATTAGGAACAAGCATTTAAAAAAATAAAATCGTGAAAACCATCAACTACCCTTTTCGTTCATCATCCACTCCCTCCTCGCCTTCAATCTCCCCTCTTGCAAATCATATATATTTTTCGTAGTTTTGTGTCCATTTTGTTTTTTTTCTCTAAACGTTTAAGACAAAAAAGTCCATATGTCCATTTTGTCCACTCGAAAACAATCGAAGACTGGATAGTGGTCATCGAATTAGTCACATTTATATGCTGATTTAATTCAAAAATACATAATTTTAAATGAGAACAACCTACTGTCCTTTTTTTGCTGAAACAATGATTCACATATGGGAATTTATTATACGTTTGATGAATTACATTCATTCGAACGAATACACACATTCATCAAATCCAATTAACAACTGCAATAGCTCTGGATACGCATAGCGAAGGAACTTATAATAAAATTTTACACTTCCGTCTACCATATAACTTCGAATAAAGCCCCTTCTTGTCAAAGAGGACTGCTTTCCAACCTTCTTTTTGAAAAGTCATTGCGCTTCGCATAACTTAATGCTTAAAAAAGACTCCTAGCTTCGTGGGGCCGGAAATTAGGCGTTGCTTTATTCATCTCAACGAGCTCCGTAGCATTAGTGTAGAAATCAACATCAGTCATATCATACGGAAATATCAAACAATAATATATCCTTCTGAATTAATCGTGCTGAAGTGGGAAATACTCCGGACAAAGAAATACAGCAAGAAAACCATACGCATCAAACAAGCTCATAGCAACAAACATAGACACTAGACAATCATGCACAAATTCATCTGGCATTGAATTTTAGTACACCCTTGCCCTTCAACATGAAGTTACGCCAAAAGTGAGAGTCCACATGGATCGCGATCACCTATACGAAGAGCAAAACGGCAATGAGGAGCAGCCATTCTCTTTAGCTCAAAATGCAGGTTTTTTTCTTTCTCACTCTTGAGCAGAAAATACAAGAAAAAATTCAAGTCGCACCATTTAAAGGCGAGGAGCTTTGGGGTTTCATTCTTTTTTTTGATCGTTTTCACTAGAAATTTTGTTTACCTTCTCAACGAAACTCGCTTCATCTGCACTTTTTTTGCAAGTCGACCCTCTTGACAATTTTAAGCGAAGATCCTGCATTGGGGCAAGGTGACCAAAGACCAACCTTCCAATCCCTCTTCTCCGTCCGCATTTCCATAGGAACTAGTCCTTAACGTTGCTTGTATAACGAACTATCTTATAGTCAATGCATTCTATCTGCCTTTGTTAACCGACTATTTACTATGATCCCCTTATCATTATCATTACTTTACTCCAAAAGCTCAAGATCAACTCATTTATCGCTAATCCATAGGTGGCCAGAAGGCGTATAACTGACGTTCCGCATAGGCGAAACGAATTCGCCGATCGAAAACTTTGGATTTCCGCCGAAATAATGAAACGTCTGTCTGTAACAGCCCAAAGCCACCGTGGTGGCAGAAGTGCACTCATCACAGCCACCATCTCATTCTTAAAAACCAAACCTTCACATTTTGTCTTAATGGCCACTTGTACTGCTGATTGTTAAACGAGTCACTGCTTGCCTATCCCCTCCTCTCCCCCCCACCAACCATTATTGCTACTACCTCTCACTAATATAAAATACTTGTAAACATGCCACAAATCATATCAAACAAACAACATGAAATCAAACAAACATATACAAGCAAATGGAGAGGGAAAGTATAAGATATTCAAGCTTTTACGTGCTCTTTTTGGAGGCGATTCAACATCAATCCCATCCTCAACGTTTTCTTTTCCCGCACCGAGATCCTTAATTTGGACAGGCTCTTCAATTACCCCATTGGTCCACATTCTCCGTACGCGTTACCGTCGATGTACCATCAACGAATCGCGTTTTGAAGAGGACATTCGCGTGATTGAACATCCCATCCTTTAGTGATACAATTATGAACTGAAAAAGTATTCATCATTAACATAAGTGAGGCAATGAATACTTCGTACTGAAGAATCTCTATTTTGCCGATCAATCTGATTAGAAAATTTTGTCGGAATACAAAACTATCGTTAACAGGACGAGTGTCATAATTGCTTTGGGCGATGGAGGAAAGAAATAATGACAACGATATATGAATCTCATAAGGAATGAAGGCCATCTCATTCTAGTAGATGCTCAATTTCTTCCATTAAAAACAATCAATAAAACAATTGAAATTAAAAAATGTACATTTGATGATTAAAAACATTAAAAGTCCAGTGCAACCCCCCAAATCTCAAAAAGCAATCATCGAAAACATCCTACAATATCAATCAGACATCATCATACAAATACAATAAAAATCTATTCCACCTGAATGAACTACAACCTCCCATCCACACCATCCATATACAATAAATACTAATTGCCTACACAAGACACCTCTCTGACAGATTCTTAATGGTAGAGAGCAAAAGAAGGAAAATGAGAATAAAAAAGAGCTGAAATATTTTCATAATTATAATCAAGTGAAATTTAACTCACGTAACGCAATCAAACAGCCCTCAAAAACTTTGAATTGATGAGGTTGTCTTCCGCTAAAATCGTTTCATATGAAAAGTGCAATACCCACTACCTAGTTCTACTCTTTAGCGACTCTATGAGAAATATGATTCAAAAATTTACCACCTCACCGACGGAAGAAATAAAAGCAGCAAAAACATTTTGCGAAAATATCGAAAACATCCACTTTTGCTCACCCACCAATCAACAAACTTGTAAAGCAAGGATTCATAGAAAGAAAACGTTCAATCCTGAATCCGAAGCTCCACATCAACAAGAAATGTGACGGTGCTAATAAACAGGTAAAAACAAATGATCACCTGAGATCTTTAAAATAGTTTTGATCATTGCAACCGATGTTCTGCGTATGTGATAAATCGAGTGCCGCATCCACCTCGTCCAATATATAAAAAGGCGCCGGTTTAAATTCAGCATTGCCAACACTAAGACAGCGCCACCAACGAACGCTGACCTCAAAATCAACAACCCTGAAATGACCGCTTATGAATGGGTGGTCGGAATTAGAAACAAATGGAAAAATAAGCAAACTAAGAGGTGGGAATTTGGCAAGACCTGTAACCAGAGGGATCATATCCACATTCATTGACAAATCCACCCCTCCCCTTCTCTCATCCCTCCCCTTCCCCCAACCCCACTCCCACTTCCAACAAATCCACAACCACAGCAGTGGGGCGGTCGAATGAGCTGACTACTCGATTGCCCCTCTCTTACGAAATAATTAAAAAAAAAAACAAAATACAAGCAAAAAACTTTTATAAAAACTAGCAGAATATACTGATAGCATGGCCCTGAGAACGTCCAAAAAAAAATATTTTATTTCTCCATGGGAGGTCATCGTCACTATAATGTATGTCAGTTATGAAGACCTTCATAAGGAAATCTCTTTTCCTAACCTTGATGCATGGACACTTACCTAAGTGACAGCTCGGGTGGAATTAATTTCCACAGAACGAGTGACTGAAATCAGGCCCTAAAATTAGAGCAATCGTCAGCACCGAACATTGCCTACAAGACAGGTCCATAAATGAACCTAAAAGCTGGTCAGAAACAACGGTGTATCTACCTTTTTCCACCTCCCAATGGCTAGTAATGCGTAAAATAATGCGCATACCTCCTGACAACTCTCCAAGAGATTCCTTCCACTGTCCACGAAACGCTACCTTCACCTCAAGTCCCTTCCAAACCGATCGAGCACCTTGCGGAGGATCTAGTTTCGCACTGGTTTCCAGGAACAGTGTGGAAAATATGTTGCCGAAATCCTATAAGATAAGCTTCGTTAGAGTGAAATGCAATGCAGCCTCAAAAGCTGATTACAACAAACCCCCAGGAAACTCGAAGGGACACAGAGTGTCTAAGATATCCGAATTGAACAGCACTTCAAAGAATGAAACTAAACCCCCTCTTCCCTGTTTTTGATGCCAAGTACCACGCCAGAGGCCTATCGGAAAATCTTCAATACCTCTGAGTCCTTCCCCTCATCCGCTTATCCTCATAGATAAGGAAAGAAGAAACAATCATCTCTTACAAAGGTTGAAAAAATCTATTGCTTCACCTAATTTTCGCTAGAGAATAACCTTCTCCCCCCCTCCCTCCTCTTGCAAAAAAAACAACTTTGCGAGATTTACGCAGGATGTTATTCCAGTTCGTTCGGTGCAAGTATCATTCCACGAAACCTAAATTGTCAATAAAACGGAGAAATTACACTCTATGTGGTAATAAATTGGGCTTTATACAACCAACGTTTTATCAATTGGAATTGAGGAGAATAAGAAATTTTTTTGAGGTGGGAAAAAAATACCCCACTGTTTCTGACACAGAAACAATCGCTAGCTTTTCATGTTTCCCCATCTTATCTTAATAATGGTTGCGCTTTTTTAGATAAGCCAATCCGAGTTTAAATTACATTGACAAAAAAATAAATGATGCTCTAACATCAGCCCTTCTCCTCCTCCCTCCCCCCCTCCCCCCCTCCCTCCCCGGCTGAGACTTAAGATGATTCTTTGTGGTAGGTTCACCTCGGTGCTGATATATGAAATTCTTTACTTGGTTTATGATGCTTTATGAGCCTTCATCAAGTTAATTTCCATATCAATAATGCTTTAAAAATTCAGACATACATTCTTTTGCAGCCATTTATATCAAGCAGCAAATGAAAATCTGATGCGAATTAAGCGGAATTATGAAATATAAAAGCAGAAAAAACCTACCCGACTGACTTGTGCATGTGCTTTGAGGATTTCCTGGCGTTTCTTCTCATCTAATTTCTTGATGGCACTCAGTAAAGCGTGCCTTATCCTTTAGCAGTTGATCCCTTTTGCCTTGTAGATCTGCACACAGAAAATTGTTCCAATGTAACTCAACCCCACAAAAGAGATGATAAAATCACTCATAAAATCACCGTGAATTTAGTCCCTTTCCTCTCGAGAAAACTTTTTAGAAGGTGAGGAAGATGGCGGCCTAAATGCCGACTAATTAAATTGATTCCTGTCAAATCTTAAGCAACCGATCTCTCCAGTGAAATCTGATCTATTCCGGTGTATAGCTGATCAATTCTAATATGGAGAGCACTCCAGCCAATATCCTCCTCCTCGTAAGGTCAACAAACCCTGAGTGTCCGCTCTTACCGACTCAATTAGCCTTTTTTACAACTTTGAAGAAAATTAAAAAAAACGGAGAAACACGACAGTCACTGCAAAAAAAATTTCGGGAATTAAATTATAGGTGCACCCATGCTGGAGGTGAACGAATCAAATCTTAGAAACAACTCAGCTTACATTGCTTCCATAAAAAACGTATTTGTTATAAAGTACAAAACAATGTAATATAGTACAATAAGAATACAAAAACACGAGCGATTTTGCGAATAAGTATAAAAATAAGCAAACAACAAATATTCAACAATAATTGAAGAGAGAGAAACAAGGAAATGCCTCCCAAACCACCCCCCCCCCCCCTCCCCTCCTTTAATCTCCTCCACCCTGCCATACAATCGTGACAGAAAGAAGTCGATCTCTTTTGAAATTCTAATTAATAGTTATTGTGTCCTATATATTGCATCTTGAAACTGCCCCTATATTGTCTCTTCCCTTGAAAAAAACCACTGAGTTCAATCCTTTCTTTATTGCTCTCAGTACGAACATTGCCAAGAAGATGCAAGAACAACACCTCGTCGGCCCCTCTTTCATCATTGCCATACCAACAGCACATCTTTGCAAAGAAGCTTACTCGGTCCTCACCGTTCCAAGCATCGACATCGCCTTGCTATCGACTGTCCTTTCGAGCTCCTTCCGCCTATTCACCTTTTCCTCCAGTTCCTTAGTGCCACTCAGCGACGTATAATTCGTAAAATCAAATGCAGTTCCTTGTTTGCCGAAATGTTTCTTCTCTTCAAAGATCCACCTGTGCTTCTTTTCCAAATGAGCCACCTGGAAGGTAATGACAACATCAGCACGACCTAGCATGAATAATATCACTAGTCCAATACTGTCATCATATTTATGTGCGAAGTCGACTCCGAGTCAGATTCCCCCATAACATCATTCGCATACCTAAATCGAGCCCTAACTGTGGCAAAGCGCATGCACTGTTTCCTAAGCAACGGGGCAACCGACAGTTTAAAATGGGGTAAATGGACAGCTGAAGAAATTTAAATTCACATTGCCTATTACCAACGTGAATGCAAGTCGACGGAAAAAAGTGCTATCAAGTTCCGTCACTCATTCGCATACTTAGGAGTTGAGTCTACAACTTACTAGAGAGATCTTGACGCCTTTAAACGAATATCAATGAGATTAAAAATATATATATATTAATATAAACCCTCCCCCCCTCTCGCGGCAAACAACAAATATCCAGGAAATGAAGGAGACTCTTACTCCAGAAGGCGTTTTTCTTTCTAAATTCGTTCCAGAAAGAGGACTCTACTCAACATAGGGTGTGTCTCCATCAAACAAATCAAATTCGAAAACCTCTAACAAAAACCACTTGTAGCTTTAATGTTAAATAATTCTTTAAACCTTCTGGCTTAAATGACGAGATCCCAAAAGTCCACTTCAATGTGTGGACATCTCTGCATTGATAACTTCACCGATTTGCTTCAAAAATCCACATCAGCTCATTCACGTTATCATGGTCCACTAACCCTTCTACTGCATTCGAGGATACTTTCCTGTGCCTTCTCAAGATCCTTCACCAATGAATCCCGTTCGATATCCGCTTCTCTGATGCGCTTCTTAAGTGCGTTCAATGCATCGGTTGCATTTCGTATACCTGAGTCATGTTTACGCATACGTTCGTTGAATGCCTCCATTTCTCGATTACCTTCTCTGAGAACACTCTGAAACAACAACAAACAACCATCACCTTCAATTACTATTAATAAAATATCTTCATACCTCTACGGAAACTGCCGCATTACATCCATCTGTAACTGACTCCCCATTACCGGATAGCTATATCCTCCGGAACGCTCAAGCGTATTCGTCATTTCTGGCACGTAAAAAGGATAGGAGAGGAATAATGCAGACTTGAAGCGTAATTCAAAACCAAACAAACGCGTTAGGTCAAGTCTCCCAGAAAATGAGAGTGAAATATAAGACTTTATAAAAACCCCCTTTTTTTTCAAAGCATCAAAGAACCTCCAACATTACTTTATCCCATGATTTTGCTTTCGTCGCTATTTACTTGTCAGAAAATTCCCCCCTCAGAAGGTACTTTTAACGAATTTGATACAAATTTCACTTCGAAATTAATACTCTTGAACATTTAATCTTGGCGTACAACAAAGATGTCTCATAAACGTCACTTATTATTTGTTTTTTCATTAAAACGATGACCGTAGATGAAAATATTAATGAAGAAACGCGTCATTAAAAAAAATATTTGAGGAGAATTTCAAATATTTAGCCTCTTTATAGCTATCGAACTTTCATCTACTTAATACTGAAGGGATTCAAGATACATACGACAACAACTTACCCATTCACTTGTGTCTTCTTGAACAATTTCTACGGAAGTTATAAATCCTTCCGGTAAGTGAACGGACTAACAGCCACTTCCAAAAAAGTGCTTATTACGCTTGTCCGTCAAAGTCCGTTGATTATACCGACAGCAGACAAGAAAACGTAAAACGTATAATCGATTTTCATTTTGGCAATGTCAGACATCCACCAGTTAAGCATACATGCTGTCAAGCCCTCAATCAGGAAAATTACCTTCGCCGTCGCGACTTCCTTCTCAATCTCGCCAAGTTTGCCGACACCCTCAGCGATGCTGCTCAAAGCAACGCGTTAAATTCACCGGGTGGGTATTCCTGGCGCGGAGGAAGTCATTTCCTACGAGTTACTCAACATAGCAAATCTTCTCTGCATGTATTATGCATAAAATGCACTTAAGGCTATATCCTTTTGCAAACACAACACAAATAGCAATAATGCAACAAATTTACAATTAAAGCTGACTAACACCACATCATCCAATATAACCTCCCCCCCCCCCTCCTCCCCATTTACATATTCCTTGACAATCGGATAAAATTGGAATGTCATGAATTTTAACTGAAATTAATGAATTTTTCACTTCGAATTAATTTCTCATAAAAATTCTCGACGTATAAAGCGTAAAAATTTACAAAACACTTAGAGATTGCAAAATTTTAACGATGCTATCTTTTCTTATGATTGCTTATTTCTTAACTATACATTATACTTCCCATCGATTCGTTCAATATTTCAAAAAAATCTCCCACCTATAAATTTCTATATTTTCAAATTTTTCATTTCTAGTTTCTTCTCCGCTTTTCTATAACTTTTCTTTTTTTCCCGAAAAACTTCCCTCCACAACTTCTGTTTTTTTAGTTTTTCTTCCAAACGAAACATTCCTTCAGTTCTTAAACATTGCAATTACCAAATATGTAATCACCTTTCACCTCTTCAATAAAATAGAAGGAAAGTAAGGGAGATGGCTTTTGCATTACGCACTACACAATAAAAAACTTCCGCCTCAAAAAGGCCTTCCTAACGTGGCAGCCCACACAGCTTTATTTGAAATAGCTAACCAGAGTGTACATTAAACGTACGTACAGTCGCTTTAATCTGTAAAATATATGCAATATGCAAGACCCTTAAAAAACCCTTTTGAAAAACATCAATATACAGGTACACAACAAGTCTATAAATAACTACACAGGTAAACAATAAACCTACAAATGCATAAAAATAAACAAAAATAAAAGAAAATTCATAATATAACCTGAGTGAATCAAGCTCTCTTCTAGCCTCTTCGAAGCCTTTTTTTCAAATTCATCAATTCCTTCTCCGCTCTGGCCAGTTCCTTCTGAGCTTGTTTCTTCTCCCTTCCTAAGAGAAACAAACCTTCTTATTTCAAATATCCATCAGTGAACCAAATGTGGGAATAAAACGAATCAAACTTACCCTAAATATCATTCAACCGCATTACATATCTACTTTTAAGTTGAATAAAATTACCTGAAAACGCCCTTGTCATTCTTTTTGCGATCGTCCAATTCCGCAATCTCGCTCGTAAATTCGTCTCGTTGGTGATGATGCTCTTTGATTATTGCCAGAACTTGAGAATCTCCTTCAAATAAACAACAACTAAAAGATCGGCAAATCGACGAAGACATCGGTCGTCGACCCCTCTCTTCCTCTCGCTTCCTTCCTTTCTTTTCCGACTACTCAAATATAGAAAATAAAAATTACTAAACGTGTTTCCTTATGCCGTAAAGTATTATAGCCAATCAATTGCGTACTGCTATAGCGGATCTTATATCTCTCACCTTCATTTTACATAATCAAATTTTAAAACATTTTTTCCCATATTTATAACTCATTTAGCTAACTTCATAACCTCAAGGAGTAGGAAAAAAACAACAACAAAACAATCAATAAAGATTTAAAAAAAAAAAAACAAAGAATAAACATACAGCTTCAATTTCTTCGGTTTCCTCTGCAACATATGCACAGCGCTATGAGTATCCTATCGTTGATTACATCCAAACGTTCATCCAATTTTGCTTATTCGTCGTTAATTCATCGAATTTACGATGTAACGGAGCTAGACGTGATAGTTCTTCTATAAAAAAATTGACTTTATATTAATATTAATTGTACAAAATGTATTTATTATGGATTAATATTCATATACATTATAGCAATTTATATAACAACTCTCAAAACAAACCATATGGCTTTTATAGAAGAATAAAATGATCATCGAGGTGGGACAATTAACGAAAAGACCTACTGCATCATCCCCATCCCTCCCCCTTTCCCCCCCCCCCCCGTCCCATTTCTTTCTCTTCTCCCACCGAACCAATGATTCTGGCATCTGCCACTCCGTGAAACTGGCATGTTTATGTTTCCTTGATATTATGATAATTTTAAAACTATAAAACCGATGACAGAAGTGCTTCATTAGCCCTCCCTTTCCACCCTCCCCCTCCCCCCCCCCCCCGCACCATTCACAGTCCAAAAAAGAGAAACATGAGGCTAGAACAGAAAAAAAAATCGAAATAGCATTTTACTTCAAAGACCACCTTGTACAATTTTTTTTTAGTGCACAAACAATAATGATACGAAAAAAAAAAACCATATAAAACTTTTCTGCAAAGAAATCCATTAGGCAAAAGCAGACGTCCATCTCACAAGAAATTCGATATCACTCTGCATCTCTGCTTGATCGTCTTCGCTTCATTGCCTATTTCACAAATACATCAGAAACAACCTCCCCCCCCCCCCTCTCAATGTTAAATATCTCAATACATCGTATTACTTCTTCATTAACACCACAACATCTTCTCTAAAGCTCCATCGCATTCCCTTGTATTACGCTAAATTATGCATTAATTTCTGCCCGTTTCGCGCCCATTTCGGCGAGAATGAGTCGACTCATCGCCAAAAACTATTCGCCATCATCGCCCAATAAGCCAATGAATTTTGACGGTAAACACCCGAAGCAAAATATAATTAATGCGATAACCTTGTATTTCCTTTATTCTTGCGTCGATTTCGCGATGCGATCCGATTTCTTCATTATGTCAGCAAGCTCAGCGAGAAGAGCTGTACGATTGGACGGGAACCTTAAACAATAAAGCAATATATTTAAAAAAAAAGACCCATATAACTCTATAGCTTTTGGGCAATGAAACTCTGAATCTCAATTATTACCGCTAATGAATATAAAATATCGGATAACAAAAAAAAATAAAAATCTCTCTTCTACGAAACGATATATGCAAATTTCAAAAAAAAAGTTAAAAATTCCGTTAAAAAAAAGTGAGCTGAAATGAGTACTTAAAGATGTTTTAAAAAATGATATGCGATAATTATTTCAATATTCATTAATAAAACAAAATTTTCAAAAAGCTATAAAAAATTCAGTGAATTTTTTTGCCATTGCGGAGAAAAGCAGCGCTATGAGTTAATATTTCTTGAAATCGCTTATAAGGCGAAAAGTTTGCGTCATAAGAATGAAAAAAACTTTTTTAGACGAGCAGTAATACAGTAAAAGTTTGCGTCAAAGACGATCAGGAAAAGAGTATTACCTGTATACAGGTAAACAGGTATATACTCTTTAAAGATACAATATTGTACCAAATAAAAAAGTAAAGCACAAAGAAAAATACCAACGCAAAACCCAAGTCCAGAATATAAAAATCACAGTAGAGCGATAAGAAAGAAAAAGAGAGACCTCCATGTTACAACACCAGCGGGATTATATTCTGTGCCGTCGAGTGTCACTGAACGAGCTTTGATCTGCGCGTCGAACGACACCTGTAAACACCTCAGCAACAATTAATAAACGAGGTAAAATTTCAAAGGTCGCAAATAGAAAAACAATAATCCACGATGGCAATTCCAGATTACGGTGGTTTATTAGCCATTAACAGCTACAGTAATAAGAAGACTTTCAAAATAAGATTCCTCAAAGACACAGAGGACAACGATGATAGTGATATATCAAATGGAAAACACATTGCAAAATTGTCCATTCAATTAGAAACACTGGCTTCAGGCATAAATATTCCAGATAAAACAGCTTTCGACCATCAAAGAACCCATTAAAAACTAAGACGTTCGATCAAATAAAAAAGCAATCGGATATCGCCAATCTTCCATCACATGAGGTATTATCAACCTCAAAAATAATGCCGAAGAATGTTCATGAAAAAACTTCCCTATCGGTTCCTATTTGGGAAATCGCCCCAAAACCGCCGATTCTCAAAAAAAAAAAAGTGATTTCTTTGGAAACAACATATCTCCCACATATACTTATGAAATTTTGCAGCAAGTGCAGAAATCTTGTCAAAGAGGAATTGGAGCCGTTAATAGTGACCTCAGGTCGGCAGTGAGCTAAAAGAGCAGGGATTCTATAGAATCTGAACTTCGCGAGATTATTGGTGAAGCCAATGCTGAAGTGATCACCGTAAACGAAAAATGCTCAACTATGAAAGAAGTCGAAATCTATATAATTACGCGGATGTAAATACTTACATAATAACGAAACTCTATATGTACGTCCATTAACTTTTACAAACAAATAAATCAATATTTCCATTAGAACAAAATGCATCATAAACGATGAACTTGTATGCCCACCAGTCTAAAATATTATAACTCTATTCCAAGATCAATAAAATTATGGAGTTCATTCTAAATAATGCGTGAGCTTTCAAGATAAAATTATCAGTCTTTAATAAACCTTATACAAGAAATAATAAAATGTTGCACAACAAAAATATTATTTGATTACGCAAAAAAAAAAACAATATTACAAATCATATACACATCGTGCTCTAATTAATCAAATATTTAAAAAAAAAACCTTTTTAGCTGTATCGTCATCGGCCAAACGATCGTTCTCTCCCAAATATAAAATGCATCGCCGGTGGCAAATCTCTATCATACTCAGATGAGATCATTGGCCAACATCACATTCTGCTTTCCGAACTAAATTAATAGCATATATCAGCACATAAAAAACGACATTCACCCATCGTTTCTATCCTCTAAATACACAAAAAATCGCATCTGTAATGCATAAGCATCGATTGCAATCATCGGCACGTTGGATCGCCCCCCTCCCTTTGCATCACCCATACAATAAATATCGTCGACATAAACACGCTGTAATATAACTTCTAATACAAATTTTACGAAGTAAATTTGCATAAATTCAACAGACTAAAGGAAAATCGGCCAAGGTCATTAAATAAGAGATCATTTCCCACAAAAAAAATCTTACCCATGCTAGCATATTATTAGAATGCCGCATGAATCCCAATGGTCTTGAAAAAATAATTCCAATTCCCGTACCTTCGAAAATAAATCCCATATCTCTGACTGCCAAAATAAACACGCCATCAAATCATTTTGCAAACGCCACTTCTGCCAAGTCTCAACTCATCTTCAATAACGCCAATGATCCCCCAGAATCATCGATCTATCATACAGGAACGCATCCTAGAGTGCTCTAAAGTTGAGTGCAGTTGCCAAAAATGCACTCGCTGAGCCCTTAGGGCTTTTTCTTGGCTCAATGAGCGTAACTCAATGGGGCAAGCAGCAATAAACACCTCATAGTTCCCAACATTGTGACATCTTCCAATTGCATAATTTTGCAATGCGATAATTTCAAGCACAGCTATCACTTCACTCACTCATTTCCAATATACAATTAAGTCATTCTTCAATTTAAGTAACCAAAAAAAGAAAATGTGCTCAGAAATATCTCCAAAAGGAAATATATGCCACTAAATTACAAAACCATTATTATATACCACTATAACCTACTGCTATTGTACCTCTGGCTTCTTGTTCATATTTGTTTTCCCCGCTCCTTATAAAAAGACCAACTCACGTCTGCAAGATAGCCTTAAAGCTTTAAAAGCTGAAAAGGTAGACTCTTACCTTTACGTGCCTTCAAATTCAGTACGTATTAATCAAAAATCAATAAGTGACTATCTGCTTAAACGAAAACGAAAGAAAGAAATAAAAATTGAAAAAAAGAGTTAATATTATCAAATAGTAAATAGTAACTCAAAAATACAACTTATGTGAAACTAAGTAAATTTCTATAAAAACCAAATGATAGGAATTCATCTCATCGAATCGTGCATATTTTATTCAGCGAAAAGAATTTTGTGCAATGCAATTCTTTTACGATAAGTATTCGATTTGCAATAACAAAGTTAAACGATCAATTAATTCAACGATTTCAATTAATTTCAACTCTAAACTTGAATTATAACTTAATTTAAATCTTCAATTTAACATAATATCCTAACCTAAAATTTTCGCTCCATTTAGAAAGCCGATTTCTTAACAAACACTAACAATATTTACAATTATTAACAGCTTTCATATTTAACAATCAACTTAATTAATTCCAACCTGAAAACATTCGATCGCCATATTTGCCTCTCTTTAAACTCAATCAAACAAACTAAACCAACGATTGCGCTCTATCTAATTTTCTCTGATCTAATAGTCTGCCGTCCATTTTATCCAACGGCATCAATGTCGTTCGTCGTTGCAAACATTTTATGCGCCAATAGATCAGCGTGCTGTATTCACATCTTCGACAATCACGTTCGAAAGCTGCAATTTATAAATCCATATCTGATCAACTGATCAATATTCTAAGTGTAACAATAAACTTTGAGAGCACGTTCAACAGAACACCTGAAAGCTGCCAACCATCTATGATCGCTACCTAATTCACAATCATCAATAATACTCGCCCCACAAAAATACTTCCAGTTCCATTATCTACTTTCCTGGCAACTATCTGTTCACATTCTCATCCGGCGAAGTCACGTTCACCTTTACATCATACCTGGTTGATCGACGATCAAAAAAAGTGGGTGAAAGCAATGTGTGTCCACGGAGAGAAATGATCAAGGTTTCCCTATACAACTCCCCCCTCCCCCCTCTCATAATTTTAGCTTTCATTGGATATAATTTACCAAATTTCTGCTCAAAGCGCACACTTTATCATTTTAAATAATACTCAATAATAATTTATTTCCAGTCTTATATCATCGGTGCATTTTCGTATTTACCTTAGAAAATTTTTTTGCAAATACAAATATCATTGCAATATTTAAACGTTATTTCAATGCAATAACTCCTACAGAAAAGCATTTAAAATATAGGCGAATAATAGAATAATATCTCTTGAAAGCTTCTATGTATTACAAAAACGAACATACAATAATTATTTAATTCGATTGATGAACTAATTTAAAATGCAACGAAATTTAAGAAATTCAATAGTGCAATAAGATTTTACCAAATTGAGGCAAATTTTGATCACTCTTTTCTCTCTTATTATTCATGTCAATACGACTAAAAGAGTAGTTTTTAAATTTAATTCTCACAGCACCTAGCTCAAAATATGCCTTCCGAATCATTTTGTCGAATTCTATCGTTATTTCACTAATCGCATTATTTTATTTCCTAATGTTAGCATACCTTACAATATAACATCAATCAAGGCAGACATAACATACACAACATTACACTCATATTTTAACGTTCAGTAAAACGTACTTTGAACCCCCATAACTTCACCTATTCACACCAGTTTGAATAGCACTGCACTGATATTACACTGCAATCTATCCACGCATCTAAGTAATATATATTATATATAAATATATATATATATATATATATATATATATATATATATATATATATATATATATATATATATTATATATAGTGAACACGAGATTCAGTGGTTGTTGAAACAATGAACTATTCACTGCCGATAAGTAAAGAAGATAGTAATTAAAATATAAAAAGTAATCACCTTTAAAGTCAGCAGCAAAAATTCGCGAATATTTCAGCAAATTTCCTTCTCAGCAGAGATAATCAATTTTTCAAAAAAAAACTGAAGTCGGCATTCATCATGCCGATATAAATACACACATGTGCATAATTCAACACACATTAAGAGCATAGTCTATGCCGTTCTTTCATTTCCGCCTCTGTAATGTCGCAAATACACATGCGAACGTCTCAACACTATTCACGTTCACAACAGCTTGCAAAGATCGCAAACAAATAACAGCGACGCAACGACGAGTAAACAATTGCGATATTTCAACAATTAATAATAATTTCATAATCCTCCTCCTCCTCTCTCTCTCCCCCCCCCCCCCCCCCTAATATGAACGTTTTAGAGAAATATAATGAGTTCACTTTTGGCCTTTTATCCTTCCCCCCCCTTTCAGTGGGAAAATAGAAGGTACAAAGGCGATAGACGCATATATCATAAGGCATTAAACATATCCAAAAAGAGCCGAAAGGACCTTACAAATATTACCGACATATATGAATAACTAATAAAAGCGAATATGCACTCGGTTAGGGAAAGAAATAGGGAGCGATGTTATGTCAGCTTAGTTACTGTGATTCACCTGGAAGGTGTGATGTCGATCAGGCAACTCTCTGTAAGAATACACCTATAATTTTGCTTAGGAGAGATTAATAATGTAACTGTAACTTTCCAAGTATATATTCAATTCCCCTCAAAGACCCAGCTTGGCTGTAAGGAAATCCAACGCAGGTGTGCGCATTTCGTGGAAACTTAAAGCATCAAAGAATTCGAGCAATAAAAACCGACGATCCATGATACATGATTTGGTATAAAGAAAAATGATTGCATGCTACAGGAATTGGTACATAAAAATCCGCATCTGATTTAAAACACACCGGACTTAACAACTGAAATCAACGAACCTACCCACTAATCCTTCAGTAACACAGCCCTTCTCGCTGTTTCCCGATACCACCTTAATTTAAAGGTGGCGACTCTTGATAAGAAGTTCCAAGTCGATAAAGGGCATCCAGCAATCGCTGTTCATTGCCTCACTTGTGAGTTAATGACATTAATTGCGACGAAATGTCCCGTAGAAGAATCAACCATGATAAAGATATTATCACGTATCGGTGGCATACTATAACGCACCAGCTCACATAACAACGTTCAAACAGTGTGTCATATCTAATGGTCCACCTGTACATTGTCCGTACCGTGGACAGTGGTACGAAGCTACATCGTTCACGCAACCACCAACAAGGTGTATCCCTATAGCGAATCTATTGTTCGCTCAAAAATAGTCCCTCTGCTGGAATCGGAATAAGTTAGAGCTCAGGCACAACTCCAACATCAGCTAAGATCAACGATGCCGAAGCCGTGTAAATCCGAGCTTCGTTGCGCCTTCAGCAGTCTGATCGCTATTTTCGTTGCCAAATATCCATTCATTGCCTAAATTTCTAATCGCTATTTTTATTATCAACATTCCTTAAGCTATACAGCTGTGTTCATAGCTTCATCAACAGCTAGTTGATTCGACCTGCAGCAGCGTGGCATCAAAGCACTGTCGATAGCTGTTCAATCTGCCAACATCACTTGCCACAATCTGTTGTCATTAGCAACCAACTTCTAGCCCTTGCATTTGCTCTCCAGCTTCACCTCCGAAGTCGATGCAAAGATCCTATGGTCAGTAATATTAACGCATGGCAAGGAATTGCTCAACATCACCACCGACAAAGTTCCACTCTTCCACTGATCGATATGCCAATTCTGCCGTCATCTATGCGTCGTTTCAGTCTCCACAATATGGCGCATAAGTGAACTTTCAGGTTGTTCTTTACTGCCCTTCCCGGATCATTGAAGAGTTGGCTGACTCTCACCGTAATAATAACCATGTTATTCTATTCTGATAGCTCTAATATTGGCGGAAAGCTTTACGTTTTCTATAATGAACGTGAGGAAGGTCGCAAATGTCGTTTAAAGGTTATAAGTGGAGGTTTATAAAGTTTATAAACCTGCTAAAGGTTTATTACCTGTTTGTTTTGGATGATTTCTGATTGCATTTACCGACGAAGCGTTTCATTAACAAAATAACCTATGTCGGCATTTGTCACCTTCTATATCTCATACTAATAAATTGTCATAATCAATAACTGTGTTATCATTGCAAAATTCTACTCACAATATTGCTAACAAATATCTTTCTTCGAAAGCATTTCATGGCATCATATATGGTAATTTTCCTTATGCTATCAAACATGCAAACTCTTTCTTAGGGTATCATTAATCATCATTCAACTTCAACATTTCATTACTGCACAGGTAATAAACAACGCCGATAAAACAATTAATAAACAAGCGATAAACAACGCCGATAATATACCTTGCCATCATTCTAAAAGCCTTCATAATATTAAAAAAAAACCCCCAAGAAATATGGAGAGACATTCGATCTGCAAATGCAAGATGAAGAAACGAAAAATGTCTTTCAGGGATCAAAAATCGTAAAAAAATTAAAACCACAAAAATCTTTTGAAAAAAGCGGAAATATTTTCGATATGAAACGCGATTACGAAAGATATAAATATATAAATATAAATATAAATATAAATATAAATAATATAATATAAAATATAAATATAAATATATAATATAAAATATAAATATAAAAAATATATACAAAAATATATATATATTTAATGTCATCATTTACACTATTTAAGCTTAAGCTTCATTTTTTATTATTATTATTTAGCTTTGCCAATCTATGAAATGATTTTAATTAAATTAAGTGATTCTTTTTGTAATTGGAAAAAAAGGAAGTTCAATATCGCATCTTTATTGAATCAAATTTACCTCAGCGAGTAAAATCCTTTAAAAACATTCCTCTCAAGGACAATGCAGCTTAACGTCATATCACATCAAAGCAAACTGATCATCACAATGATTGATCCACTTCAATTAATGCCGGGTTAATGCCGACAACGGCAAGCGAGATTACCATAAATCCCTTCCTTCTTCCATTCCTTTAATAAAATGAGCAGTTTCTACAAACTGCAACCCAACTACCTATCTCGCACTGTGAGGTTTCCTGGGGGGGGGGGGGGGGGTCCTCTTCAGCTCTTTGAAAAGTTGCAGTTACAAGAATATAGCCCCCCCCCCCCCCACCAAAGGGGTCCAAGAATGTAATCCTTTACTTATCGTCGATTCTCAATCTTAATATGCTTACAATCACTTCTGCAATGCCAGCTATACTACTAAAAATCGCATTTCCTATTGCAGTAACAATACAAATCATTTCATATTTTATCATTCATAATTTGATCGATGCTCACCCACAATGCAATACCCACTACTCAGAAATACTCCCTGGCTAATGCACATAATCGATATGGCCTCATTAATGGCTGTCGAAATAAATATCCCCAAAATTGAGTGCATTCTGGAAGAACGTCATCAACGATATCAACGTTGCCCATCAAATCATCAATATCCATATGAGAAACATTCGTCTTATTCCACGCTGCAACGAAGCGATTCGTATTTCTCATAAATAGAATCTAAATAACGCTATATATCATCGATATAAACTACTATTAAAGACGTATTCAAATTGACTTCCAAGCTTTTAATACTTCAAATCATTTCAACCTAAGGTCGTTGAAATATATCTTTTCGACTAATATTTCAATGCCAACCTCCCCCCCCCCCCCCCAAATAACAGGACCATCCACAGGTTAACGAGTACCATCGCCCCTAAGACGGTGTTATCGCCCGAAGTGCAGCATCATCAGCGATAATGCTTATCACTAAGCCTGATTCGATAAAGAAAGACAAAGAATTGCTGACTGCCGTTCCACAATGTTCGTGCTTCGTTCGCAATTACATCAATGACTCCACCGTCACAAAATCCTAACGTCTTCTTAGGCTATACTCAAATAAGCTACCAATAAATTCCAACATCTAAGAACTTACGATGAAAAAATATGCCCGTCTAATGTCATCGAATCAAATAAACGTTCCTCACCATTTTTACTTCGAATTTTTCTTATTTCACTCTGAGCTTCTAAATTTACCTATAGTGGACCGAACAATCGATGAGCGCTATCGACTACCCCCAGTGATTTAAAACTTACAGCAAAAAAACGCTTAATATTGAGATCGTGTTAGTTAATCGTCAAATCGACGATAAAGTTTATATCTGCACCAGCGATCCATACTAGATCGCATGCACATAACCTAGCAGAAATCACCTCATAATTTCTGCTATCTCATACTCAGCACATTTGCATTTCTGCTATCTCATACTCATACTTGACGCAGATCTAATACGTATCCAAAATCCTTTAACAATGGCCGACATATGTGTATAACGCACTTATATTATCATTTTAGAACTGAAGCATGGAAGCGAAGATGGAGGGATGGGGGGGGGGGGGAGGGGAATGCAGAATATGCACTCCCCCACTTTTTCTCCCCTCTTCATTTTCTGTCACCTACTAAGTGCGCAAACCCTCTACCTTTAAACGAACAAAAAAAAATTAACTCTCTTACATAAAAAACAGAAAATAATTATAGACAAAATTAAATTCATTTTTCAACATAACGCTAAGGAATTTTATTAGTTGAAATAAGCCAAACATTTATAAGAGTGACGACGAATCACTACTGCTGAAGGAAATCCACTTGATACTCCCGTGAATGTAGGCGGTGCGAAAGATCGGCAATACAACGTGTGCTAATTCAGTGAAGCAAATGAAGAGAACCGAATCGATGCCCTATTAGAATTTCAATTACGCATTGAGGCGTCTATCATCAATACGCGAAAACACCGACAAACACAATGATGAATTCTTGCGATCATACGAATCAAAAAACCCCCTCCCCTCCTCTTTTCCTCCAATGAAACAACTAAAATACCCTTAAATATACTACAATACCTGTCCTTCGAATAACTCAATTCTTTTCAAGAAACAGTTCCAAGAGAGGTAAATTTTTTTTCACCAACAGCACTAAATTCACAGTATATTTATTTACCTCTTCGTTTCCTCTCCCAAACCACTAATTGTAATACTCTTTTATTCAATAAATCAACTAATTAAGTAACTTATTCCTCAGGAAAAATTTGCTTAAAACAAATAATAAAAATGCAATGCAATGAGTCTGCCATTTTCTAGAAATAAGAACTGTGCAATTATATTTTTTAAATGAAGATAGACAATAAGAATCTTAATATCGTAGAGCTGATATATATATATCATATTTCAAATTCGTCTCCGATGATTCATTTTTATCTGAGGAAAATTTGCATATATCCCATCCAATCCAGAAAAATCAACACACAAATTTTCTGATGGTTGTAAAATGCATCGCAAAAATTAAGCACCTAATAACGTTCTCATTGCCATCTCCCAGAGCTCATTATATTCTCTTTCATCGATCGATTCTCTTCCATTTAGTCTATTTAATCCACTCTACGATATCGTAAATGACAAAAAGAACCCCATACTATTTCTTGAAAAAAAAAAAACAACTAAATCGCACCTCTTAGTTGATAACAAAACATAATGAATGATATTAAACTGGAAAAAAAAGATGTTTCAAATATTCTGCGATATCATATTAAGAGCCCAATTCGACAACTTCCGCCTAGGATATAACCCCTTGGGCTTCTATTGAAGTGATACGGTGCCAGATATGTCATTCACACCATATTTAAAAACAAAACTGTAAAAAACTGATATAAATGATAATTTATTAATCAATTAAGAAGCTCATGCTGCAGTTCTCTCGATGGACAATTCTGAGACTAGAGATCGGTCTCTGCAGGCAGCTAATGCCTTAGATGACTTTTTGGCTCGTCACCCGCTAGCATCGGGTACATGCACTTTATCAACTCTAGAAAACAGCTCATCGCCGATGATGTTTCTCCGTCGACCACGCCCTTTCTTAGCCTTCTTTCCCGGACTTGGTCACGCCCCACCGCCGCGTCCGATCAGCCTCCAAAACAAGCGGCAATCTTCCGCCAGCGTGCTCACATCCCTCTTTCCTGTTGTCCCCTGAACCAGCAAGCGCTCTCATTCTTCCCTCACATACAAACAACCAATATCACATTAGCCGTCCGAGCTAGGCATCAAATCAACCATCACCACAAACACGCGATCAACCAATCGACCCCCAAGCCTTATATAATTCTCGCTAGTTTTGCTGTTTATCTGTTTGTATCTTTATCATCATAACCGGCAGATGGCTGCCAGCAACGTCTAAAATTTATTCTTCCTTTCGGACACCTCCGCAAATTTTGCACACACCTTATCAATTGTTTACCTATTCATAGACTGTGCTATATCCCATAATCTCATGGATCACGACGCTGAATAGTACGATTGAACGTTGGTGGGAGTCTATATTCAACAACTAAGCAAACACTACTTCGCGAAGAGGATACATTCTTTAATCAACTCTTCGAAGCGGATGCTCTCGAAAAATACTCTCAGGTGGTGTTGCTACTCTCCGATGGTACCTATTTTATCGATCGTGACGGTGAACTATTTGTTATGTACTTGATTATCTTCGATCCGGGAAACTAATATTGGCTGAAAATTTCCAAAAAGTCGCTATGCTTCGCGAAGAGGCTATCTTCTATCAACTTGATCGATTACAACAACAACTTGCTACCTATTATACTGCAAGAAATATTGCTAAAGGAGTTATTACTAATGGGTGGCTTATTAACGAATAATGCGAAAATAGTAATTCATTTTTATTTTAATAATAAATCTAATTCATCCTTTTACACCTCCTTATCAATAAATTATTGAGAACTCTTTCAGAACAAGAACGTATCAAAGGAAAGATACCACGAAATTCATTTAAAGGAGTTAAGGTGATTTACGATATTTCCTTCAAATAGAAAATACCAACTTGTAAAATATTCGCTAAGAAAATAAAAAAATTCAGTAATTCCATAATATACATAGTCATGCACGTTTTCTACGACCGAATATATGTGGCGATTATTTTACAATCCAATATCAAAAGATTAATGAAAATACTATTATTTACCATCACAATAAACTCTTCATTCCCATGTTGACCACCTTTAGACTATGATAGTATACAGGAGAGCCGGAAAACATAGAAGAACAGTTTGCATTTCACTTAGCAACATTTCCTCCAAGCAACTCTGACCATCACTAAGCTAATCCCATATAAGATGACACCTCATAACTTCTTAGTTAACCTTTCTGCAAAACCACTAAAAAAATTCCCTCCCTCTTCACACCGAAATTAGTAAAAAGGCACATTCTTTCCGAAACCACGAAATCACTGCAAAACCAAAACCACTAAACCACTAAAATACGCAAATTCCCACTAAAAATCCACTGAAAAAGGCACATTCTTTTCCGAGCTGATAGATCCTGAAAGCGTAATAACATCCACTATATTTTCCGATATATTTTAACAATTGGTTGCTCTCTGAAAAACCAACTTTAATGACTGAACTCTAGCTGAATGCGCTTAATCCCATCAGTACTCAATCCGGTAGCTGTAAAACAAGATCATTTCTTAATCCACGCATTTTTTAAATATATTCCAATAAAAAAAAAGTATTTTTAGATGATAGAGAAAAGACAAAAAATGGGAATCACATAAAATCAATGACGACAAAAATAGGGGAAGGAAAAAAAATCCCACATATTAACTACTAATAAGCTATCAACAAATATAAAATTTTTGAGTTCAATTGAAAAAAAATTGAAAAAAAAATTTAACGGCTACTAAAAAAATTTCACAATTGCGCAAGCATCTCCATATGGTTAGTCAATAAAATCCAATTATGTCGTTGAAGATGATTTGTGTATCTCAAAGCAACAAACCCCACGAGTGAATGCTACCAGCTGCTGCTTGCTCAAATCCATTCATCACTATCACTCAAAATGTTCACCTTCATTTGACCACAAATATCCATCAAGACCTACTACCCAGTTTAGTCTAATTTATGCAAATTATCCCCTCAAAATGAACAATAAAAAAATTAGCCAATTAGCTTCATTTAAATCTAAAAAAAAACCAAATCTAATGCTCCGCTTATATGTCAACAATTTTAATACACTACTTTCATTCCTCTTTATTATATCCAAGAAATCAAATTCAAATAAATTTCATAAAATTCAATAAAAGATGACTTTTACAAAATGTAAATTACAAGTTTATATATTCCCTATATCCTCATAAATTATAAAGTTATAAATTACTTCAACTGCTTATATTCCCATGAAGATATTTTTATAAGTTTCCCTAAGTGCACAGTAAAATATAATTTACTTTGTTATGCGCGAAATGCAAATCGAATTGAAGTTTTCATGAGGAAGGGTAATGTCATTCGCTTCTATCGGCCCTCAGGATCCCATCCCCATCATCGTTCAAAGCGCTGCCATCTAATCAACTCAAGTCACTCTTCACTTCCTTTACGAACAACAAACTCCACACTCTCAAAACCATTTCAGCTTAACACGCCTAATTCGCAGCCATTACCTCTCTTATAACGATGCAATATTTGCCTCCTTTTTGAAATGGTCGAAATGGAGAGGATCGCTTAAAAAATTATCTAATAGAGAGAAAGTGAAAAAATATGGAAAAAATAGAAGCTAAAGAATTACGAAATGAATAAAAATTCATTGAAAAAATGAAATAGGCGGAATTTCAAAATATGCCCGCAGACATTTCATTAAGCGCCAATAGGTTCTCTGACCTAGGTGTTTCAAAACATCAACGGTTCGTGACCGTATAAGTCAATTTTTGGATATTTTACTACCGCAGCTCAAGTGCTCCCATTTCAACCTTATGCAGTTACCTTACATTCCTTAACATCTTATATCAACTTTTGCATTACACACAACTCAAAACATATCAATACTGCAAATTCCGAATATAGTCATATGTAAGACCGACCGCTTCCAAAAATTACCTTTAAAAATGCTAGCAACTATCTAGAAAAAAAACCTAAGCAAAACGCTAGGGAGATTGAACAACTAATAATCTCATTTAAAAAGCTCTCAAAGAGCTCGTCATATCTCTACAAGCATCGTTTCCCATCCAATTTTCACAAATGCTTTCAATATATCTGAAGGACTAGAGCATCGAAGGAAAAAAATAAATGGATACTCGAAAGTCCTTTAATGTCATAGAAGAAAAAAAAAAAAGTATTCAATTAAACAAACGACAAAATATTTCAATTTGGCTCCGAGCTCCGTTTTATCACTCCCTGTCTCCCTCCTCTCTTTTTTTTAACCTAATTCGATGCAAAATGCATCAACTCTCTTTTACTTAATCTTCTCAGAATGTCATTAAAAAAATTTATGAACGTTTTTTCTCTAACAAAAACGAGAGCAAATATTTTAATTAAATAATCTGAGTCTTGAAAGTTATCAATTCAAGCAGCTTTATTTCCCCTCAAGTGGAAATTACTCAGCGAAAAATTTCTTTTCTTATCGTTGCAAAAAGAAATCTTTTTCTAAGTTTTCCTTCAATTTTTTTCTTTGTTCAAATATTAAACCTTTCTGCAACAATGCGTAATATTACTATTGCCAGAAATAGATTTTCCGATGAAATTCATCGGATGAGGCTGCATAATATTGCCGAATCGATGCAATTGGCAGCAATCTCGACAGCGCGATCGGCTCGTTATTTCTGTCGTCATCGTTTTCTCTCTCAACCATCAACACAAAAAGCGCCACTCAATTTAAACACCTCTCTCACTGATCCAATTTCAATGAAAGAGAAAATAATTATCTCTCTTTCATTTCCACAAAACCTTTTCCTCTTCCCTTATTCTAGTATTACGTTCCTGCAGTTCGACCTGCTAGGGGTACGAGTATGGCATCGACGACGAATAATTCAATGATTCTGCCAAGAAAAGTATTAAGCATGAAAGCACGGTTGAAGGAACTTAGCCGAAGATGAAGATGAAGAGGAGGGAGAGGGGCAGGGGGAGGGCGAAGAAAGAAAGCGTGAAAGGGCGTAGAGATAGTAGGTGAAAATCTCTCAAACTACAACCTCCTCCCTCAGTTAATGGCATTTTTTTGAAGAAAAATATCCCTATCGCCTATTAGCGGTGAATTTATTCGATGAAAGAATACGCTACTGCTTACCTTTCAATCAAATTTAAACCATTGAAGGCAATCGATTAACACCTCAATTTTCATCAACAATCTATAGTGAGCTATTGGTGATAAAACGAAAAAAAAGAATACCTCATAGTAAAACTGAAAACTTCAAAGAAAAAAACTTATTTCCTCTATTTATTTCTGACAGTTTTAGTGAGCGCCCCCATTTCCCCCCCCCCCCCTCCAACTCTCTTAATTAAAGTTGGTTTGTGCAAATTAAAAAACATACAACTATGCCTTACAATGCAAAAAAAAAGCAAATTAGAGCAATAATGCACTATTGCATATGATAACCAATTAAAGAAACTATACCTCTAAAGTGTGCAGAAAATGCGACATTTGTTCGCCTCTCTAAAAATACGCTGCGACGGCTAATTAACTACAAATACCTTACTCTCAAAACAGCTTCGAATTAATGAACTAACATCAACACCACTGAGACGCAGCATTTTATAATCACTTACCATATACTAGCAATGATACGTGCTAAAAAAATGCCCAACCCAATGGGGATGGGCTGAGAGGAGGGAAAATGAGGGAGGAGAGGAGAGGGGGATGCGGAGGTGGGGAAAGAATGACAGGAAAGCGTAAAAACGGATGGGACTAGATGAGAGGAGAATTTCGTAATGAAAGGATTAGGCGAGAACTAAAACATTGAGCGATGATGAACGCTGACCGATAATGTCTTAGCAGTTTTCTTCTCATCCCAACTTAATAGACTCATTCAGTCTTAATTCACGACCACCATCATCACAAAAAGAAAAAAAAACCCCTTACTCTATTAATTAGTGGTCGATAGGAGAATTTTATTTTCTCAAATTTCTTAAATTATCACTCTATATTAGTAATAAATGATTTCAATAAAAATATTTTAAGCCATCGAATAGAACTATTGCAATAAAAGATATTTTTTTTTAATGCAAATGATTAAATCTGCAAATTTTCCTTTCAAAAAAGAAAAAAAAATGCAATAACAACGCATATATAAAAATAATGATCTAGACGCTTTGCTATATTTCTTCATGAGCTTTCATATAGAATGATAGGAAACCTAATCCATATTTCCACTTTGATTCTAATGATTGATAAATTTGCTTTAAAAAAAATTTCAACTAGAATAAAGAGATGGATAAAGATTTCTTCATTAAAATTTCATGAAGAATTCAATAAAAAATCCCCTCAAAAACTCAAAGATAAAAAAAAGATTGCCGTATCGTAAAAGAGAGCGCAAAATTTAGAGAGATTGCTGATTAGTTACAATTCCGATCCTTCATTTTCAATTACAATAGGATGGCAAAAAAAAAAGATAAAAAGTTCTTTCGAAACCAATTTCCAATATAAAAGAAATTTTGAAGTAGAGTTAGAATTTGTAAACGTGACTGATGAAAAACTTTCAAAGAGGAGAAGGGGGCGGGGGGGGGGGGGGAGTGGAATTGCAAATACGCCACAGAACTTGGCCCATTTTCAAATAGCCAAACTGATACGCGCTAATTACCTCTCAAGCAGATAATCCATTAAAACGCCGTTGAAAATGTTTTATATTTCTCAGCAGGTGGCCATATTACACTTGGCTATCGCGGTACATTCGCATTTGGTCGTGATGGTCAAGCGGATGTCAAATTTCGCAAACTTCATCGAATACTCGTATGTGGCAAGGTTTCACTCTGTAGAGAGGTATTCGGTGAGACGCTGAATGAAAGTCGTGACCCGGATCGCGAAGGTCATGAACGATACACGTCACGACTCTATTTGAAGCATCAATGCCTCGAAAAGGTTTCTCTCCCCTCATTTGAAGTTTATTTGCATTTCCTCAATAATATAATCACCTAAAACATCTCTCACCTTGAAAAGAACTCGTTAATTTATATCGAAAAAATTTCAGAAGTGGTTCAATCTTGAGCATTTCTATTTCCCCTAATCTTTGCAAAATATATGCAAATATAAATTATCCATAGTGCAATAGCGAGCCTAAAAAGATTCATAACGATCAATATGAAACCTAAATTCCGATGTTTAAAGTGGTATAGAATAGAACAGTATAGAATAGTAAAAACTACCACGCTGGAAAACCGGTACGCAACAGTTCAGCATTAATTACTACTTTTAAATCACAAAAATTGAAAAGAATAACATTTGTTAATCAATACTGCATTACTGAGATCTACCTTCAGGAGCCTAAAATAAAATGATATAGTATACAAAAACCGGTACAAAAAATATCACTGATTAATATTCCTTAGCGTACACCATATAATCTCGAATTGAACCTCCTTCAGCTCAACAGAAAACCCTTTGATTCGCAGAAATTCTTTACTAATCTCTCGTCTGATGTAGTTGACATCAATGTGCTTCAGACTGCTTATTACTGCTTAAAAACCTAATGCTCTGAATAGAAACCGCTATTGTTTCACTACCGTCAGCACATTTTTCGCCGTTTCTCTCTTATAGGTCTCATACTGAACTCTTGGTTGAATAAAAAATCAAATTTTCCTTTCCTATGTTCAACAATGCAATACCCCCCAGGGTGTCTATTTGATTTATACGGTATATGCATATTTTAACATCCGTTATACTTAATATAAAGCTGAAATACATAGCGACATATTTTGTAGGCATGTGACACGATGGCCGAAAAAGGCTTCAAATTGATAGCGACCTGCTGTAGTGGCGCAAATGGACTCGCCACTCCAGCACATTCAATGATCAGCAGTCAGACAAGCGCCACTTCACAACAAGTTAGTCGTGCAAAAATCTTATCAGAAACATCTTGATCTTATCACCACCTTTTCCCTCTCCAACCCTATGAAATCGCTCCCATTCTCACATCCACCAATGTGCTAACAATTTCATCAACTCAAATCTCAAAACAAAGAAAATAGGAATAAATAATTAATAATAAAATATCACTAAAATAGTTCTCATAATTAAATTTATATCTCCTTTAATATTTCTTTTATCACTGCCCAAATTCAATCCAGTCACCATTCGTTAGAATTAAATTCGCCAACGAAGAAGAAAACAGATCGTTAAAAAAAGGCGCAATAACGGAGAATAAAACATATCACCCGGTGGTTTAACACTTTTGCACAAATCTTCCTTGACCAGTCCCATAATACTTCTAGTAAAACGTCTTTCAATGTGTTTCATTACTCCCATCAGCAACGAAATTGTGGACAGTCAGAAGCAAAGCAGCAAGGAAATTAATATATATATATATATATATATATATATATATATATATATATATATATATATATATTTATATATATATATATGTAATACCTATTTATTACTAATTAATAATGCGGCCAAATTCATGAAGCACTCCACCTTGCACCATCTACAGCATTATTTAAGTTATTGAAACGAAGAGAGTCACCTAACACCTATTAGACAATAGAAGCTGAACACTGGGGTTCAATTCGTTTAAGGTGTTCGCCGGTGCACGCCGCAGCTCCACTAGCCGATATCCGATTTTTGGGAGGACACACGTGAGTCCACTTCATACCATCACAATATGCAAACAACACTCAGGATACAGTTAAATACCCCCCACCCCCCCCCTCCCGCTTCTCCTCCCAACTCATTCCACCTTTTAATTGGAAGATGAGTGCTTAAGAAAGATGGATGTTTAACGGTATATTACTTTAATATACTCAGAAAATATCCTCTTTCTTCCTGTCATACCAAAAACTTAAAACTTGTTTGTCCCACCGATCCTTCCGTGAAACCACTACCTGGATACACCAAACGATCAACATTAATCCTACCTCCCCCTCCCCCCCCCCCCCCTATGAAAAGGTACCGTAAATTAGGCATCAGCCTTACTACATCTCATAAATTTATGGCCATAATAACAGTGTGTTAAGAAAAAAAAGGCGATGCAGTGACGCTCTCACAAATTAGTCAACATCAGCGAGTCTGAATGAGTGACATCCTCGTCACTGCCTCCCAATCCTAATCAACGAAAATCGATCTCCTGTTTACAGTTCTCTCTCCTCCCCACTCCCCCTTACACCAGCATACCTACCACAAAAAATAGGACAATATAGAAACTCGATTTTAAGCACAAAAAAAGCAATAATAAACCTATCTGATTTTATAATCCTCCTCTCCAAGATCTCATTTTACAACAGAATTGAAAAACTGGCGACCATCCAAACCCTAATACCTTAAAATACTTCTAGTCTATAAAAACAAAAAAAAAAACGAAACACTTTCAATCTATAAGCGAAAAAAACCCCGAAAATTATCTCCCCTTAATTCAGTCCCACTTGAAATGTAAGAAAATTTAGATAGCATTCTTCTTATTTTGGATTTTACATTCTACCAAGTGATTACCGTAAAACCTAGATTATAGCCCCCGAGCTTTAGAGTCGATATTCAATCTTATTCTTATAATTAAAATTTCACGGTAAATAAACTAAAAATCATTCAAATAAAATCTCCCACTAAATCTCCGACGACGAAAAAAAATGAACTTTTATTACAATTAAAGACTGTTCAATACAAACGCAAAGAGGGAAATTCGGGCGAATCTGATTCATAGTTGGTCAAAAAAAGACCGAGAGTGGGAGCGAAGAAGTCGATAAAGTAGGAGTAGAATGGGATGGGATGGGTGGGGAGAAGGGGGAGGGGGGAGGGAGGAGGGGGGAGAGGAGAGGGGGAGAAGAAGCTCACGACGGCCTCACTTCCAAAATCAGGCAGACAACAGACAAAAGCTTATTGAAAGGCGCTCTAATTCTATATAAAACAACCAAATTTACTTGCATCCTTTCATAGAAGATAAGAGCATTTCAAAAATTAAAAAAACTATTGTTTGTCATGACAGATTACTATCACATAATGTGTGCTTTCAAAATAAAAACGAAATGCAATTTCATCAAAAATGCAACATAAGCACTAAAAAACGATGAATTGCAATTTATTTTGCAATTTCCGGCTTTCAAATTCAGAATCATACAACTTCCGGTTTTCGGGATTAAAATCATATAATTTCCGGCTCTCAAGTTTAAAATCAAATAATTCCCGGTCATTAGTTTTAAAATCTCAAAACCTGGAAATGGCTATTTTGGCGCAGTGAAAAACAGTTCTCTAACATTGCTTTGCTAAACAAACTGAAAGGAGAGAAATTGAGGTAGATTTTATTCGGATATTATTACTTCAAAACTTTACACCTTTTTACAGATGATGTAATTCACCCCCTCGCCTCCCCCCCCCCCCAAAAAAAAAATTAGTTTACATCACGATATCGTATATTACTGGTGATGCCTTCTACACGGTTCGTTTAAAATGCCCGTTTGCCTCTCATACGAGATATTTCATTACAAATATGCAAATAGCCCTATCTCATAAGACAAACGTCACGAATGCAACGTTGCTGTGCCCTGTTTGGTGACCTCGAAAAGCAATAAGCCCGCCCCCCTTTCCTCAACAAGAAACGCTCCCTAATATGAGTTCAGCATTCCTAAGCAGTAATTGCCCCTCAAATTATAGATTGGGAAATCGAAACGAATAGAGGATGAAAAACACAGTAATGTACTACTAAATTAAGCGCACATTTTCTATAGGCTGGTCGTTTAAAAAAGAAACCCAAAATCATAGAAAAATTTTGATGCCTTTCATAGCTTCCAGGTCGGTGATAATTGCCTATCTAGAACCACAAAAAGTTATTCAAAAATTTATAATTAAGTGACAGTTTGCATTCAGAACCCTTCCCAGTACCCTCGATTCTCTCAATGCTAGCTATGAGTGCCGTCAAAATGCAAACGCATAAATTAAGCTTGCAAACATCAACAAAGCAATTCTAAAAACGTCTAAAATGACCAGCCGACGTTATTTTTCCACTACACTAAATGAAGCAAAATTTCATGGAGAAAAGAAACGACTCCACATGAGAGACATTTATAATTGAGCGAAAGAAGATGCAATAAAGAATGTGATGCATTTTTAGTGGGGGGAGGGGGAGGGGGGGGAGGGGGGGAGGGGGGGGGGGGATATCCGAAAAACATTCGAATAGATGAAACGACTTCGAAAAAGAAAATTTACGTAAATTTTTATGAAAACTATTCGAAAAATATTATGAAAAATATTGACGAATTTTCGTAAAAATATTTCAGTCGAAATATCATTAAGAAAAAAAGGTCTTCTCTCATAGTTAGTAATATGCTAACAGTGATCACGATCAATAAACGACTATGCTTACGAATGCTTTAAACATAGGTCAATCACCTGTGCAATAAACTTACCTTAAAAAATACCCTTCCCAAAGGGAAATAAATCAACCAATAAATACATTTCAGGAGTTAATGAATCAACGTAATAGCGCCGACTACGAGGAGCAACGATGGGCTCACTATACGGAATATGTTTTCTATCGGGAGCCAAGTTTTCCGGCGATGATCACCTTACCGGCCACTTCAACCTATTTCACAAATTTCCCCTAATACAGTACGTCATCTTCGTGAACGTTTATATATGTACACACACAAATCAAATTTGTAAGCTAATGAAATTTTTTTATTCCCCACTAATTTCCTTCTTAATTACATAAATTCGCGATAAAAAATTTGCATTCATTTGTTGAATAATCAAATCCACAAAAATAGATAAACTGATCGAATAGAATTTATAAAAAATTTAAAGAGGTTAAACTATCTTGTCTCTCAAAAAATTATATCATTCATTCCTCAAGTTGTGTCAATATTTCTTAATAATATTAAATAATCTTCCATGCGGAAAAGAAAATCGAAATTACCGCATTGAGGCTGCTTCATATACATCGTAAAAGGCGATTACTGCACTACTGCTTATCACAAACGTATTCAACTAAATCCGGTTCCTCATCTTATAGCAATCACAGAGAAAAAATATCCTATCTAAGATCTCTCTCTCTCTTCAGCACCCCCACTTCCCTCTCCCTCTCTCTCTTTCTCTCCGCATTCGCGTGATAAAGCTAGTTTAAAAGAGCATTAATAGCAAATGCCATTTCATTATATCAATTCATCATGAATAGCCGATCTAATCCTTAAAAACTTCCTTTCCATTCCAATTTATTCATCTATTAAACTCAACGAGATTCAATTAAAAGCGTGATAAATGCACATCGAATGGATATCATATTTTATACAGATCATCACCAAAACACTTTGCCGTGAAGAAAAGATGCGTGCAGAGACTATAGATAATTCGCCTCACGAATCTATTCATTTGAGAATTGTTTGATTAATAAACCTATTGAAAGATAAACTCATTAGAAAATAGTATCGTTTGCCATTATCTGCGACTGCATTTTATTCAGGACCGTGGAATTGAATCAGGTACAGTCGACCAGATTTAACCCCCCCCCCCCTCCGATGAAAGTCAATACCTCCCTCATCAACGCAACAGGATATCCTTTTCTTGTTCGCTGCAGCCACAACCTCACAACTTGCGTTGGTTGCAACACCGTTTCGGGGTCTCATTCAATAAGCTAACCTGCAATTGTGACAGTGCCGACGACAGGTAATTCCTTTCCAATATTGCCCCTTCCTTCGCACAAGCTCATGCAACATTTATGCAAAATCGGCGCGCATCTCTCGTAGGTGTGGTGAAAGGAAGAGGACGAAGAAAGAAAAAAAGAAGATGGCAAAGAAGAACAATGATACGACAGAACGGCATTGACTTGCTACCAGAAAAAACAAAACAAAGCGCCCTTTTACAATAATACAGCAACTATTAAATAAACGCCCACTCATTTCACAAGGATAACGAAAGAACTCACGCTTGCACCGGCTGTCACTTCCAAAGCGGTCGCGAATTCATATCCTTGACTCGTACCAGCTTCGCCACAATCCCCTTCACCCGACGTCGATCGAAATTCGGGTGTGGATCCTTGAAGAGAAACTTGAGTCGCGGATATCTGAAAGCAAACTGCCCTAAGCTCCTACTATACAATATCTATAAACGTACCAAATAGAAGTTCGTGGGAACAAAAACCCCTTTCATAATATTTACGATTCGTTAACTTTACGTTCATTATACACTAACACGAAATATATGGTCTCAAAATAGAAACAGACGACTCCAGGAGTTAACACCCTTGTCAACTCCGGAATCGAATCCACTAGTCATTTTGGAAGAAAGCAGAAGTGAGTTTCGATTCCTTTTCTTCTCGGAGCTAAGGGAAGCAAGATTTGCGAAGAAGCCATCCCTAGTGATCGGTATTGTGGATAATAACGAACGAACATCCAATATTGCGTAATCGTGATCCCACACAATATGATTTTACCACGAGTGAATGTGGAGTCAACCTTCCTCCTGCTTAACCTAACTGAGAAAAAAAGTAAGAAACTGCATCATCATACATCCATCAACCCCGCCCGCTCCTCCCCCCCCTCAAAAACTACCAACTTCAGAGTCAAAACCCTTTCTCCCGATCTGCACAATCCCCAATAAGTTAACACTTAAGCACCGATGCAGAGATATGAATAGGAAGCGACCGCATTTTTCAAACTCATATCTCGAACATCTCAAAACAAGCTTTAGAAATAAATAAAGCTTACCTTATAAAAACTTCGCCACGTTCACTAATTTCTGACAAAACTTTCATTGCCTAATGACAGTTTACCTCCATATTAGAATATTCAGCGCTAACCAATAAACTCATCTTTGAATAATTAAAAGTCATAAAACTTGACGCTGAAACACCTGTATAGTATCGAACGGAAGATGCGACGAACAAACAAACCTCGCTTCAAAGCTATCAACACCATCGGTGAGTTTCTGCTTCTCGACGTGCAACTTCTGTAACTCTTCCGACACTTGTGCTTCTGATTCCTCATCGAAGTGCAGTCTTTTAAGCTCGACCTATAATACATATGGATCCATCTCTTTTCTTTTCTTCGAGATATCCGTTGCATATAAATGAGTTGAAGCGACGATAAAGACGACACTTTCTGCTCACGTTATTCGAAGAATTATATAGTATAAATGGTATAAAAACTTTCCATCTAATATATGAAATAACCAAAAAGCTTGAACAAAAACCAACAGGAATTGAGCGATGATAAAGTCATAAAATTTCGTTTTGAAAGAAAAAAACAAAAAACAACACAAGAAATGGATATAATATTTGAATTACTCCATTAAATGCAACATTTTCCGAGAATTAGAAATTAATATGTAATCAGCAATTTCTTCATCGATCAATATTTCTATAGTGGTTTTTAGCAAATGTTGATATAAAACGAAAAGTAGATTGCAACGAAAAATTCGTTGGCAAAAACGAAAACAGTTACAATAATTATAATTATATATTAAATTCGCTTATAAAACTTTAAATTCAATGGGGAAAAAAAAGCGGAAAACGCAATAATAAACGATTTCATCTACTTAAAGGAAATGACCTAAAAAACTACAAAGAGTTTCCTTCACGTTATTCAAGAGTTATTGCATTCAGTTCGAAGATATATAAATAAAATACTGCTTTGTAAATATTTTGCATGCAAAAAATATGCAAATTTATAGCCACAAAGAGAGCGGAAAATCACAATAGACCCGCAGTGGGGTTACGGGGAAAGAATGCGATTGGGTATCATTAATGAACAATTCCAACATGCAGATAATTACAACCATAATGCTGCAGTGGGACCGATAGAAACACTAATGGGCACCGATCAGAAACTATCACTTCTCATTACTAACTGATCTATATACTGCTCGATAATGACTCCACTGTAGTACCTTCTCCAGTAAAGCCAATCCTCTTGAGATTAGCTCCTGTCGTTTCCGGTTCCGCTATGGGCCAACAGACCCACCGGCCTATCACCCGCCATGCTTATACTGAATCATTCGGATGGCGCAGCTCAATAGAAATGCCAAAATTGAATAAACAAACAACAAACGTCGACATTCCTAAGCTGCTCTTCCAATTTTCCCTTTTCACGTTCATCGTTTAGCGACTGTCCGGCCATTCCCTTCAACTCCTTCTTCTTCTTTGCCAATGACGGCTCCAGTTGCTTCAACCTGCAGAAACTCTTTCAACGAATCGACAAATGAAAAACAATTAAAATTTATCGAACCTCAAACCCGGTATTTTTCTATTTATAACTATCAAAACCCATACCTGGTATTACTTTTTTCTCTAAAACGTCCAAACGTAAAGGCCACCGCCTTAATTTATTATAAATTCCAATTGCAGTTTATTGATGTCATCATTTTAGATTTTTATTACTGCTGCTACAGAACAATTACTTCAATATAAATGAACTCATAGTACTGGTGGAAAAAATACCGAAAAAAAATTGAAAACTTGGCTCGTATTCCCAAAAAATTATTAAATAAGAAGTGATAATGAATCGCTCAAATTAACGAATAAAAACGAGCAATTAACAACAGAACAGAGATATGAAAATATTCAAAAACAATCCTGTTATGCAAAAATGTCCAAAAGAAAAACACTATGAATAAACCTCATTTCCGCCTTCTTCACTTTTGTTTCGAGCTCACTCAATGCACTTCGTTGCGCTGAAAAACACACGCTCCGTTTCCATTATATTAATATATATATATATATATATATATATATATATATATATATATATATATATATATATATATATAAATCGCAATATAACCTCTAATATCTCAATACAGCATAACATAACCGCTCATGGGTTTTTCCTGAAAACGAATAGCTTTCTCAAGCTTTAAGTTATATCAGCCAATTCCAAAAAATCCCGCCAAATACACAGTCGTCCCAGATTTCTATCTAAAAATGAGCATTAAATCGACGGGTTAATAATCGAAAAAAAAATTATAAATATTTGTACAATATTAATTAAATTATTTACAAGTGAAGCAATCACACAAGCTCCTATACCCGAACAGACCTCTCTACTTTGTACTAAGAAGCCCATCTGGCTTATACTGCTACCTGTGAGTTGTGCATCCAAGCTGACAGCGTCGCCATGCTCATCGGTTGTCATACCCTTCGCCAATGCTTCGATCTTATTCCTGGCCCTTCTGACGGCCTCTTCTGCCTCCTCGCCACGTCTTTCCTCTTCCCCACGATCCGCCTCCAATCTTACCAACGCTGCACTTTTCTCCTCTAGCGCCTTCTTATCCTAAAAGTTCTATTGATTCATTACTCCGTCTTGCAGTTCAACCTCATTTTGTGATATGCGAGAATCCGGAACCGGTTGGGTTTCCCTCACCATGGACCCTCAATAGAGACTCAGCCTGGCGTTCCTTGCAATCACGATGACAAAAGTGAGAGGTCTTCATGGTCATTTCTTGCTTTAACCCATCCAGCCCAGAAAGTGTGTCTCATACCACCCACAGGAAGGATTAAACTTTCCGCTTCAAATGCGTTCCTGAAAGATAACTTGCTGTGTGACTATCATCAGATGTGATCGATCCATTCAGAATCTGAATCAAACACAACCACAATCGGTAATTTCATTACTTGGCGATAACAAATGGAAATTACATTGATTCCAAGATGGCGAACGTAGAAATGAATTAATACTATTATCTTTTGCAATGCAGAAATTCAAAAAAACGCCTGGCAAAAAAAGGGATCGAGGAGGAAGCAGAGGGTGAGGGAAGAGGGGGGAGGGGGAAGGGGGGGTGAGGCTAAGAAAGAATAACCTAGGAAGAAGAAAAGAGGAAATGGAAATTAGGTTATCTATTTAATAATTTTTTTCCAAACAAACAAAACGATTTGACAAAAAAAAAACGGCGAGCACCGTAGATAACTACATAAATGCATTTTAAAAAAACCAACCGAATCAATGCTCTTTGCTGCACGGTCGGCCTTCTTTTTCATTTCGTTCACCTTCTCTTTCACTGCATCTCTTCTTGCTTCCACTGCATTCAATGTGTTCGTCAACTCTTTCACACGTTCCTCTATTTCTTTTCTCTCACCACTATTCTTCTGAAATATAATTATTCTGAAACATTCTGAAATTTCTTTTCTTCGTTATATATAATTAAAACAGCCTCATTGCAAATAAATGTATGAATACAATTTCTTTCGTTGATGAAAAGCAAACGATAATAAAGATTCATGGAACATGAAGCTGTAAAACAAAACATTCTAGTGGCAGAAAGGATTTCCCTCCCCCATCCTTCCACCCCCCCCCCCCACTAAAACAGCATTTACCTTCCCCACAATATTCCGATACGAGAGGCAAAGAACGGCACCAACATAACCGAATCCATAACATTTAAAAATACAAAAGAAGCACTAACATTTTTCTTATTTTCCTCCATTTCTCTTATAGACGCTTCTTTCTGCTCAAGTTCTTGCTTCATTGCCTCGACTCTAGCTCGTAGCTCTCTTTGTTTCGCGATCACCCCTTCCTTATCGCTCTCCAAATGCACACGCTTTCCCTTAAATAAAAAGATAACCAATCGGCAGACAATTCTGCATCCGTTTCGATCATCGAATTTTCTTCCCTTCCCCACCTCTTTTCTAATGCAAAGGAGATAAGCCAGCCGAGTGCACTCATCTGAAACCTTTGGAATTCAGGTTAAATGACCGTGAATATATCCGACTCATTCCTTTCCCATTTGCCCTCCTAAACCAGATGATAGTTTCCCATAGAAACTATACTGTCCTTTTAAATGTTTTAAATGCCCTTCCAATTCTCACATGCCTTTATAGATACCCCTTGTCGTCTGCACTAATCACTTATTTCATCAAAGAAGCCATAAATTCCGATAATATTTCATTCCTGTGGGCAAAACCTTTCTCACTTGGGTAGGTATTTTTGCAAGCAAACCTCAGCAAATATACTTTGCGATAGTTCTGGTAAAATAAAAGATCTTTTAAAAAAAAACTCGAAAAACTAGTGAAAAATTTGCATTTCATCATAAGAAATTTCCATCAAAAACCAATTGTCGACAAAGTTATTGAACAATCACTTTCCTCTTCCTTTCAATTTATTAGATCTTCCGATAAAAAATGTTCTCGAAGTGAATAATTAATTAAATACCTGATTGCTGACATAATCGAAAGCGACCAATTTCCGTTCCATCACCTCAATTTCACGATTAATTTTCTGGAATTCGAGATAGTCGTTCCTATCTCGTCGTAACTTCTCTACACACGGAATTATATCTTCATTAAGGAGCTGAAATTCTGATCATAACTGAACATCCAGAAGAACATATTGAAATGAGATAAGAATTCCACCATTCGTTCTTTTAATTGTATAATTTCTATGCTCTAAAAAAAACCAGCTAATTTCCCTTTAAAAAAAAGCATCTTCCAAAGTTGCTCTTGAACGTTAGAAATTCCCATTCTGTATATCACCAACTACAACAATTTTTGCACACGACGACCCCAGGTTACGTCCCATCAACGCCACTGCAACTGAACAACGTGATACAGGTAAGCGAAGAGAGACCGAATAATAATATTAGTGCGACGTTGTTTTCTAATTTATCTCGGTGGACTCTCGAACGATGCCAATCACTCGCAAACTCGTTCACCTTATTCTTGAACAAAAAATCAGCATAAACTTTTATACACACCCTCATGGTTTCATCACTATTTACAAACAGCCACAGTAGCGTTTGCATGGCGGAAAAAGTTTCTTCTATGCTGCTTCGTTGTAATGGCGTTAATATACACGATTTTCTTGTTATTATGCCTTCCGGTAGAGCAATGAACGAAGAAGAGAGGGAGGCATAGCAAACATCGGCAGATACCTACCACATCTCGATCTGTAAGCACCACCCCTGGAAGTAAGTGCTAGCTTTCCTGAAAAAGTTGGATTGTTAACTTGTAAGCCTCATAACAACGGTCATCTGCTGGAACAGCTAAAGAAGGAATATTACGAACAAAACAAAGATGATCAGCAAGAGAAAATTAATCTCACTTCACCTTATTAATATCATCAAAATATCATACATTCACACAACAAATCTTCAACGATAAATAAACACTAAAAAACGAACCCTATTAATTTCGGTGAATTTAGTTTCTTTCTTCTCCATCGTTTGAAGAGCCTTCTGCTTTTTTGTCTCATAGAGTCGTGTACCTGTCGCCTCTTCTATCATGCTCAGAATCTCAAATTAAATTAAAGCCATTTACCTGTCTGCTAAATTTTTACTTTGTTATATATATATATATATATATATATATATATATATATATAATTATATATATAATATATATATATATATATATATATATATATATAAACCTCTCAGAACGTAACACAATGAAATGATCTACTTCTTTAATACACAAAAACCAGTATTATTTAACCTGAATTTAAACAACGGCATGCGGTCTTCTAAGAATCAGTATCAATTAACAAAACAACACATTTCTCTCACTCCCCCCCCGTCCCCCCAATCCCCCTTCTTTAACTGACGTTTCATTATGACGATGGTTTCAATGCTATTTTCAAAAACTGCGTTCGCCTTCCCTCTTTCTTCATTCAGACTCACATTACTTTGAAATGAGAAACGCCTGTAAAGAGTGAAGAAATTCTTGAATATTGCGGAAGTTACGGTGATCATCAACTAATAAATCGATCAATGAAGCACTATGCGAAATCAGCTCTAAACTGCTCCCCGTGCTGTTTATATTTACGTAGTTTTCTACGTTTCCCCGCCTTGAGGCGTTGAAATAAACAAACAAATAAACAAATAGGTAAATAAATAAATAGTTCACTTTCAGCAAAAAGCCAGCTTGCCTTCGTTGCTTTCTTTCCCTCCCCCCCTTAAATTGCGCACAATCGATAGGCCTCATTACAGAGACCACTCAAACAAAAGCACGATAAAGCATTATATAATAAAACATCAAAGAGCTGTCTAACCTCAGTGGGCTTCATATTGAGTACTTTGGTTATGCGTCCCTGCATAATCAAGAAGTGCGGATTGTTGACATTTAATCCCACCGATTTGAACATATCGGCAACTCGCGTGTTGGTGGCCGCCGTTCCGTTGATCGTGTACGTATTGCGCCCGTTGATAACAATCTACACAAACACTCTCATAGTTGCGAACAACAAACAAACAAAACAGACACATAAACAGACAAACAGACAAACAAATGCAACTTACAGTAAACTAGAGTTCCTGAGGTCCGAAGAAAAATGCACGAGGTCTGAACTACGATCTATGCAAGGTTGCCTTTCTTTGTCCGAAATTCTTTCACAACTTCTTTAAATACTGCAAAACTAGTTTTATTTGTAGTATTCAAAAAATTGCCGTTCAGAGTTTAGTATTCACGAGTTGGCTATGAGCATTTAAAATAGACGAGGGTACAGCAATGCGCATATTCCATTTTTATTATATTTTAAAATCACTTGATAAACGAACAAAATTAATGAATAATTCCAACGAATAAATAAAACAAAGCGATTTAATTACTTTTTCTTCTTTCTTCACTTTTTTACTTCCTCTGTTCCAACAAGCATCCGAATAGCGCAGCTGAATTTTATGCGCACAACAACCCCCCCCCCCCCCCAATGTTTGATGAATAAAGTTCTGATTCCACCACGTATTGCAATATTCAACCGAATAAAGCGTAGTGAAAAAAATCATTATGTTCAACAGGGTCAAAAACCTTCTCAAATACAAAGCTACATATAAAGTAAATAAATAAAACCAGGTGAAAACTTCATTTTTTAAACCTTTGGGGCTAAAAGTTACCAAAAACACTAAAGAAAGTCAATTCGTTTCTTACCTGTCTTCTGACGACAATTTCATTGTACTGCTCATAACCAATAGGACGCGTTTTGGGATCGGTATTGTCGAAGGTTATCGTCACGGTCGCTTTTGTAACACCTGCTTGGCCTTGCTTATAAACTAGATCCGATAGTTGCACAGCACGTACCTAAAATATTCAAAAAATAATGAACATCGAACATCTCTTTACTTACTATATCTCCGCGAAACTTCATTAGCTATGTGGAATCGTTTATATTATTACCACAGTTAATGTTAGATGCGAAAAGAAATAAAAGAATAAAATGACAGCAGAAACGAAATCTCTCGATAGATGAGAAGAAATAATCAATTCTGAAAGATGTATGTACCAGTAATTTTACACCATATACGTTAGCATTACCCTTTTGTATGACCTACAATAATTGTGGCAACATTTCGATGAGATGACTTCGTACTGTTCGACCGTCTTACAAGGTTTCGACGATCTGAATGCACGGATGATTATGAGTCCGATGTAAGACTAGACCTTACCAATATTGAATGCGGAACACTGCTGTCTTTATCAACCGCCTGAGGCTATCAACTCATATGTGACTATCAAATGAAACTGTTTAAGAGAAGACTCTAAACTGGCTCCACCAAAAAACGGAGCAAGATAAAGGAGCTGGTAAGTGAAGTAAATGGTTTATGATCTACTATATGTAGCAATACGTCGAATGAAATTCTCCTCTCTCATTTATTTGGAATGGACTAGAAAACTTTAAAACTCAAATAAACAGTGATGGATTTTTTCGCTTTTTTTGGTTGGCAGTGAAGATATGCAAATTTTGCGCATTCTCATTATGTAATTCGAACCTTTTTGCATTCCATTAAATGTAATAATTTCTTGGAATCAAAACGGACTCCTATCTTTCTTTCAGTCATCAATCAATGGCTTCGTTCTTCTTTCTTACCTTTGCCTTTACCTTTCCCGGTAATTACCTGTGAAAGTAATAAATGATCGAAATAAAAGTGATAACCTGATTAAGATTGGTTATTCCGAGTACGAAACAAATCGCGTCAAGTATATTCGACTTGCCCGATCCATTAAGACCAGTTATTGCATTGAATTGAGCATCAAAGCCATCGACAACTTGACGTTGCGCATATGATTTGAATCCATCGATTTCGATCTTTTTGATACGCATCTCAATTTAAGCGTTTTTTTTTCGCTGTAAAAGTTACGATTTAATTTAATTTAATATGCAAAAAATCGTAATATGCAAATATTTTAATAATAATCTAATATTTCTTAAAACAGCAGAATTCTTGTTCTATAAGCTCTGCGATAAGAGAAGATTATCATAAAACGAAAATGGACAATCAAAGAACGTCTTCTAATAAACATTCCAGAAGATAATTATTCTTTTTTGGAAAGCACATTCACTTGAAGTACAATCGATAAAAGTTAGTATCTGTAAAATGCGTATCGTATAGTGATGTAATGATGATACCAGCAACTGCGATTTAAAATTTCGCCATGTTCACAAGCGAGAGGAAAGGGAGAGAAGGCGGAGGGAAGGAAAGGAGATTGGAAGAAGGAAGAGGGGAAGAGCAAAGGGGGAGAGGATGGGAATGTGGGAAACGGCAGAAGGAAGGGGAAGAAGAGAGGGAAATGCAATGAGATGTTGATCACTGCAGTCCTTAATTTAGCTAGAGATGAGCAATGCCCTCCAGTAATTTTTTGTGGAGAAAATAGAAACTGAGAAATGCAACTGATCACTATCACACCAAAATCAATCCTCATATAAAAACAACGATGGCATTTAACTATGAATAACGCATCTCACTACTTGTATATTGAAATAGAAACTTCTACATCCACAAGCACGTCTCTAATGAGGCCGGTGTGAGGATTGAGGAGATCGTGGGGGTGAAGGATGAAATGGGAGCAGAGGGGGGGGGGGGGAGCAAGCAAAGCAGGAAACCTCGGAACCTTCTTCAAACTGCCCCAACCTTCAAAAGGCATTGGGGGGAAGGGGCAATTTTTTCAAAAAGGCCTATGTGAGCGCTGAAATTACTCGTTCGTGTTTAAATAAGACGCACAGAAACTACCTCATAAATTAAAATTATCAGCGAGGAGCCTAATTACTCGGCGAGTAGCCTGAATTAGCAGCGAAGTTCGTTTGCAATAAACGATCGACAAGGACCATGAATTTTGCATGCACATGTTCATTGCTGATTAAATTAATACGGGGTTAAGGGGTATGGGAGGGTAGAACGGAGATAGAAGGGGGAGGAAGGGGGAGTGGGAGGTTGAGATAAGGAAAGTAGGCATAGATATGTCTCGTAGTGTGTCTACTACCTTGACACAGAGGCCATATTGGAGTCTCATTGTAACTACAGCTCCGACGATCCGAAATTGCTGTAGACACTTTCTATCAATCATTATTAAACCACATCCTAGAAATGTGCATATCGTTTGTTTAATTAAGAGGTATCGCGTTCTCATGCCAACTCCGCCTTAAACAACGCCAATAGACGTGCAACTTATTGCGATTCGCACATTGTAACAATACATGCAAAGCATATTTGAAGGCATAGCTTAGCAGGTAAAAGGTTTAGGGTGCATAATTGGCATATAAACTTACTGCTTTTTCCCAGATGTATACATGGCATATATAACTACTTCATAATGTAGATCTTTATTCATATAATGAGCCAAATAAAGAAGATATAATGCTCGTATGTCGACGTTTTGACTCATCCATCAATAATCACTCACAACAACCTCAAACTTGGGTAATTGAACCAAAGCTTGATTGGCAAAGTTTGAGGTTGCCATGCTATTACTATGGCTCAAGAAGTCATGAAATTAACATAAAAGGCAATGCTAAGAAAATAACGAATAAGAAAGTCAGCGCAAAATACGCAATAGAATATAGAAATATTAAGAAATTCACATTAAAAAAAAAGCAAGAAACTATATTTCACTCTCGAAACATCAAATCATCCACTCTCGACTTGGGAGCCATCTACTCAACGAGAGCGAATTTTCCGGTTAATCACATACCGGCAGTTTCGAGAATAAGGTCCAACCGTTAAGAAAAATTTATACCGGCGAACCACGATTTAGATTCCGTTTACGTTCCCTCGAAACCACCCGATGCATATATTCAAATCATAGAGGACAAAACCGGACCCGTCCAAGGATGTAAAGAAATACCTCCACGTACCCCCGCACCGGGTATTAACCTGCCCACGACCTTAACCGAAACCAGTCCGCACCACTCCGGGTAATATTGCTCGACGCCAGAGTAGATTTGCCGAAGGAATGGCGCCAAAATTGATTTTCGAAACATGGCATGTTGCCAGGTTTTGAAAAATGTTTGCTGCATAAAAAGTAACAGCATCAGGAGGGAACACTTAATGCAATTAGAAATAACACCGTAAGACTTGAGTACAGTAAACCTGAATTGAGCATCAATTCCCTTCGAATCTAGACGCACTCATTCTTTCTTCTTTATTTACCCAATTAAAATAATTAGAACCCCCTGGGGTTAAATTCGAGATGTTTTACTGTACCCCAATTATTAATCACGACAAAATCCATTATAGTGAATAATATTTAACAAAAAAAAAGGTCGACGCATTTATCGCACTCTCAAAAATAAAATAATTTCTCCTATCAATAAAAATAAAACAAAAATTTGCATAAATGCAATGAAATTTTTTTTTGCATAAATGAATTTGCATAAATGCAAATTCGTAGAAATAACTTTAAAAAAAAACGAAAATAAAACATTTTTTTCTGGGCGAAATTGATCGCCGTTTTTTTTTTAAAATTCATTTCATGCATTCAATTTTATGAAACATTTTTCCTCCTTAAATTATCACATAGTAATTTATTCTAAAATTCATAAATATCGCTTCGAAATAATAAGAGATCGTTTTCTCAATAATAAAATTGTTCGTGTGATATTTACTACTTAAGTGCAATAACTGTATATTGATATTTAAAAAAGAGAGTATAATAAACGATAAAAGTAGATAAATGTTAAAAAACATCACGTATACTTTATATTGAAAGATGAGGCTGAAAAAGTGAGCAACACGGAGTTAATGAACGTTAATATGATCAAGATGATTTGAGAAAATATTGGTATTTCTTTGATTCATAACCGTGGGAATAGGTCTTTATTATGAACGTTTATCGCTGTCTTTCTTGAAACAAAAGAATCAAAACAAATCTTGTGGTATGGAATTTCCTCTCTAATTGATATCGTTAGGAATTTTTTTTTTTTTTTCACTGAAACGAACAAAATTTTATCCTCATATATCATTTGAGAGAACCATTGAAAATTTTTTTTGATAATTTTGAGAAAATTTTTAACGATATTCGATAAACGATATTTTTAAATGAACAGTATCTAAAAAAAAAATTTTTTTTTTTTGATTTGCATCTTAATATGGCAATTTGCCAAATTAATATCAACAATTCATAATTCAATATGCATTGAAAAATATTTTACATCATGAAAAATTATTGAAATTATTTTTCAAAAAATTTTGACTTTTTTCAATATTAATGACGATATTGATAAAAAAATATTCAAGAATCGAGTAATAATAGTAAATTTGCATATATTGCATATAAAAATATTGCAAATAATTTGCATATGAAAATATTCAAGAATCGAGTAATAATAGTAAATTTGCATATAAATATTAGAAGAAATAAGAGAAATGTTCATATATTAATATTTGAAAAATAAAAATAATTTACAACATAAATTTTTTTTCTTCTTCTTTAGTAATTTATAATAATTCGATTTTAAATATGCAAATTTTTTTTTCATAGGCGAATTATTCATTCAAATAATTCATTTATTGAGAGTATTAATATCTGTGGTGAAAATTTACACAAGAAATGTGTCATTTTATTGCAGAAATTTCAAATTTCTCTATTTTTGGCGATTTTTTGAGAAAGAAAAATGCGAAATTTTTGCAAAAATTCAACTTGTTCCGCATAGAAATTTACATAGAAATATTTCTATTATTAGCAGTTTCATCTTATGCTTCACTCTCTTCGAATTTTATAGTTACGACAATTATACATTCTACTATTTAAGGGGCGGTATGTAATTAGTGAATCTAGAATCGAGCCAACATTTAATCGAATAACCGAAAAGCTTCAAACTTCTTTTGAAACCGAGATGTTATATACAACTAACGCCGAAGTCCTCAAATTATTCAGCTTGGATCACCTAAGCGTGGTCTCGTGGTGTAGCGGTTATCACGCCTGCTTCACACGCAGGAGGTCGCCGGTTCGATCCCGGCCGAGATCATCCCTTGGCATTAAGTGAACTGGTGCCAGCATTCTACATTCGCTTGCCACTTCAGCGTGCATGGATCCCTTTTCCCTTCCGAAATACTAAAACTATACAAGATGCTCTCTGTATAACACTATCTTTACCGTCATATGACCATAGGGAAGGACGTTAAACTCACCGAGGATCACGGATACTTGAAAACTATGAGCGATGCGTTGCTTCGCGATTTGCGTTATTCATAGGTGAGTGGCTCATCCCCTCCATGCACTAGTAAAAACTTAGAGCTAAAAAAAGACTCCAATACAGGTAGGTAACAGTCAAAGAGGGGGGGGGGGGGGGAAGGATATGGGAGTGGGAAACTAGAGTGGGAAAAAATATTAGTAGGAAGTACATACGATAAGACTGACAAGAGTATTAAATTATACGAAGTGACGTTACAAAACCAGTACATATATTTATAGAAACGGTCATAAAACGATTGCAATTCAGTATTTGTAGTTGATTTAAATAATGGTAGGGGATCAGAGAGGTTTAGTGTATAAACGAAAACTAAAAGACGTCCCTGCCATAGGATTTCGCCATATAATGCGTTCCACAACTATATTATTTCAACGCTATAAAACTATACAATGGAAACACTTAAATGCTTAGCTGTAGGAAAAATATTACGCTGTAAGATTCGTTATTTCATTCCAAAACGAATTTTATTTTTGTGCATTGCATATTCACAAAGAACGAAAAAAAAACACCAATTAAATGTGTGGGAAAATCATTTCAACATCACGATAACATCATCAAATCTCTTAAATAACAACAAAAATTGACGATCTAATCAACTCCATAATATCGGCAGTTCAAATACTCTCCGGGCAAATTCCATCATAGAAATACCCCTATCGATTACTCCTCCAATATTTCAAAAACATTGCTATATACATAAATCGCTTCTTTAACTAATAAAAAACCCTTTTAGATTGAATTAAATTTTAACGTCAATTACTTCTAAAGCGATTTTAATAGTATAAAATATCAAATAAAAACGTGAAAGCAATGAAAATAAGGCGTAGAAATTACACAGAAAGATCTTATCCGAAAGCATTAAACAACATATAGAACAATGCAAGAATCAAGCTTAATATTGCTCAAAATACATAACTATAAACAAATCTATATCTGTAAACCTATTTCCTTTAAAATACAAGTTCTTAATAAAATGCTACTAGCATTGATCTCTATGAGAAGCCAATTTACAAATATATCAAATATATAAAACATATAAATGTGGCGGTTGAAACATTTCACGAGAGCAAAGAATTCCACAATTATCTAAGAAGTAAAAATGAGTGAAATACAACAAGAATGCGTTAAGTGTCTAAAGAGAGAATTTATGATCCTCAAAAATAGTAGTGATAAAACTTGGGCAAAATTCTACAAATTTTGTACGCTTTACTTAAATCTTTGATTAAAATCGAAATAAAAATTTTCTCATCGCATTCTTGCAGCATATAACAATCAATGAGGAAGGTCCTCTTCAATGAAATGGAAAGAACGTCGACAAATGAACGAGAAATTCGCCAAATTCCGCTTACCTATTGGCTACCTCAAGTCTACATATGGAATGGAATTCGATTTAGCCCAAAGAGCGTATCAGGCCAGCATTTCCCTCTCAATTTATAGCATAAACGAGTCAACATTTCAAAAAAAAAGGAACACAACACATCACAAACAACTTTCTGGAACAAAAAAAAGTGAAATTTAAAAAAAAAATTGAAAAAGGCTTATCAACACATAAAAATGCAATATTTTACAACAAAGTGCTCATCGGAACTATAGTGCACGTTATTTATTTAGATAATAATATAATCACCTAAAATGTAAATTACACTAAAAACAGTAGAAATTATAACAAAATGATAAAGTTGCACTTAGAGATGCTCGCGTTCCAAATGCCAATTGCAAGTAGAACGTTAAGAGCAGTCAACGCCTTAAAATGGAGATCACTTATGTGAAGCATACGCCGAATAAAATCGTCAAATAATATACACCCCAAAACCCTGACCACATACCTATCCCAGTGAGCAAAAGCGTCTCGAAACATGCGGCTCCTATTGCTTTTCTGTGCTCAACCAACCGATAGGTTAGTTAGAGATTAAAAAATTATACACGTTGGGGGAAATTGATTATGGAGACGGTGCCAACTATGAGTAAACAACGAGTACTATGGGTCCTGTGGATTGCTATCGAACATGTATAGTAGCTAACAAGCCTCGAAAATCTTATAGCAACATAATCTTAGTTATGCACAACAATTACAGGTTTGACCAAAACACACCTCATTATTTCCCTCGCTGTAAACAATGAAATAAACAATCTCTTAGCTTATATCTGAGCTAATCCCGCGGTTTTAAAACCATTATCACAACACTTAAATCAAGGTTTAAACTGGCAAAACTTGAGTGCTCCGATGATTTAATAATTTGGATATCAGCCCACAGTCTAATTTCCCTATTCACTGCTCATAAAATCGCACCGATAAAACACATAATGCGTATTTTGGTCCTACCTGAAATAAAATTTTCCACTTTCTTTAGTAGAGAACAGTACGAGTGGGAATTTCTATCGGTTTACCACATGGTTGGCAAGAAAAGATAAGAGCCAGATATGTACCTTAAAAATACCTCCCCCCCCCCCTCTCACGAGAATACTTTTTTCGCACTATTTTTCGAAATTACACCTAAAGAATATCCATCACAATATCACAAGTAAACAAATGCAACAAAATTCCTCAACAATGCAAAGGAAACATACATGACTCAACCAACAATTCAAAAACTCAAAATAAACAAAACAAGAAGAGACTGTTTCCCTCTCCGAGAGGGAAACACTCCACTGAGTGAAGCGAAAGCGTTGACAGCAACAACGAACAATAAACGAACAACGTTAACGCACTGACTGCGCGAAACATGACGAAGTTTTGCTGGATGTTTTCGATTTCGCATTCTTATCCACCTTGAAGCACCACCACAGACGAAGACTTTCATCTCCCGATGCACTCATCACGTACTGACCACACGGGGACATTGTTAGTCCGAGCACACGCTCCGTATGACCTGTTAAGTCCTGCAAACAAAGCAACTTCAGCTCAACAGACAGCTTTGTATTTCGCTACCGTAAGTTCCCTTGCTTCATTCGACCACAAGAATTCATTCATATGGCTGTACAACAATGCAACATTATCAATGATTCAGGAGTCAAATATCTTCCGGACTACTGAGAACTTTTCCGGAATCGTTAGACAAATCAAAACAAATCTCAAGTTCGCTCATGCGTGCCACAAACTCGAAAATTCAAGAGACTACACAGATTTGCAAATGTAAGGTGCCTCACGAACAACAAAGGGCCAGAACAACGTGCAGTTATAAATGGCGCTGAGCATATAATAATATAACCTCAATTTCCAGTAAAGAAACAGGTTACAGAAACCCCCCCCCCCACTACTTTCTCGTCTGCCAGTACCTGAAATTTCTCGTCTGCTGATGATACATTATAGATAATGAATCTGTCTATAATGTATCATGAGAAATGAACAGACAACATTTCTTCGCTGAAAAAGTATTCCAGGATGAAATCAGCCGAAAACTTCAACGGCAGATATCAGCTTAACAAGATCTAAGCATATGCGCGTAATCGTCGAAGAGTCTTAAAAACTTTCAACTTGTAACCACAATCAATAAAAAATGAAAATATTTCACCTGAATGCATTTCATCGACGGGTATTTCCAAATTTTGAGTACGTTATTTGGATAGCCGTGTGCAGTTATTATTTCTTTGTAGTGTTTACTGAACGCGATCGCATTCACCTCAATCAGAATAAACCTTTAAACAATATCGTTAGCACTGTCCGATCCTCCAGCAAACAATTTTTACATATTATCGCATGTCTGTAAGAAATCCCTCCCTCCAGTTTCCCGCAGAAATGGGTAATTTCCAAAATAATTTTTTTGTTTGCCAAATATTAGTAATTCCCGAGTAAACAGAAGTGCAGTAACATAATTAAAACATGAAAGAACAAAGCAAATAATCATTTCATCAAAAGAAAAGGAAAATTCGGTACTCGAATCAGTTCACCACTCTATCACAACGTGAAACCTTCAAAAAAATTCGCAACCTTAGCATGCGTTCGCCAATACAACGGCTCTTAATTAAAACGTAATATTGGTGTGGACCACTCGACGATTTCAAACAACGTCGGCCGCACTTTTGAGAATATCGGATCTATCACATCTAATAACAAAACCACCCCAACCTGTTGCCCCCCCCCCCCTGCTTTCCCCCATCTTCTGAAGTTGAAAATAAGGAAGCAATATTCCATACCTGACTATCAGTTTGCTCACTGTGACACAACGTTCCAGTGCTAAGATTCCAGAACTTGATCGTTCGATCTGTAGTACCACCACCAGTTGCCAGTGAGTTCGACAATTGCGGATTGAACGCTATCGCTTTCACTGATGCCAGATGATCGCTGAACGTATATATAGGGGCCTAGAATTCAAATTCGTTACAAAGATTACATTTTTTGAAACGCCGCATACTTTTAATCAACTAACATCAATGGTGTTTGAAGATGGTTCACTTTCAAGGTGATTTTATTTTCTATGGAGCCGCGAAATTAAAATTTGGTTGTTTTATTGGCATTTTCAAACATTCAATACAAACGCATTCATTATTTAAAGCTGCAGTTGTACCAGAAAGCAATCGATCAATGTGGTTGTAATTCGAAAAACTGACTGCACTGTCGGCGCCTCATATTCTTTAATATACCTATTTCTCCTCGAGAAATTAAATTTTTTTATTCCTCCTCGAGTTGCAATGGAGAGAAGCCATCTCCTCGGAAAACTAGCTCCTTTTATGCGTGATGTTAGTGGAACGAAAATCTCAACGCCGCTACAAGCAGACTACCTCCTGCGATTCTAAGATAGAAGAAGCCAATATTCAGACGCAGCTTCGTCGCAATCCCCCATCTCGAACATGCCTGTCTCTACTACGTCAGCTGTATCACACTATGCACAGCACAGTTTTCTGATTCCTCGTTCTGCTAGTCTCTTCCACACTCATGTCATCGCTAATTTTGGGCAAATAAACGTTTGCCAGCATTACCGGCTCATCGGCTGTAATCATGTTCGGGTCCCATATGTTAACAAGGTTATCACCACCACCGCTTGCCAGATAACGCCCGTCAGGACTCCACTGCAAGCCACATACTTCCTGAGTGTGATTCTCAAACCTTCTGAAATTTTACATACGTATATACTACTAAATTGGTGTAGATCCTCCAAACAGTTAATATCGGATGCTTCAAAACTTCGAATTAACAGCCGTACCACTCCTTAAGATGAACTCAAAAACACACGTTTTATGGACTCCTCTTCTATGTATGCCGCAGACGTTGCAACATGAAGTATCTGAAAACAACTCAAGCTTCTCTCGAGTTTACATATAAACTTTATTTAGATTATTTTCTATATTTCATGAAAAATTTGTTTTCAATATTATAAACTCGCCGCATAAATTAAACTTTTAAAATCAATATGCAAATTATTAAAAAATTTCCAAGTTTAATTTATCATTACAAAGTTATAAACTTATCAACAATTCAAATCTAAAAACTTCGAAAAACTTTAACTATTCGCTCATATACTTCCAGTAATGTCCGCAGTTTCCTTTATTCTTTAGAATAAACATTTCAACTGAACAATCAATCAAAGTGCATCTCCCATACTGAAACCTCTTATTAACAAACAAAACAGCAGCTCCCCTATTCACCATCTTTTACGCATAACATAGACCATCAAACGGATGCAAAATAACTGCACTGAATGATCACCCTATTTGATAATGCCCTACATGACGATATCCACTGATGAGCTCAATAATCTCTAGACACGTAGATTCGGTGGAGTAAACATTTCAACATGCTCATTTCAATAACAAATAAGAATAAAATTGCCAACCCGACGTGATGTGTCGCAACGCGGACATCGTGGTGGTGAATTCGACCAGAACGACAACCTCTTAAAGTAACAGTCTGATTATTTATCAATAAACAAAAATAAAAAATAAAGCAATATTTCAACGAAGAAAAAAAACTTGTTACAATATTAATCGATATGCAAAATAAATCACATAACGCAATATCCTAGCATATCAAAGCATTTCAACAACGTTGTACTAGATCCAGCTTAAGTGCAATCGCGATCGCCTTAGACCGCACTACACGCAACTATGCCGATACATGGTTTCACTGAATTTTCCTAGCCATTGAACGGTATCAGCTAACATTAAAATACATCGTACTATACTGCTATTGCAATCAGTATACCCTATCTTCTAATGCTTAGAATAAAATTTAACATGAATTATCCATCTTCGAGCCTACTAATGAAATCAAGATGATATAACCAGGCATAGTGGACGAACAATAATAAACTTGACATGAACTGACAACCGCGAGCATGTTTCGAGAGCAATCGGCAATCGAATCACGAAGCAAATTAATTAAAGCAATCATATTCTCTAGTTGGATTTATCACCCTCCACGAGGGATAGATGCAACACTTACGCCGATAGGATGTGATGCCTCCACGCCAAACAACCCACTCTATTGATCTGAGTGTGCATCGTACGCAACATTGCGTTTGCACGTGTCGGATCGAACAACTGCAAAATTGAGACCTAAAAACGTTGCTGAGACCGATTCTTTCCTATAAACTCATTATCTTATGAAACCTCTGTCGATGCATACCTTTAAGCATTAAAGCAACCGCAGAAATAATGCATCATCCGATCCCAATTAGAAGTTCCTTCCAAAAAAACTTTTTGGCTTCTGGACCTTTTATTAGTTGTCATACGATCCACAGCGATGCCCGATTAATATTTCATCCCTGTTTCTTGCCTCATCAACAACATTTACAAACAAAACAATCACAACATAAGATTATAATTTATAAATTCTCTAGGACTTTACAATCAAATGAAGGTTCAGCGAGGAATAAGTTGTCCTTCTCTGAAAGTCAAGGAACGGACTCATTCGAGACTGCACAGCAGGTTGCTTACCTTCTGGATCCGCGTCTAATAACAGCCTACAGAATTACTTACAATAACAACAAATTGCCCGATCTAAAATGACTTAAAATGCCCACTGGCCAATAAAACGAAACAAAACACCCACTGGTCAGCAAAACGAGTCTGGCAGCAAAGCAGGTACTCATATGTCGCCGTCCATCTCCTTCTTAACAGTCTCTTTTGATTTGCGGGAATGTTTTCCCTGGCACAAACGCACTTATGACCAAAACAATGACCAACAATCTTCCCGGATTTGTTACGCAACCCCTCTGCGGAATTCTTCACAAAAGAATTTAAACGAATAAATCTCTCTCATATGAAGTCGCAATCCAGGCCTAATTCCTCAACCGCACTAACAAAACGAGATGACCTTAAACAAATGTTCTGAACCCCATACGACTCAATCTACGTCCACTGCCAGCAAAAATTTAATTAAAGTAAAGAGATGATATAAGACAAACCCGTATTTGGCCATCGGAGAGTCCAACAGCCAAAAACGATCCTTCGCCAGCCCAACGCACTGATGTTATGAACACTCCACGTTCTTCAGGCAAATCAAATAGGGTCTAAAATAATAAAATTTCTATTGGTATCTCTTATCAAATTTCGCCTGGCTTAAATGACATACATTCTGAAGATAAGAGAGGGTTTTGAAAAGCGAACATAAGTATGAACTGTTCAAAATACTTGACTTTTACCTCGAAGCAAGCTTCATCGTTAAACCGCATAAAGACGCTTAATGCTTGATAGACCTGGCGAAAGAGGCAACTCAATGCAACAACCAAACTAAACGATATAATACTACATGAGGTAGCCTGGTTAAATAGTACTCTACCAGGTGGCAAAAAATCTAAGAGGAAATGCATACGAAAACAGTTTGCAAAAATATTACATATTTTAGAAGAGCACCAAAGCGCTCTTGCCAGTCACAAAAGTACATCTTGCGATGATGCAAAAATAATATAAATGGAACTACAGTCACCTCCAATAAACAACTAACTCTCACTTGTACATAAACTCAAGAAAGAACTACCACGAAATGTGGTGCAAGTGCCTCTTCCGCTGTGATCCAAAACTCTGAAGTGGGCGCCTCAAATTATCTCGCAGGATAGGCCCTCTCAATACAGACCTTAGTTTACATGGCTTTCTAACGTAAGACTACTCCTCAAATAGGCTTCTTTTCAAGGAGTCTTATATTAAAACAAAACTTGCAAAACCCCACCGATGTGCTTTTAAAACAATCGAAACTACAGCAGTCATAACCACAATACGCACCTGACCTATCCTCTTCCCTTCCCGTTATCTGGGCAAATGCAACAGAAATTAGATGGGTTACATCCACCAAACGAATCACCTGCTTAGACCTTCAAATTCACGAGGTACGAAAACAACAGCAAAGAGAAAACCTCACATCGATTTCACCGCTACCAGCGTTCCACAAATACAGCGAATAAGTCAGCGCCACTGCTATAACGTTGTCATTACCCCAGTCGATTAGATTCAGGTCTGTAATTCAATAAACGCTAACAAAAACAACGAACTACATTAAAATAACTGGACTGACACACCAACCAATTCCATAAGTAAATCCTCTTCCTTCTTGCGATGAGTTGCCATCTATCCTTTACTTTCACCTCTAACTTGCATATACCTGTTCTACCTAATTCTGTCCTCCTCATCTCGGCAAACCCTCTATGAGTGAAGGCATATGGAAAATACTGTGAAGGCGCGAAGAAAAATAAAAATTTATATCTAATGTAAGGTGTATTCAAGCCTCCAACCCAATCCAACGGTGAATGCACAACGCAACATCGTGCTTCTAATAAATCAAATAAGGTGCGATCCAGCATATAATCATTCCATGCCACCACATTTGAAGTTCCCATGCTCCTTTCTATCCTTTCACCTTCCATCGGCCAACCTCCTCTCCCTCCCGCACCATTTTCCATTACCCCACCGTCTCTATAACGACGCCAACAAGCACTTACAGTAGTCATCCATGTAGTTGGGCGCATCCAAAATGCGCTCGGGAGACGTTGGGATGTGCCTCAGACCCTTACGAACACTGCCCGAAGGGTTAGGCAACGTGTTCGTGTAGAGGACTTTCGGCTGGTTCATGTGTCCGAACGGTGCGGGAGGTGCTTGACCTTTCTTATAGCACAAGATCCTCTCCTCATTACCACTTACCTCATTCGCTGACTTCGCTGAAATTCATTATGCCCAACAGCTAAGCGCAATCAGCAGAAACACTTTAGCACTCCTATTCCAACCAATTGGATGTCTGCTAGGAAAATTCCAATAACTTCACGGCCTTTATACCTTATAAGTGCATATCCACTTAGAAATCCTAAATAAGAAGCATCACAAATATACCTAGAATAAATACACAGCTTATTACTTTATTTCAAAAAAAGATGGTGGTGTATACACGTCAACAGTTTGATGGACTCAAAGATCACCCGGTATCCAAGTGCTGATTCGGTGAGCAAGTATAGTTTTCCATTACTTTTCATATATCTTCCGTTCAAATTCAGCACAGCCATCCAAAGATTATGGATTTTGTTTGCTCGTCAAATATGACTTGCGGCAACAGAAATAAAAAACCAAACAAAACTGATACCAATCGAAATTAAAGCAAAGCACTCTCCCCTTCCCCGCCCACCAATAAGACGCAGACGAATTACCTCGCATAAGTTGCATTTTCATTTCCCTCTCTGCCTTCGATGGACTATTTGGTGCCGAAGACGACAAGTTGAGTATTGATTCGCTCTAAAATATGCATACAGTATGAATGACGATAATGGAGATGACCATAAACATGATAATTTACCAGGATATGGATCCTCTTATGCTCTTTTATCGGGTTATAGAAATCACCGATGCATGTTCCAAGATTTTCTCCTCGCCATTTCGAAATACGGTTGGATGATTCACTCTCTTCCCTTTCCTCTATGAGCACTCGTTTGCAGCATCAACCTCTATTACCATCGATTTCCCATCCATTAAAAGCGACTCATGCAACCTTAGCAGTTATTGCTCGTAGATGTGGAGAAATACGAAATCGCCCATAAGTGCAAGCCGAGTTTATACACGCACATTTTCTCTCAAGGTAGAAGCTTCCTCCCGTCCTCAAATATCCATCTCCCCACGAAAGTAATTTCGAATGTTTTTATTCGGCCAATTGTTGGCACATCCCTTCAAGGTATCACGAGCAATAGTAAAATTCACCTTTATATAAATAAAGCATGAGCAGAATTCAATTATGCAAACGCGATATGCTATCAAGATGAACGCCAAACACGTGCAAGCAACACCATCACGAACCTTCATTGCACCTTCTCATACTTCCCGATCGTTAACCTTAACCGGGATGGGCCCATATATAAGTGAATGGATTCTTCATTCTAACCGATTTTACCAACAATCAAAGCCTTCAAAGGACACCACTACTATTAGCAATAGTTGCTGCTCACTGACGTTACTTATAAACGACAACAATGGAGCAACGCAAAAATTAAGCAAACAATATAAACCCCTTTTCTTGGCCCTTTGTTTAAGCCTCTTGGGCTAGACAGGACAGCAATACGAATAAACTACGGATCAACCCGTCTAGACCTTCATGACCAGTGAGGCCACCGGAGTCACCTGGCAATATGATGGTGTATCCTTTAAAATACAAATACGTAGAAAGATGAGGAAAAAGGATGCTCCCGAATAATATCTCTGTAACTAAGCTATGCTAAAAACTGAGAACCAGGTTTGTGCCTTCACAATACCGAAGACGTTACTGGGAAAGGAAGCAGAAAGGAGACAGAGGAGGGCTGTTGGGAGGGACGTTTTCCTTCCCTGTATGCTTTTAACTATCACTTCTCAACGTTAGCCAAAGGGATTAATTAATAAGCAGACCGAACATCTACTCAATAAACGAATACCTGCCGAAAACAATCAGGTAAATGATATCTTAGGTGTCCCATTTCTTTCCCACCCCCCCCCCTCCTCTTATTGCTCCTCCTAATGTTAAATAATGATGCGCAGATATTTGGCCAAGTAACCATCAGATTGAAAACTTCGTGATCATATTTATGGAGAAGCCCATCAGAGAATCGTGCTTTAATCGGCGATAAATCATAAAAAGAAACAAATGTTCGCCTTTATTCAGCACTCATTTCAAACATTTACAACGAGTGCTTTAATTAAGGCATTTTTATATTCGATTACACCGCACAGCGTTTGCATATTCTCTCTTTTTTTGCTGCGATAAGCAACGAACTCTGCATCCCCATATGTTCAGACCTTTTACTCTATCATCATTTGGCCACTGCCAAATGTCTACACTGACCTGTGCTTGCTATGATACGGTCGATTACCTATACTGCGCTATACAGTCTGCAACCCCCACTTCCCCCGTGTCTCTTTTCTTCCTACCAACCTTCAGAGGTAATGGAAAACAAAACTGCGACGCTGTATCACCTCGATTTTCTTCGTTGGTTGTGTTTGTTGTACAATAAACCTTCAAACATTCATAGGCAAAATCATAAAACAAGCAGTTTCTAACATTCTTTTAGCACCGTTCTCTACGCTTTAAAAAATTGCAATTTGCGCAGCGAAAATTGCAAAACGATTAAATTTCTACAGTTTGACGTATCATCATTTGCTCAATAAGAATTCGTCACACATGACGCCGTTGCATAAGTGAATCCTTTAAGCGATAACCTCTTTCACAATATACCCTTACTAATAACTGCTGAATCTCAATAGCTTTCCCTCTTCAAATATTCTCCAATCACAAGCACTTCCTTCAAAGTAATGAAATCTTCTTCAGATATTCACCACCTCTAATATGATCGCTCATATCTACTTAAATAACTGAGAAGAAATAGCCGTTTAAAGACGGCATCGATTAAACACTTTCAAAGGAACAATAAGGCAAATAATGTTATACCTGTGAATTATGATTAACAAGGCAGTGATTGGCGAATTCAAATTGTGTGGCACTTCTATTCGGAATAAAACGATCACCTTCGCCAATACCACTGAAATTTGGATTCCTTGATGGTGTTACGTCACGTTTCTTGAGACCACCTTTCGATTTTCTGTACGATACGCTAGCATTCAGATTCGGCGTCTTCTGAGATAACAACGAACAACTCGCACTGAAATATACTCCCTTGAAGAAATATAATTGCGCTAAAACACAATCCCCGAGGAAAAAAAAACAATAAACTAATAGAAAATTTGACAACTGCATATGATTTCTATTGGTCGCTGCTAATCAAAATTATAGAATATATGTGAACAATGGTGTATAATTGAGTGCAATTGTACGAAACCTTATGATAAGCGTATATGACACATCGGGCGACTTACACCACAATTTCTGAAACCCTCATGAAATAAATAATATTTATATTTCGGTCATTTCCAACCCGTAACGATAAGAATAAGTTCACAACTTCTTCCAACCGCTTTTTTTTGGAGTCTCTATGCATCAGCCTTTTCAAGTTGCAAAGTCGAATAGCAAGCTAGCTACAGTCGACTGAAAACCAAAAAGCGAAATCCATAACGCAAACAAAGATATCCTAAACCTCGGCTCATATTCCGCCTATTGAGCCTACAGATAACAGTAAAAAGTGAATTCATGTATAGGTGAACTTTTGAAGTCAACAAATATACCTCTACCGCTACGCGGAAAAGCGAGACGCATTTTGATGATTAATACGAAGTATTTTATTTTTGTGTTGAAATTTCTTATTAAACGACATTACAAATATAAAAAATTAAACGATATTTTTGAAAAAAAGACGGTCTATTTATGGAGACACCAAGAGGAGAGCTTCATAAGCTGTAAATTTGAATCTCTATTTTTCCACCACCCCTTTCCCCATGACAGTCGTCGTTTTGTTCCCTTCGTCAATTACCAAAATATGGAGGAATGAAATAACGCTCATCTATGCTTACCCCCCCCCCCTCCCGTTGCGTCCCGTAGGAGTCATTCTCGTTTTATTTCATTCCTAGAACGAATTATAAATATTATTACCGAAGTGCACTGTTAGGAGTTTTATTTGCAGCGGTGATCGAGATGTCATTCAATTGACAGCATATATCACGCATCGGTGTCTTATTGGTCGAATCACGAAATGCCATCGAGACGAGTGAATGGTTATTGATATCGCCTCACCGCAATCGCTTTAAAATTACATAGATTATCGCCATCAAAAACACTATTCGACAGTGCAACGTTCGTGCAACAAACAATGTCCACTACGGTCATAACGGATGTCCATCCACATAGTGGACCAGATAAATTATAGCAACGACTGATCAGGAAAACGATATCCACTATCGATCAGAAGAAAAATATCCACGAATGAGAAAAATGATATCCACGACGGATCGGAAAAACGGTATCCACGATGGATCCGAAAAACAAACCGAAAATGTTGTCACTGAAGGGAACAATCGATTCGGAATAGCAGCTTCTAATCGAAACGAGGGCAGCAAATGCAACCATATACTGAATTCAATACTCATACGCATTACTTTCTATTTGGAGTTCTTTGTCATTTATTGTAATTACAGCCTATAACCTCAATCACTATTCAACAATCATAATCTCCTTTATTATGCAAATTTATTACCGGTTTTATGGCAAATTTTTTTTTAAATAATATTCAATCGTTAGTTTTATCTGTTTTTTTTTGCCTTACAACTATGTTTTTTTTTCTCAATTTCAAGAATTCATTTTGCAAGAAATAGCAAAAAATTAAATAAGAAAAGAAAATAGTATAGGATAAAGAGATGCAAGCTTGAGAGTACAGCCGATGACTTAACGAATATTTTAATCTAACAATGACTCTATTGTATCGATGAGATCGTTACATTTGGAAATGATTTAGAAAGCTATAAGGTACTCTTTTGTGATAACAGAATACCTATCAAAAATTATAGTTGGATTTCCACCTTAAAATCACATGCCCACTAACATTATCGATAGAGACATTTTATAGAGTAAGGCGCTATATTTTTTCTCCTTTCAGATTTTATTCTCTTTCAATGAATATTGCCGCAATTTTCAAAAAAAAAAAATGCTTCCGTCATCTGAATGAATAGATTTGTTTCGATTCTGTGGAATCCGATGGCGATATGATCGTTGATTTTTGCCGCCTACGTGCTCGAAAAATTTCGTTGATGAAATTTGGTGAGAATTTCAAAGCTTTTAAACGCTATTTTGTAACAGACAAGAAAACGTTTTCTAATTATTTGACTCCAGACACCAGAATAGACAAGAAAAGACCTAGCAGAATCGAACGAAAAGAGCCACTATCATCATTGCGGTGAATTTCATTCTAATAATTGCTGTGAATTTCGACTGAAATTGGCAAAGAGAGATAAATCGGCAGATTTCGGTCCTCGCTATGTGCTACTTACTCGACACGGTAAAAATAGACATAGATAAGTCTAGGATTTTTCTAATATTTAGGAGACAAGAGGGATCATTAATGCCATTGCTTTTTACATCATGTGTATATACGGCTATCATGCCATACAGTCAGTGACGTGATTGTTGGGATCAACGACAGACACCGACTGGTAGCGAGATAGCGACACCAAGCACCACAGACAACGACGGCTGAAATCGACCGACACCAACAGCGAAAACGACAGACAGCAACAACCAACACCAACCTCCACCAGCTCCACGCCTCCCATTGCCTTAAACATATCAGAAACGCTGAGTGAGCAAAACTTATAACGCTAAACGATTTTCCCGCGTTTAAATTTTCAAAACTCTTCGTTTTGAGACGCGTATTTAATCTAATGCAGCATAATATAATAAAAGCGCAGACGGAATTGTGGACCAACATGGGTGGGCGGCATAATTTGAACCAGAAAACCCGGAAACTCCAGATATGGGGTGGTAGGAAAGCGGAGAGGATTGGTGTTGACGCAAGATGTCAACATAAAGCTGCAATAAGAAGTAGTCGCATTGCGTGTTTAAATCGACAGGGATCCCTCACTATTGTTCCCGGCCAATTTCGGCCAGAGGAAATTGAGGAAGGGGGGGGGGGGGGGGAGGCTATATTTCTATGGATGTTCCTATTTAAAATCGAGCTGGTATTGCTTTCATAGAAGCTTACGTAGTTTGCATTCATTAACTTCAATTATCCTATAGGCGAATTTTCCGGCTGATGCCTCGAAAACTCTCGGAAATTCGGAAAAGATGGATTTATTGGAAATTGAGCTTCTGCTTTCCCAATTTCTACCTTAGTTGGCATCTATTCCAGAGGGGGGGGGGGGGGAAGGGGGGGATAAGTTTATGAAAATACTGCAGATATTCTTTAACGTACCCTTTAAGGTATCCATTGCTTTCAGCAACTATCATATTCTGGTTTCCAACGTAAATATGTGATTATTTCAGATTTCAATTTTATATTTGCGGGTTTTTCCCCGCGAAATATTTGAACACAACAACAACATTGATATCGTTGTTATTAGCAAATTGATCTTTGATCACTCAATATAAAGGAAATTGCAAATGCCTTTAAAAAAGAACTTTTTTTCTCTCTTTTTTTTGATTTTGAAACCACCCGATCAATTTGGGTGAATTGAATTTTCTCGCACTCTTAAATTATGCTGAATGACTTAAATTGCCTAGATTATTATTATCTTTATCTGAATTACTGGAATTACTATCATTTTCACCCAACAATCGTACCTGAATTTATTTATCTATTGCTGGAACTTCATCACATGACAATAGAAATATAGACTGATAATTTAATTCCTAAATGCTTGCCGAGCAAATCAAATTTAATTGTTTTCAATGCGGGTATGAGTGAGTAAATCGTTGCGATACGAAAAGGACCGGTTCTTGAAGACGCACTAACAACATTCCAGTTGTTGTGCTCAACACCACTCACACCTTTGCATTTATACCATGGCCGGATGAATATAAACCCTCCCCCCCCTTTCATCAATAATCAAATAATGCCCGCTGCCACCTAGACACATCTGTTAATGCTTACAGTGATCCGCACAAAGACATTCGGCTATAGCAATAGCCTGTTGGTGAAGTTGCCGTCCATGGTTTACTTCATACCCTTGCGGTAATGCACACATCTCCATTCACGTGTCTAATAATATCTCGGCTACCTTTGAAGGTGTAACAAAATTAGTCGTAAAGCAATGACTCAAGGTAATATATTACCCCACCTCCCAAGCCCTACCTCTGGGCGATCCATTCGTTCAGCCATTTTTACATATGAGTTGATTTCTTTTAGCTGACATAACCGAATAACTGTTACGTTGGGCAATTTATTGAAACGCTTTATTGATTTAAAAAAAGAAGAAGAAGCTGCACGTATATACAGCGCAGCTATAAGCAGATCAAAGAGGAGAGTGGGAAAAGACTGTGACCACTTTTTAGAATTTTAGATAGTACACTAAGAGAAGAGGAAAAAAGAAAAAAAGCAGAAAGAAAACTGTATACACTCACATTAATCTCTCTCCCCTTATGATCATTTCGATTCGTTTCTTTGCACAATAGCGATTTTTAAACATTAAAAGGAATTTCTGTAAAAAAAAAATTGCAAAATAATGCAAAATTCTCGTTCTTAACAAAACAATTGCAATGTTATGCAATTTGATGGCATAATGCAAAACGCAATAAAATAATATATGCAAATCTCATCGACAGCAAAGATGGAGGAGAAGTGAAAGAATGAGAATTTCTAATAAACTAATTGATATTCATTGCAAAAAAAAAAAAAAAACATTGCAATAAAATTTGCCACTGGCAATCGCTTCTTTCTTATTCATAAATAATCGAGAAATAATTTTATTTTAGGAAAATTAAAGGTAATATTCTCATAAATTTAAGAAAAAAATGAAATTATTTGTTCATTTAAATTTAATCAATCCCAAGATGCGACTGCTCCTTACCCCCTCCAAGGGAAATAAACACATCCTGCTTCGGTCAGAATGGAGAAAATCAAGTACTGCCCCCTTCCCACCAAAAAGTGTCATGACACTTCCGCCCGAAATTATGCACGTGACAATAATGTACCTGTTAGATCGTTTTAAAATTAAATTACAATCCAGGTGAAAAATGTTGTAGCCATACTTCCATCCTCCACCACTTCATATCCAGGTAAAACGCGATAGGATAACAATCATACAAATACCCCCGAGGCATCCGATTCCCGGGAAACCACTTTCACCACTCCTCTGCTATTTCAAATACAAACAATGTCTATATTCTGAAATAAAACGTATATGCGTAGTATATGACTACATGTGACAATTACGAATAGCAAATTATACAAATTACAATAAAACTCATCGCTACAAAAATATTCTTCGAAATAATTTGGCAATACGCCAACAAGGTGTATTTTAAAATATTGCAAAATATCAAATGAAAAAGAGACTCATTAAAAAAATTTTGAGCTATTACCTCAAATGGTGACGCATATGGGATAAAGTTGCCCATCGCTGAACGTATCCAACTTATAACCCCAGGGGTTTTAATCGACATTCCAATTAGCGCTGGTGACGATTGTACCTCCGTGAATATATCATTCGAAACCAATTAGTAACTATGATTTGTTTGCTTCAAAAAATCAGCACGGCTGGAAGGAGAATAAGCAACGGAAAAACGCATCAGAGGAGCTGGCACAATATGCGATTTTTGCAATTATCCTCATTATATCAAACAATTTCATGAACTGAGAAAAAATCAACGTTCAAACTTTAATCGATGCGGCAAATCCGATATGCTCAGAATCTACTATAAAGAATTCTATAGATTTTTTATTGCTATGAAATGAAAAATCGACTGATTACAAAATGCAAACGAATTTATAGGAGATTTTCAATGACTATAACTTGTTCTGATGTTGATGTGTCAACTTCAGTCTCTGATGTACGTGACATTTACGAAAATTATTGCCAAGTTAACATCACAAAGCAGACATGCAGACAGACACATACAGACATGGTATCGCCATAGCACCAATTTGTAAACGCCAACTTGCAAAAGCCTCAAAACTCTTCCAAAAAAAGAAAAAAATTACAAAATACAGAAAATGACCAAAATGAAAGTGTTTCGATTGAGAGTGTTAAAGAACAACAATAGAAATAAATCACAGAAGATTTACCACTCGTTGGTTCGAATCTACTTAAACACTTGACAGACAAACAAGATGTTATCACCACTGCTATCGATGCTCTCTTCTCTCCCACGTTCGGTCATACCGTCCTCCGCCCCCGCAAAACCAATTATTAAAAAACGGGACCACCCATCGACTTTTCCATTTTCCGTGCGTTTTATTACCTGCAAGAAAATTATTTAGCTAGTGCACCTCATTATAGATAACTCAATTACATTCAACTAGAGGTCGTAATTTCCACCTGTGTGCTAACTGCCTCCAAAAGGATTCCGCCCTCCCCTTTCTACCTTTCTGCAGGAAGCTAAAACGATAACCCTCCACCAGGCATGCGAATACAAAAAGCCACTCGAAATATTCGTAAAATGATTGACGGTAAACAAATTAGGCAGTGATTTCCAGCGATAACTTGAAGCCGCTTTTAACGTCTAATGACTAGAAACTTTATAACATCAAACGACAAAAAACTTCACAATAAAATATGAATAACCAATCGCCTTCTTTCATTATAAGCGTTAGAAATAGTGAACATTCGCGCGTCCATTAAAAACAATTTTTCCCCCTCCTCTCTTCCCTTCCTCTTATTCCCCTCAATCAAGCCACACCTCACCTCTTTTCCAGGAACGCCGGAAACACATACGAAGTGAAATCAGTAACTTCTAACAGACAGTAACATAAAATATGAGCTTGCCATTCACCACTGACCGCTATTAATCGTTCAAGCTAAAAACTACATTTACAAAACAATTTTCCTGTACTCTGCAAGGAAACACCCTTAATAATGATTCTCTTTCCTTTCTCGTGTTTGATTTCCTGCAGATTTTCATTTCGAAAGTACCTTTACAATCCGCAATGTCGGCTAAAATGAATGTCAAAACGTCGTTACAACACCGCCGCAGTATTGGCCACAAACAATTACATCTGCCATCAGCGGCGCATGTAATACTGCAGTAAACAACCGTAGTAGGTTTCATCATTTGTGAGGAAAGATAGACACAAAAACCTTACCCCCCCCCCTCTCCCTCACCTGGTTGAGAAGTACTCCCATCCCCTTACCTTACACAACCATGACTTTCATAATTTTTTCTATCAATAGCAACTGTAAGAGTTTAAATAAAACATTTTTAAACACCATAACACCAAACTCTTACCTTTTGTAACTGAGAATTTTTTTGCGTATTAAACGGGATTAGTTCCCTGTGGATAACCGCCCATCTGTGGAGCTGCACCCACATTTGTGGGTGGTCCAAAATTAGCGGTCTTATCGCCTTCAATGATCACTGAACGTAGATTCAGAATGCGTCCATTGGGCGTTGCTCTATAGAGTAGAACCGCCAGATATCCGCACATTGCCGCAATAAACAAACAAAAAACCTAAAATACAAACAAACCGTAAGAAACAATCGGAAGTTAGTGCAAACAACCGATTCTTCTCTTCGCTCAGCTATGCTTTTAGTAAAGCTGAGCTCAAAAAATTGACTCTATTATTCCGATTATATATATATATATATATATATATATATATATATATATATATATATATATATATATATATATATTCCCTCGGGTTTACAAATTCCCGAAATTCGGGACATGGGAACCGTGTCGGGAACTCCCAAAGTTCGGAAGTCTACGAATTTAAGGGGACTGAATTTCATGGTCCCGCTTAAAAATCTTATTTCTAGGCTTTTAATCGCGAGTCCACATCTGAGCTCTTAGCATAATAATAGTACTCGGTTTAATAACATCATAGCGAAACCTTATTAGTACAGTTAAATAAAAGTGAGTTTTATCTTCTTGATTTCAATGGAATATGAATATTGAATTTAAGAGTCAACTATCTGCTGATCACTGAAACCAACAAGAAAGGTGAATTCCATCGAATAGGCGAAAGGAGAGCGGATGAGGTAAATCCTTAATTCCCAACGATATAAAATACTTATAACCAATAAATACATCAAAAATCACAAAAAAAAGCCCTACCACGTCTTACACAAAATTATCCTCTGCTTGAGATGACCACTATTTCTTTTAGCGATTGGAGCGGATAAGTGATCATAACAAGGAAAATAGATTTCAACGATTCGCTCAAATGCTGTACCAACTTCACCTTACTTCAAAAAAAATGAAATCCCTCGTGTGATTAATTAATCAGTAATGACATAAAAAACTACACCTACATGCTCAACTGCCCAATGTTTCACGCTGTGCATCCATCATTATTTGCCCCCGCCGCACATCTGCAGCATCTACTATCACTACGCGGACATCGACAACCTACTGGCAATATTTCTGTTGTGATCTCATTTAGACGATATGTTACATATTATAACATGAGATCATATCACTCGATTAAAGAACTTACACCACAATTATGATCAAAACCTTTGAGGGAGGGAGGGGAGGGGGGCGGAATGGAAGGGGAGGAAGTGGGGAGGAGGGGTAAGGGGCCAAGTGTTAGGTTTGCTATCGTCGACCATGACTTATGCTGGAAACAATATTAGACTGAGTAAAAATTACACCTGCAGGTAATGCTGCAATGTTTTTCTGGCCGTATATATGCCCCTCATAAGCTGTAAATATTTTAGTGGACGCTAAAAACTCCTCCAGCAGTGATTACCCATCTTATTCACCCCATTTCTAGATATGATTATTCAATTTACGAGTGTCGTCCAACTAAAAAACTGACCAACTGACCACTCCCACAAAGTGGAGAACTTCAATAAGCTTAAATGGAAACGCGTTAAATTCGTCGACGATATCACCTCATGATGTCAATACCTAGAGCTAACGTTGATTAAGTCCAACTTTACCGCAATAGCGCAATTGTCAATGCCTTAAACCCGGCACTTTACGATATACGATGATGACAGAAAAGTAAAAAGAAAAAAAACAAACCGTAGAGAAGAGGTAGACGAGGAAAAGACTGACAGCGTACCCTATTGATGAGAACATGCTCACAAGGCAGATCAACGCCGAAATGCAGAATAAAAAGAAGAAGACAAACGAGTAGATGAAATCCTGAAATCACATCTTCTTTATCTACTTCTACATGAAACGAATCAAACATATGCTGCAAAACTGCAAAATTATAGAGAGCAATAAAGGAAGAACTATTTTATCTACTTGAAATGTACAATTCATTTATCATACAGGTAAGCTAAGGGAGAAGTGATAAGTGATATTATCACAATTTAATCACTCATAAGGTATCAATTAACCGCTTAAAAAGGAACGCAATAAATGAAATGCAACAACTATATATCGCATTTACTGAACACTATAAAACATCAGTTATGATTTACTTAAAGAGAATTAAATAAACTCAAAATTTATTCAATGGTACAAATAACTGTCATCGTTCTGCAAAAGAATAAACTTCACGAATCGGATAAGGAAAATAAACTTGAAACTAAATTGTAAATTGTAGCTTTTATAACTAATTAGATCTTATAGTTTACTTGTCACTAAATTATCAGCTGAGACTATAAGGAACGGACGCATGTGCACAAAATGATACATCCATAAATAATAAGACAGAACTTGTGGATAGCTTTAGTGTTAGCATCTTGGAATAACGTCTACGAATTTAGAAATCAGGAGAGATGAGCACTGAATAGTCGTCTTCCAAATTAATTCACATAGGACACAAGAACAAAAAACTTTGTCTTCTCAGACTTCTTAATTGAATTTCAAATTAAATCAAGCTTACTTCTCTTACAATCCACATATTTTCATTAGCAATATCATATAAATAATAGAAAAATAAATAAAAGTAAAATATAAAGGTATCGAAGAAATCAACACATTTAAAGGCACCAACTTAAATAACTCTACAGATCGATGACAGATCTAAAGTATGACTGATAAACGATAAAAAGGCTAACCAATAATGCAAACGGCACGAATGCAGCTGCTTGCCCCATAGTGAATGTTCGTCGATGAAATCCGAGTAGATGTGCTATCCAAGAGATAAGCGAGACCAAAAAGATTGTCCACGCACAGAAGAATACGAATGACGTACCTCCATAATAGTACGGCGAGCAATAGAGCGTTATAAGTAACGCCAAACAGCCAATCTTTAAAATTTCGATCTTTTAAAATGTAATTAAATATAATTAAATGAAATATAAACTAAAAATTAAATTTGATTAATTAAAAATTAAAATAATTAAATTAAAATGAAATATAAAATATAATTAATTGAAGAGGCCTAATCGAATTAATTAAGGCTTACTAGGTTTACTTTTATTTTGCGATCGCAAGCACGGTCAGTGTTTTAAGAGGCAAAATATCAAAAAAGAAATACGAACCCACTGGGCTGTCTTGATAATACCGAATGGCCACTTCTTTGGAAATTGACTATCCACATCGACCATCGTACAGTTGTCGATTCAATGAAGTAAATAAAGCCTGCCTACAATATATTGCTGACTCGACAATGTCGAAGTGGCTCAAATGGAAATTACGATGGAAATTGGCGAAAACGCAAGCAGAATGACCTAAATAGAAATGGGTCCTTTCAGGCCTTTTAACCCCTTCGGTTCGTGCGACATGGTCCCTCTTCGTAAAAATTGCAGACACCTTTTACGAACTGAACCTCAACAGATCGAAAAAAAGGCACAAGATCATACCATAATAAAACCCAAACGGATGTGATGGACGGCATGGGCAACAGCTGGATAGAACTCTTTGATGTTTTTTAGCTGTTTGCATAATAGATGATGGATGCGATTATCAAAAGATATTAGCGAGAAATGCGGGAAAAATGCACCGTTGTATGGAAATGTAACAAAATAACACGAGGAGAAAATTTGCTCGCAGCTGCGCAAATAGCCTTGGCTTCAACTTGGCCGCTGGTGTAAAAAGTGGCCTAGCCAACTTTGAAAAGAAGACAAGCGAAATGCATGACGTCAACCTCGCTGTTGAATCAATGTCATGATTAGGCGCACAGACCGATATATCGACTTGTTTGGACATGACCCTGCAAAGTCCACCCTATCGTAAATGTCTAGGTTAGCTGCGCCGCATCAACTCGATCTACCACACAGCTTCCTCTAATCACAAAAGTTTCAAATATTTGTGTATCGTTGCCTTCGACACTCTTTGAATAAAAAGCCAGACGATCAACCCACATGCCTACTGCGAACTCATCCTTGATATCGGAGACAACCATAAGAATCACCATCCCTCCCGCCTCCACGGAAATTACGAAAAATGCATTTTAGGAGATGAAAGCATGCCAAAGCATTGTAATGAGTGCTCCACGTGTCATCTCGTGAGCATTCCACCACACCCTCAATATAGGAGGGACAGGAGGAGGAGGGGAGAAGGGCAAGGGAATTGTCTCGTAGAAAGGGGGGTTGCAACGTGATGTTCTATAAAAATGCAGGAAGATGTCGACGCCACAACGTGAAATGATAGATTTTGGACTCGAAAAAAAATAGACCTAATGAGGCTCAATAAGTTTAAAGGTGAATGTAAATATCCACATGGATAACACATCGCCATTCACATTTCGCCCCATCAGCGTTACCTGCATAGGTGCACAAATTTACCACGTTGTTACCACCCCCATCGATGGAAATGCCTAAATTTCCGCGTTATATTACAGTAAAGTTGGCAGAAATTTGCATATCACATTTCCCAATGAAATTTAGTTTTTTTTTTCGTCACTTCCACTACAAAAGATGACAAAGGGGAGGGGAGGGATGGGGGGTAGGAGTCTTATACTTTGGTATATGCCAGTAAATCTCTAGAAATCTTGAAACATTGTCTTCAAAACTGACACTTTTAAAAGTTATCAATTAATTTTCAAATAAAGATATATTTAATTAAGTGAAGCAATTTTAGATCCAAAGAAGATAATTTATGAGAATCGGTAATAAAGTAAAGAAAAACAATCAGAAAATGAAACTTTGCGGCATAATAAATAAATGCAAAATATGAGGATTGTTTAGAAGGAAAAAAATAATTTAATGCAATAACAATACGAAAAAAAATTCGTTGAAAAAAAAAACAATTACAAATATCATTGAAATTAAAGAAAAAAATCTTTTTTTTCATCCTTCTAGTAAGTAAATACTACGACACCTTTCAAGTTGCTTCGGATAATATCGATAGTGGAACTGACTAAATTCGCCAAAGTCTCCGCTTCATCTTCTCTAAACCGCTCCCCTAATCACCTCAGGCTTGAACCTCACGTTTTAGACAGCCTTATTGAATGGCCTTAGTTTCTCACAATCTCCCCACTCCCCAACCACCTCACACTTCAACCTTACACTTTAGATAGCCTATTTCGTTGGCCTCAGTTCTTTATACGAAAGTGAATAAATCAAAAATAAGGAAGAATAGAATGAAGTAGAGTGAGAGGGTCGGAGCACCACATTTCAGCGCAATTCAATGAAAACGATCAACGGATTGCCGACATGTAGGAAAATGTTCACTCGGATACTCGCAACGAGAATAAATTAATCTACGAGAAACAACAATTGTTAATTATGAGATTATTCAAAAAAAAATGAACGATATTAAATATCATAAATAGAACGACAAAATGTATAAAAAAAAAAAGTTCCACTACAACGCTATATATTGGCTTCACTCAATTTAAATCCAATTCATTTATATGCGTTTTTCTTTTTGCAAATATTTTTTTAAAGAATTTTACAACTTGAATGCAATTCGCCTGAAATTTCTTGATTTAGATTTTTTTTTTAATGCAAACTTATTATTTCCGGTTTTCTTTTCTTTCTTTTTTTTTTTCTAACGTATATCTTTTGTTAAATGAAATTATTAATTTAAAGATACTGGAAATTTTTTTTGAGAATTTTCGAATAAAGACACGCGGCAATAAAAACAATCGTTTCGAGACCACAATTATAAACGAAACTTTAGATCACGTCTAGAAATTAAAAATTTTTATGAGATATTCATCCAATATTGAAAATTATTATTAATATTTGAAGCAAATAAAATGAGCAGAAATAGCGAACGTTAAATAGCGCCAAGTTGAATTCCATAAAGTGAGCGCATTTTATCGGTAATAATGAATTAAATGCATTAATGCATATAATCACCTATTGAAAACAATCTCTATTTCGACTATTTTTAGTGCATTTGCAAGGAAATTACTCTAATAGTAGAATACTGTGAATTACAGTAAACATAAAATACTACAAATTACTGCGGTAGTTAGATATAGTAAATACAAATTACTACTATAAGCTATAAATACTGAATATTATTGTAGAGTAAAAATGCTCAATTCAAAAAAAAAAAAAACTTATTGGAATCAATAAATTTTAAAATTATCCATATCCGTTTATAGAACGTTTCAATCATCAATATCATTAAATGAAATAAAATTTAAAAAAAACAAAAAATAAACTATGGAAATAATTTTTTTCCGCATATAAAAAACTTTTATATATTTGCAAAAAAAAAAAAAAAAAAAATTCGCCGCAAAAAAATCGTTTTTTTAAAAATTCTTTTGAAAATTTTATAATTTTTTAAATTTTTAAAAATTAATTCAAAATTATATAAAATTGAATAATTTATATTTGCAACGATAAACAATATAATCATTAAAAAAAAAAATCTAATAAATATTAATTCATTTTGAATAAATTTATACAAATTTAACGTAAAATATAACTTCAAATAGAGAGATTATTTAATCATCCATTAGCGCTCCGATAAAATGAAAGATAAGAAGAAAGACTTTTATTGAGAGGGGGGGGGGGGGGGAACGGAGGTGGAGGAAGAAGCCTAAGGAAGCGATGGAAGAGGTCTCAAAAGAGGTCATTATTCATAGCTGAACAATAACCATCAATTAGCCGATATGCCTTGAATACGAAATAATGAGATAAGCATTCCTTATCAAATATGCAATCCTCATTCATATCATAATCAATACTGTTATGCCAATTTTATTGTCGGATCTCATAGACGATATATTATGTTGAATAAAGATAAAAAAGAATCACATAAAAAGGAAAAAATTTTATTAAATAAAGAAAAGAAAATATTCTATGCGGAAAAATATCATTATGGTAAGAAATAAAAGCGTTGAAAAATTGAAGAGAATATTTAGCAATGTTTAAAGGAATTGAGAAAACTATATGACGGTGAGGTGATGATGCAACTCGTTTGTTTGGCGATAAACAACGTTAACCAGCCGATATTCGATACCTGTTCTTAGAGAGGATGATGCGAAGAGTTCGTTGCGAAACGGAAAGCACCATATGAGAGCACCAATAAAACTATTGGAAATTAAATAAAATAGCGATAAAGAAACGATTAATAAGTGGTGGAAATGATTCATGCATATCGTACTAACTCTTTTATAAACCCAGGGCTTATAGTGGTGCACTAAGGAGGATCTTGTAGAGAGGAAAAAGGTTAATAACGAGGAAATAAGATGTATTCTTATCAGATGATAAAAAAAAACTCTGCACAATTTCTAAATAATAAAGGCAAGCATACCATTAGAAAATAGAACACTTTCACAATGGAAAAGGAGGGAACCACTGAAAGAAAAAAATTCTATGAAACGACCCCCACTCAATGAATTCAGAAACACCGAACGAGAGAGGAACTACGTGGATCGGAAAAAATGTGCTTTGTTGCTTTTCTCTAGCTTCTTTGTGCAAAACTTCAAAGCTCTAGTCATAATTTTGCACAACACACTTAAACTGGCTGGGCATTCAGCTATATATATATATATATATATATATATATATATATATATATATATATATATATATATATATATATATATATATATATATATATATATATATATATATATATATATATATATATATATATATATATATATATATATATATATATATATATATATATATATATATATATATATATATATATATATATATATATATATATATATATATATATCATGACTACCCACCATCGAAACTGAATACGTCCCGTCATGTGCGCCATATCTCAAATGTCCTGTCGTGATATTAAAAGACCAAAAGCTTTCTTGGAAGTGTATGCATTTCAAAAGAATTTTTAGTATAAGCATCGGTGGATGTTCTCAGCTGTCTCACACCGCACCAACCGTGGAGTCGACCGTGACTTCTAGTCGTGCCAGCCGGCTCTTCCTTTTTTTTCGTGCCAGCTTCTGTCTTGCCTAGTACAGTTGTACTACCCTATCTATCATTTTCACCAATACACCTGTGGACTTCAGCTTCCTCTTTTTTATCCGAATATTACTAAACATAAAACTGATGAAGGCTAATATATTTGTATGAAGAAACCCACAGAGTAGCCAACATCTACCGTATTTTTCACTTATAAACTCCCTCAGCTAATATTGTTCATCGAAGCGAATATATGCAAATTTTGTAGCTTGAAAGAATGGAATTTCTGAGAACACTAGCGAAACGATAATTTCCAACTTGAGGTTTTGCATATTCGTTTGATGCTTTATAAGTTGTTTAACAATCTTCCTCTTCAGATGTGCATTGCAAATAATTTACTATGAAAGTTTCCTTCAACTTTCGACTCCTTTCTGGTTTACTATAGAGATGAATGAAATTTGAAATCTCGATGATCAATAATCCGTTTCAATAGTAACTTTTTATAGGTTATTTTATGGCTTTTCTATATGACATATCTATAGAGTGGACATTGGACAACAATGTAGACGAATGCCAACAAATATTCAAATTTTTTGCGGTTTCACATAAGAATTTCAAAGATTTGATTAAATTTTTCAACTTTTTTTTGCGTGAATATTTCAGAATTTAGTAATAAATGTGTTCTGACTTCAAAAATTTTTAATTCTTCGTAGAATCATTACATTAATATGATTAGACTGAAGTGAAAAATTTCGAAGGTAATAGTCACTCACTCCGACTTCTTTCCTTATAGAGGACAATCGGAATGCTGCTCCAGCTGAGTAGTAATGAAACTCCGAGGAAAAGATCCCATACTCGTTGCTTACTTATACTGGAATCTACTCTCACAAAAACTTGAGTTCGATCTAAATTCAAGTTTATTAATAACGAAAGTAGTGTAATTGAGTCGAATAGAATTTTGAATGTATTTCAGTTTTTTTTTTCAAAAATTTTAAAAAATTCAAAATGCACTTAATAAATATTAATCGCTATCTTCCGTTTAGAATTTAAAGCAACAAAAATCTTCGATATTTTTTCAATACTTGAATATCAAATTGTACAAGTTATATCAGATGATTACATGAAATTCACCTAAATTTCAGGTGTAAGTGGAGGGAATGTTATAACTTTCTCAGTAAAAAATATCGCCATAATTTATAAAACTATAATTTATTCACAGAGATAAACGAATATTTTATTGCTATTTGGGCGATTATTTACGTGAGATTGTGTTGAATTTGCGATTATGAGGTGTTCTTTTGTTTGTCTCGTACCCTCGAAAGGATCGGCGACCATCTTTTGGTGTAAATCAATCAGAAAGATCGCCAACACAAACGAGATGTTGAAAATTACTGGCGAATTGTATTTTGTCGTCATTCAACGAAATTTAAAATCGACCTGTGTGTGTGTGTGTGTGTGTGTGTATACATTTCGATATTTCAGTCAACTATACTTGCAAAGTGGCGCAAATGTCAAGTCGAGTAATCAATTTATGAGTTATCGAAATAGATTTTTTTTTAGAGGAACTTACAAAAAACTACGCAACTTCATTGAACGTCATTAAAACATGCCTCATAACTTCTGAAACAACTTCTGGAATTAATAAAAATGCATTCTAAAATCGTCACTTTATTATGTAGGAAGCGCGCTGGGAAAAAAAAACGACTTAGAAAATCGTATGGGAATCTGAAATCGAGAAAGAACGCCATTGGAATCTGAAATGAGTGAAACTTTTTACTTCTTCATTTACCTCATCGCCTCTCAAGCTTATTTTAGCTTGTTAGGCAAAAAAAGAAGGCAAAAGCATGTCGCACTTCATGTGGAAATTTTATTAACTCTTATAATGAATCGTCACAAAAATCGCCAATCAACTGTCGTAGATTTAAGAACGCACTTTGCAAATTCTGCATTATTTCTATCAATTCTCATTCTCATTTCGCGTTTTACAGTTTCAGTAAAATAATCTAAATATTTATGTCTCGGTAAATGGGACTTTTGTCTTTTATTAAGAAACGACATTTGGCCAGGGACTTAGAAACTGAATTTGGTCGTATAAGTAAATTCATTACTGGGAAGCATTCATAATGGCGAGGAATAATCCATAAAAGTAGAGAGCAAGAGAAGGTGGCGGAGAGGGATGGGATGGAGTGGAGGAAAGAACGTGGAACAAATTAAATTCTATCGATGAGTACAGCATGCCCACTGACCCGTTGAACACATACCTAGAAATATGCTTGAATGAGTTCGGTGATACTGAAATGAACATTTGAGAGAAAGCCATTCAGTTAGGTATGATACCTCAGTTAATGTGATATCAAATTGAGATAGTAAATGGTCTAATAGGTAGCAATCGAAAATCGAGGTCCAACTTCAAACTTATTCCCTCAAATCCAGACTTAACAGAAAATCGGGATTGAAAGGTAGCAAGCAGAAGAAAAGTGTCACTAAAAGAATCCGGTCAAGCAAAGATTATCGTTGACGATAGCAAATACAACAGTTGATATGCGTCTATTCTTAATTGATCCATACAATCGCATCATTAGTTGTTGTCTTGTTGACTAGCTCTAGCGGTTTCGTTCACAGCTCCCGCATTGTTGCCTCGAGGGCATCGCACTTTTTAGCGATGAAATCTCGACGAATCACTTAAAGGTATGCATCCTGTTTAAATAGATAACGCTGATTTCCTTACGGGTCCTTTTCAGTGGAGAAACTTACTTGGGGTAGGTCAACGGAAGATGACTATCCTTTTAATAACTAAATTTAGTGACTGAATTAAATAACTAAATAATTAAATATGCAAATTAGGCAACGTTATAAGTTGGAAATTACGCATCGCATTGTTCAATAAAGATATTTTCGCTATCAAACGTAAATATTGAAATAGTAATTTCACAAGCAAATAAATATAAACGTTGTTTCGAAACGATTAACAACGGAAATAATCACAAATATGCAAATTGTTTACAGTTATGCAAATTTACGCTATTGCATAGACTGTTGAAATAATTGCTGATGAAACCTCGTTCATGTTGTACATTGAACTGATTGATGATTGCAAAAAAAAACGGAGAACAGTAATGGTGCAGTTTTTGCTTTTTTTTCATCTTGGGCAAATTTCAGCATCAAAATAAAATTACCTCGTACTTCAGGATGATTGTTAACGATCGAACGGCAACACATAAAAAGTTATTGTAGTAAATAAATAAATAAATAAATAAATAAATAAATAAATAAATAAATATATATAATATAATATAATATATATATATATATATATATATATATATATATATATATATATATATATATATATATATATATATATATATATATATATATATATATATATATATATATATATATATATATATATATATATATATATATATATATATATATAATAAACAAATTTTCACAATTTTATTGCAGTAGTGATTTTGCAGAAGTTTCTCCACATTTCATGAATCACACAAATTCTTGCAAGAATCACTGCAACCTCTCACGCTCAATCATTTTCCTTTATCGCTCCTATATGTATCTATTCGCTATCATCATCGCATATTTAAAATAAAGAATAAAGACTCTTCTTGCAATACTTGAATGAATACATTAACTCCAAAAAAAGCTCATTTGAATACTCAACGAATTGTCTTTTTTTTTTTTGCAAAAAAAGAAATTCTTATTGCAAATTGTAATTAAATTTTTTTGCAGCGATATCTATTTATTATGATGTCATAACTTTTAGAATTATATTCATTTCCTCTTAAATTAAATAAAGTAATTATAATATCGGCGACAACCGATCGATCATTCGATTCATGAGACAATACTAATAATAATAATGCTAAGCGATTTAACTGTAGATCTGTTTTGAATACTCAACATATATTACCATTGATATCGTATAGATTTAACTCAATTTACTGCAATAATTCTTTAATTATATTTATTCTAATCTGTAATTACAAAACATTCATTACTAAATAGAATTGTTCTCAATGAAACGATTCTTATGTATCTAATCAACAATAATATGAGATTGATTGAAATAATGAGTATTTTTTTTTTAATTGTCGAGATGAAATTCGATTAAATGGAATGGAGAATGGAATTAAAGAGAATGAAATTAAAATAGAATAGAATTAAAGAGAATGGAATTTTTCTCATTAGAGATAACATAATTAGCGCAATTAAAAGATGAGTAAATTTGAATAAGCGATAATGCTATAATAGGCGGCAATTAAGTTTTTGAATGATAAAATAAAAACTTTTCTTAATGATATTTAAATTCGATGAATTATTAAATATTATTGAGTAATAATATGATGCATTGTGATGTTTGATGCGTTATGCGTTCATTTTTTTAGCGCTGATTTTCGACGCTCTCAATTTAGATAATAATGTGTTTTGATCGTTATTGAATGTTTTATGATCTCTGAACGTTTTTTGCTCTAATTCTGACCGATATTTCTGATCAATATTGATTTTTTAACCGATATTCCTGATCGATATTTATTTTAATCGATTTTTACGCTTCTGTTAAATGAAAAATCTCATCTATGATCTACAATATAGAAGACACGATATACTCTCTACGTACATGTACATCATTGCTTTGTGCGTTTTTATCTTTTTTCCACCTCATTTGTTTTACAGTGAGTTTGTTCACTTCAAATAATTCTAGGTTCTTAATTTTTGATCTTTTTGGAAACCAACAATAATTCCATAATTAAAATTGAAGCTTCATTTCCACATGGAAGTCCATATCGCTGATATGCTAGGTGATGTGGAGGAGGTGGGTAGATGGAGGGGGGGGGGGGAGAGGGGGGAGGTGGGTAGATGGGGGGGAGAGGGGGAGGGGGGTAGATGGGGGGGGGGGGGGGGGGAGGGGGAGGTGGAATTTAGATGAGTACAATTCATATATTGCCTTATGCCTATTCAGAAATAATCTTTTTTTTTCAAACAAAAATGAAGTTCCTCGGAAGTAAAACTCACCTCAGGTAACAAAAAAAAACCCCTATTTTCCCTCAAAACTTCAGCATTGCAGCAAAATCATTCACCAGCTGATTGTGATCAATACATTCGATTAACGTCTCTCTTCCACTAGAAATTAGTGCATATCCCTCCTATTGGAAACCAATATTTCCTTTTCATTAGAATCGGGGTAATCCCCACTTTCGTATACGCTGAAATGAGTACACTAATGCCCATGATAGATGTACTAGGAGAATATGTAAGTAGATATTATTAAGAAACATGCAGGTATAAGATGACAGGTAATGCTTCAAGCATTCCCACGTTGGTTTTCCAACTTGATCATCATCATCTCAAAAACTTGACTAAATCAATGAGGCAATTATATGAAAAATGCAGCATTCAAATTGATGCAAGTATATATGCAAAGCGACTATAGTAGTGCAGCTACTAGCCTCTTTGCGTCCAGATTCTAGCACGATATTTCACACTCTACCTAATGAATTACCTTATGTGCAAGCAAGCTGAAAGGTGTTGATTGGCAATCTTTGATTGACGAGTGCACAGTGTTGTTTATCTGAGTGATCGCCTCTCATTCTCGCAGTAATTCTTTCGAAATAAACAAAACAAAAGTGCATTGGGCGTGTACATTTCTGTAAAGAGTATTTGAACATCCTCATCGTTGTGTTTCAAGTCATTTGGAAAACTTTATCTGTTTCGACGCCTAACTATTGAGGTTTTTATTATTTATTTTCTAGATTTATAGTAGTAATGAGGGAAGCAGCGTTGAAATGCGGGTAATTGAAATTGAAATTTATATATTTTAACCTCTATCAAAGGTTTAACCACTCAGATTTGAGAGGCATTTGAACTTCGAACCGAGATTTAGTTATATAATGTTGAGAGCTACCTGAACCTCAAGCGATGATTTGATCACACAAGATTAAGAGCACTTGAACCTTAAGTGGGGGTCCGATTGCATAAGTTTGAGGACTACCTATACCTCAGGCGCTAAAGTTTAATTACACAAATTTGAAGCCTATAACTAATTGTTATAGGATGGAAACATCAATCAATAAATTTTTATTACATGACGAGTGGTGTTCTTATATTCTTATTAATTAATGCAAAAATCACCATTATCGTACTGCAAGTTTGCATTGAGTTTTGCATATTGATTGCAATCTTGTTTACACTAAATTTTTTTCCGCATTGCAATGCCGATATATATGCAATCGTCTATTGCACTTCTATTTTATAATTTCTAACATATCTTTAATATAACTATTTATTTACTGTACGTAAATAGGTGCTCATTTGTGTATATATTTTTCTTTCCAAGACATTGAAAGAGATCAATAAAAAGAAATAAAACGACTTGATGTCGTAATATTTGATGTATTACGGTAGAATTGGAGGAGGTTCTCATCGAAACTAGTACAAATGTTTACGAACGTGAAGTCTATCTCACCTGAACATCAAGAATCGACAAAAATGGAGAGCATAAAATACGTTGAATGCACGAAGGGATCATCTATAGAATTGCACGCGCGCACAACAACCGGCTGCCTGTATAACCACAGCGCTATTGACGCGTCTCTATCAATCCCCCTTATAAAGCTGTTGTTTGCGTCGATCTTTTCGGAGCACAAGTAGAAGAGGTAGACTCCTGAAGTTATAACTCGTGCTTCTAGCTCCAGTTATGACCGGAGTGCCTTTAATTTTTATAAGTTTTATTAGAAATTTTTGCTTTTTTTTTGTTTTGAAAATACTGAAATATGCATTAGTTTATCTCTAATCGAAAATTTTCCTATGTTCTTTCTTATCTCTAATATATTCTCCATTTATCTCTAATATCTCTAATATATCCTCCTTTTTTTTTTCTCTCTCTCTGAACCATTTAGGCAAAAGCAGAATTCAGGCAAAATATATGCCATTTGAAATAATTTTTTCATGCTCATAATTATAATATATTTTTTTTCTATTTATTACCACTATTATTATAATCGTTTGTTAATGTTTATTTTAAGAGATGAGATATACACTAAATAAAGAATAAATTTTCTCTTATAGAATTGCCAATTAAAATGAGTACGGAGTATTATTCGTTATTGCCAGCCGCATACGAAATCAAACAATTAATGAAAATGATCTCGGATATAAATGATAGAAAAGAACTTGCTATACTCGCGATGGATCGTCTTAGTACAAGATCCGAAATCAAACAAAACGTCGATAAAATTATTGCCAGACAACCAATTGAAGTTCAGGTATGCTACACTTTTTCAACAACACCTCATTAACCTTAATTATCTACAATTGCGCCTTTGTGCAATAGCGTTTTTTTTCTTTTACAGTTTAACTGGCTGATTTAATGCAAAAGAAAGGGTGAAGAACTTTTTTTTAAAAGTACAAGCGAACTTGGTTGTCTATAGATTCATCTGCAAGAAGAGGTGGAGGGGTGGGGGGGGGGGGTGGGGACGGGAGAATATCTCGACTGTTTACAGTTTCATCGATTTATTTAAGGCAAAGGAGAACCTGTCGAATAATATCATGGCTGTGCAATAACATGGCAGTTTACCGTTTAACTGAAATAATAAAGCAATAGTTATCGTTTCGATTTAGACACTACTTTTGTTCTTACTTAATGAACTTTTATTTGCCTTAATTGATTGTAAGCTTTGTGTACGTTTTGGTTTTTCTTGCTGTTCATATTTATATATTTGTTATGTGTTTGGCTGAGGCGTTGAACTAAATAACTGAGTAAGTAAATGAAAAAAGTAAGCAAACAAATAAACAATGAACAAGCAAATAATCAAGTAAACAAATAAACAAATGAATAGAGCAATAATTTCAGGACGCTTACGTTAACATTCTGCGGAATAAAATTATAAATGACAATATACAATATGAGAATGAGATGCATACGCTTAAAGAAAAAGGTGAATTTTTTCTTTGTTTTATTATTATGTTTGTCCATTGCTTAGCAATATTCACTCTCTTACCGCATATCTGGTTCCTCATAAGATTGTACTTCACTCTGCGGCCACTTCGTCAACTTGAGCTTGAGGTTGCATTCTTTTATTTTGAATAATTGCTGCTGTCTTTTAAATATATTTTTTGCCATCTAGGGATAAAGTTGTCCATCCAGTATATTCCTTCGAGAATCTTCGATAGAGCCGTCCAAACTGATACCAGCAAATTTCTTTCACTTAATACTTCTAGCCACTTACTATAATTTTTATAATCAATTTAGAGCTAGTCCAACGTGGATCTTTGATTCTTAAAAATCCACTCGGAGAGAGGGATTCTAACCTAAAATAAGCGTCACTCAAAATTTTGCAGAAATGATTTTTAGTCACTGTGATATGTTTTGAACACAAAATTGTAACTTTTTGTCAAGTGGGTTGAAATATGCAAATGGGAAAGTATACAATACTTGCTATATATAATTTTAAAAAAAAAGTTCAATTCATTTTATATGATTTTATAATATATATCAATGTAATGACTTAATACCTTCAAGCACTATAATTCGCATCCTAGAGCTATATCTAATGCTAGAAAGCTATAATAAGCAGTTGATGAACTGGATAAATAAGTCCTTTTCGTAATAATTTAGCATTGTTTCTTCTGCATAATTTTCAATTTTTTCTTTCATAAATTAGAGTACATAAAATAGGTAAATATATATGATTTATTATTTAGGTGCATCGAACGAAGTACTTGAGGTGAAAAAGCAGATGCATATGTTCGAGAGTGATTGGTCACTCTCAAAGCAAGATGCCGAACAAATGGAGAAGAGATTGGTCGCCGCACTCAGCAAAAGTCAGCGTGACCTTCTCGACTTCTGATGCCATTATTGTCTTAATCCATTTTTTTTTTGCTTCTATTGTACATGATGTAACTGTTGGTTTTCAGTAAGTTATTTCGCATTTGTTTAGTTTTTACAGCCACATAACTTTGCATCTCATCGAGAATATCAATTGTAATTTTGTTGCATGACATCTGTTCAGGTGTGCCTTCTATTCATTACAGGTGTCGTTGCAGTTTATTATTTACAGTTTTTTTTCATCACGTTGCTCTATCTACATCGGATCTCGTTTGCAATAAAGTTTACAAAAAGCACTTAAGTTTGTTGTTCGGCAAAGAAATTATGGTGTTGAAAAAGAAGTAACAAGATGGATAGGAAAGGGGGTGCAGGGAGGACTAAGGAAGAAGGTGAAGTGGAGGAAAAGGGGCGCAGGTGGGGTGAGAAGGAATTAGGGGATAGGTGGAAAAGAGGAACAGGTAGAAGAGAACGAGAGGTGAAGAAGAGTTGGGCGAGAAGCTGAAATAGGGGAGGGATTGGGAAAGAAGATCGAGGAAGAATTAGAAGAGATGAGGTGAAGGAACAAGTAAGAAGAAGGTGAGGTGGGGGAAGAAATTGAAGATGAGGAGGGAAAGAAAGCCTGAGGAGAGAGTAGAAAAGAAGATAAGGTTGCAGTGGATCGGCTAATAAGTGTTCAAAAAGTTCCACTTGATTTCTGTTAAGAAAGGATATAGCGTGCCAATTCCCATGTTTTAAACAACATTTTCTTTTGGAATCTAAAGAAAAACCCGCCCAAAAATCATCAAACTATTATTATTAACCGACTCTTCGAAACTGTAATTTCGTGATTTACTAAACACCCATCAAAGGGGAGCTTGTTAGATGCAGCAACTCTGTTGTGAGGCAGGCATGAAGTGGCGGGCGGGGCTCAGTTTGAAAGAACTTTCTGCCTCGTGGACCTATAACTGATACACATGCCTGCTGATGTGACTCGAACAACATATGTGCTCAACAGTTCAAGTTTTTCTTATCTCAAGAAAAACTTGAGCAATCTGGCAAAGTTGGAACAAGTACGCCACCGAACTCTCTCAGCAATTTCTAGCCCTCAGACAAATGCCTTATAGCAGCATATTTAAAGCTGAGGCGTTGCAAAACGCTTCGCCCAACCAAGCGCTCTCAGACTCGTCATCTCTCTTCATTGGGTCGTTCGTGTCGGCGCTTGCAAGCTGACCGCTAGAAAGCAAGAATTTAATGGCGAGCGGGTTTTTCTGTATTTTTCTCTGACGCTATTGCAATCTCTTTGTTCATCTCGCTTGTTCGACCCACTAATCAACTGACAAACATATCGCACAATCGCTCGTATATACCACATTGTTCCACGAGAAAAAAGACGACCATTTATTTCGTTTTTTGTCATAGAGGAAAATACTTTTAGATTTCAATAATTGATTTCTATGCTATCTATGCTAATTAAAGGTAGAGTAATTTTGATCAGGTAAAGTGCTACCTTTTTTTTTCACCACAATTGTTAACGAAAAATATGAAGCTTTTGGCAAAAAAAATTCTACGAAAAACAAAAGCTTTTTAAAAAAAATTTCATCAAATTAGAATTATTTGTGAAGAGGATTTGAAATTTTTCTTTTTTTTGCTTACTATATGCTAATTAATTTTTACACGCTAAAAAAACATCAGTTTTATCCAGTCGAACTAGCTTATAATTTTGCTCGTTTTGTGATATAATTGAATGGAAGGAGTGAGGAGGGGAATCACGGGGATTGCATATTTAAGCTGAAATGCAAATATATTCAATATGCAAATAAATCTGAATATTCACAACAGAAAATTTATATAAGCGATGAGCATTTAAAAGACGATATTAAACAGTTGGCAAATTAAATTTTACTTACTAAAAGAACTGATAAATATATAAAAATATTTTACATCGTCTTAAATTGTTACTGTAAGAATTACTTTTTCTTAGAAAACTTTACAGCAGTAATTTCGATCATCACAAAAGATAGTACTTTTTTACTGAACATAGAAGCGGATATATTATCACTCTTATAGATTTCGGTTTCGAATATTCCAATGGGCGGATTCACACTAAGAAATTGAACTTGCATTCTTAGGAATGATAGCAAAAATTTTTAATGCAACAAAATTCACGAAATATTTTGAATCCGATAAGAAGTGAGTGAACCTCGCCGGGAGGGGGGGGGTGGGAGGAAAGGGGAGGGAGTATTCGGTGCTTCAAAGAGAATGAATCATTAGAGAAGATGACAATTCTTGGCGTTAATAGTGGGTAAAGCTATTATTGAAAGAAACAATAATTTCCGGCAATAATAACTTTGATTCGCTGATTAAAAAATATTGAAACTTGGCTAGAATTATTAAACATGCGAGACATAAACGTCCTGTAAAATCTTCCTTTCGTGGCGAAACAAATAATCGCATTAGCTTTCCAGAAATAAGATCAAAATCTCTCTCATAAACATTGCTATAAAATAATCGATCCTTCACTAATTTCAAAATTCCATAGCAAGTACATTACGGCGTTAGCATGCCCCTGTATACATATATATCTGTGTGTTTATCTGTTCGTTTGAGTAGTATTAACTTCTAAGCATAGGAAATTACCATAATCGAATTTGACATATGCAAATTTGCGCCATTCATATCCAAGATCTCAACAGAGCCAATGATCGTCTAGATGATTTATTGTTGACGTATAAATAGAACGCGAATATGACAAGTCAGTTTTGAATCGAATATTTCAGTTTTGGATCGAATATTTTCTCTTTCATCGCTTAAAAAAAAAAGTTACTAGTGTGGTCGATTTATTTATTAGGTTTATTAATGAAAAACACCTATGACCTTAATATATCGTAAAAATTAGCAATGATTTTAAATTATCGTAAACCTATGATTTTAAGTTGTGGATTCATAAATATCGCTCATAATTCCATAATATTTAGATGAGACAATATGCAAAAAAAAGAGAGATTTATTCATCAAATATCAGCAGTAATACAACAAATAAATTTCAAAATTCATCATGAAAGTAATTATATTGAAGAAGCTTTTATTATAATTATTGAAAGAATAGATAACAATCAATTAAATTAAATTGAATTCAATTAAACTAAATTAAATTAAATTAATAAAACATAAGAAAATAAGGACCCGTTGAAAATAAGAAATTATCAATTCGCATTTGCAAAAATAATAAATGAAAAGAAAAAAAAATTACTTGCAATATTACTTATTTATGAAAAAAGAAAAAAAACGGATATCCATTTTTTTTTCTTCATTAAAAAAATTTCACTGTTGCAATTTTTATTATCGATAACGGATATCCATTAAAAATTTCACTGCAAATATCGATAACGATTTCATTAAAAATTTACTCTTTCAACCATTCATTTTGTAATTACAATTATTTATTCCTTATACAATTTTACTACTATTTAAATTAGGGCATCCAAAAAAACAAACAACAATCGAATATCATATCGAATAATTAAAAACAACGATAATATTTAACAAAGTAAGTAATTAAATATAATAAAACAATCGATATTATCAATTATAAATTTGATAATGAAATAGATGGAATATAAATGGAGAGTACTTTAATGGTTAGAATTAAGTGAATATTTTTTGCATTTATTCAGTATAATTTAATATTCTTTAAATTATTAGCGTTGCTTGAAATCCATCAAATTTTTGTTCATAAAATATTCATCGCGGCTATTTACTTAGTGATATATGATTGTGAACATCGTTTCAGTCAATGAGAACGAGGGGGGGCGGCGGACGTAGAGGAGGAAGGAAAGCGGAGGAGGAGGAGGGAAAGGAGAGCAGATGGGGGGGGGGGGGTGGAGAGGCCGATGGAGTATTTACAGCGTGGCGATCATAATGCACACAATCTTCTACGTTGATCGTAAACTGATACATGCCTTCTCGTTATACATCCGTAAATATGCCGATATCAATGCGCTCTGTCTTAAGAACGAAGAATTTCTTCGAAAGTGTGACAGCTGCGGGGGTGATAGGGGAGAGGAGAACCGGGGGGGGGGGGGGAAGGAGAAATGAGGTGGTAAGTGGGGCAGGTAATATAAATTCGCATCCTCGCATTGCTTAAAAAAGTGTCTTCATTTGTTTTATTTGTTTCTTAACAATAACATCGAATTATTCCCACAAAAAATTTGCATAAAAAGAAGGAAAGGAAGGAGTAAAAAGAATGAATAAAAGATGCTAAATTTTTTGCATATTTTGAGCAAGTTTTGTTCGACGATTGAATTGTTTGAACATCATTGAGCTTTTCATATTAATTCCACCATTTTGCATCATCATACCACCACCAAAACCAGCACGCCAACGCTCATTTGCCATACGAATCGTCGCAGCATTTGCCGGTTTTGACTGAAATCAGCAAATTGAGACTCAAAAAAATCGGAATGAAGCCAAATCGGTAACTATATTACTTTACTGCGAAAGTACATCAAGAGTGATATTAATAAGCTGACTTCCATAAATCATGGGGGTGATAAATCATGTTTAATCAGTAATCGCCATAAGGCAATTAATAACTTCGCAATAATCCGACGAAAGGAAACGATTAGCCAATGATTAAGAAATTATTAAGCCACATATAACCAACGAGATGATGAATCAAGGGTAGTCATTCTGAAAGTCATGGGACTAAATTGAACACCTTCACCCATGAGAATTTCAAACTTATTGAGCCTTAAAGTGCTTGGGCTGAACGGCTTGATCAACTCGCATGGCCTAAACGTTCAACCGATCACAATTTCAATCTTGGTTAACTTTATTAATAGCTGAAAAGCTGAAAAATAAAAGAAAGCCTTATACCTGCCAATAGCTAGTCCCAATGCGATTTGTGATACAATTGCCGATATAGATAGAGAAGAAAGCCAACGCGACGAAGGCGAACGAGACAAGAATTGCCCAATCGGGCACCGATGACTGCACCTCGACCGACTCTGCAGCAACCAAAACCGCAAACTTTAACCTCATAGTCGAATACCGAGTATACTAGTATATGAGAAGGACTCTCTTTCATACAATCACAGCCCATAGCGCTTTTCTTTCTAGCGTCTTCTTCTACTTAATGGAGAAGTTTTTTTTGTTACTTGATAAAATTTTTCAACAATTCGGTATTGGCACATAAAAATTTAGCCAGATGCGAGCGAAGCCGTTTTGGCTCATATATCACCGATCAGCATTTTATATGCGTATTATATATAAATACAAATATAAATAAATAAATAAATAAACAAATATATATATATATATAGAATATTTTCTTAGAAGAGATTCATACTGGTCTGAAAACTTCCTATGAACTCGATAGAGGACGGCACTTCAGCGAAAAGACGAGGAAAAAAGATGGCAGGATGGAGATGGGGAGGCGGGAGGAGGGGGGAGGAGGGAGTGGGAAGAGAGCGACAACGAGCACCTAAACAAGTAAGTGATTCTACATTGCTTTCCAGCATGAAATTCTCTTCGCTATTTTGCAGTAAAATTTAACTAATTATTACATTCAAAATCACTCGAAAATATTGCAAAATCTGAATCGATTTTATTATTTCATGAGATATGCGTTATAACATTTCGCTCAAGAATTGTGCGAAATTTTTATATACAAATTTTATATGCGACAATTATTTCTTCTATGAAATAAATTTCAGAAATATTAAATAAATTACTTCAAAAATTTCTTAACGATGAAATTTTTTGAGAAATGCGAAAAAATTTCCCACTTTTTTTTTTAATCAAAATATTTTAATTATTCAATCAATATAAATAAATTTTCTTTTTTCTTTTTTCTCAAAAACTTTTTTTTCAATAAGAAAAAAATGCAAAATAGACAATGATGATAGTATCATAGAAGCGAAAATTTTTTGATCCATTCGACAAGTGGGAGTACGATAACGATAGTGTTTTATTATTTGCGATACAATACAGTAAATTTCAAAGCTGTGAATATTACACTCGCTAATTCCAGGTTTAAACCTGTTTGGAACAAGATCAAAGATCGCTATGATACGAAGGGAATATGATACGATTCGACGACATATTTCGACCGTCAGTTTTAAGCAGCACATCATCTAGTATCAGTTCTAAACTTTAAACCTTCGACCTGACGTCAATCTACGAGCCATTCACTCGTGAGCTAGTTAAGACATACGAAACTCTCACATATACTCAGAAAAAGAATAAAAAGCTGTAATAAATAAACAACCATTAAACGTAAAGCATTGGCGTTAGTAAGCAACACTGAGAGGGGGGGGGGGGGGGAGGGGGCGGATACGCCCGCGTAAACGTTCTAAAGCTGAAGGCGTTGCAATCTCTCGAAAACAACCATCGAAATGGAAATTTTCATCTATTTCGGTGCTTTTCTCCTCAACTGCTTCCCCCCTTCCCTCCTCCACCTTCAATATACGTGCAACAGGGAAAGATGCAGGGAAATAAAATCACAACAAGCATTATTCGATCCCAACAACTACAAGAACTCTGTCGTATCGGGTGTTAGAGGCAGCATAATTACTTGCACTCTTTAACAGAACCAGCTGGAAGAATAATGAGGTTCAGTAAAGTTTGAGGGAAAGCTAATAGCTAATAATTTCCTCGAAAAGTTGTGCGATTTCAACCAAAATGGGAGATTAAAAAAAAAAAGAGTGAAAATATCTAATTGTTTTAATTATTGGCGCGACATTAACTCTGCAATATTATAATTGAGATTATTCTTTAAAAAATTATCAACACAGAAAGTAAACAGCTCAATAATTAGATAAAGGAAGGGAATTGCACTAACACATGTAAAGTAACGAAGAGTGTATTTCGAGAGGTTCAACAGCAAAAATTGTACAACTCAGGCTAAAATCAATAAAAAAAAATGAATTATAGGTCTTTCCCTTTCAAACAGTCTGCTCGAAATGCTGCTTATATCTCATCGCCTAGGGGTATGAAAAGTCTACAAGGTAGAAGAAAGAGTATTGGTCGATTTCCATGCCCTTTCTAAGCAAACAGTCTTATTTATAGCACTATTGCACCTTAACGTATTTAATGGAGAGGGGAAGGGGTGGGAGAGAGAGAGGGAGAAAGAGAGAAGGAGAAAGAAAGAAAAAAAACATCAATAACTTACTCAAAGAGACAATTTTATCGAGACCTTTGAGATACTCATCAATTGCTGCGTATATCGAACGTCGACGTGTTACGGCAAGTGGATGCGAGAAACGCGATAAATGCGCATAGTTATACCTCAAAAAAAAAAAAATCTTATTCAACATTAACATCGAAAATATCTCACCTTTACCTGTGATAACCTGTATGTCGAAAAGGTAATGAGATCGAAAGTTATGGTCAAGGATCTCTACATTATACTTTTCTCTATAGAATTAACATCACATGAATCAAAATTTTCTGACTCCATTCTAAAAATCTAACAGATTGATTTTTTCCTTTGAACTTACATATCAATAGTAGATGAGAGTAATGCTCAATAAAGTGTGAACTTGATCTCGAACTTGCGAGATATGCCATAAAATACAGATCAAATAAATTTAATGAAGTATGAACCTGAACGCCAACTTAAGGCGATATCTACGAACCATACCTCGAATATTTCACAACCTATTACATAATATCACAATTTAGGGTCCCTTACATTTCAGTATCCTCCTATTAAGAAAAAAGACGAGATAGAAAATCACTGGAGTCACAGATCGAAATGATTAAAATGAATCAAACTATGTAAACAAATTACATTCATATTTTCGACTGCCGTGCAATCGAGAAGATATTCAATAAGCAGACAGCAATGACGTCATCCTGATTTCCTTCTCATCTAATTTATGAAAGGGCAAGAATAAATTGCAGCTGATTCTCAGACATTTCCTCTCGAACTTCCCAACATCACCGCACCGCCGTAATTGATGTTCAGCTAGCCAACAAAAAACTCCTAATTGCGCAGAAGTGCATTAGTCAACTTTTCCTCCTTAATACTCCCTTCCCCCCCCCCCCCCCCCCTCCCTCCTACAGTCACATCATTATCATCTGCCCACTCCCCCTTCGAAGAACTAAATATATTGCAATGACCTAATATTGACGATTAATCGAATTCCATACACGTTTATCAAATTGTTCGCACATCATCTCCAATAAGGAATAACTCTACAGTCATAGAATAAAACCATATGAATCTATGAGAATTAAATACTCTCAAAATAGTAAAAAAAAAATCTTTGAATACAATTATGCATCAATAATTATCATTAATAAATATTACTATACTATGTGCAAATAAATTTTCTGCAAATTTACTTTTTAGGCATTATTAGTAAACGGTTCAATTGCAATAAAATAATATCCGTTATTGAAGTTAATTAATAAATCAAAAAAAAAATCAACTGTTACTTTTGTACCTTATATGGGTGATAACAACGATGAAAAAGAAAAAAAACTAGAATTTACCTTTCTAGTTATACTAATTTATCACTAATAAAACCTATAATGCATTTTTGTTTATTATACGAGTAAATTATATCATCAAATAAATCATCTATCATTAATAATTCAACATCAATCGATCAGAATTTAAGGAAAATAATAGAGGAATTATTTAAAGAAACCTATAGAGTGGTACTAGATAGGGTTTCCTCAGCTTGCCCGGATCAAATGAGTGTATATAAACGAGCATGAGATCAGCTTTACAGCCTTCCACCCAGTGATGTGCTAGCTCTTCCGCATAGATCAATGCTGCTGCAGCCAATGTATAAGGCCGTGTGAACTCCATAGATACATCACATACTCCCAAGCTGAAAAGAAAAGATATTTTTTTGGGTATTACTCTATATGATGGAGTACCATAAAATGGAAGGGGAGAGGGAGGAAGCAGTAAGGGGAACGAGGTGAAGAATGTATTCAGTAAATATTTCATCTCGATAAAATAAAGGAGAAATTAAAGAGTATTAAGTGAAATTTAGCAATGATTATATAAAAGATATGCAAATTTTCTTAGATTTTTGATTTAATACATCATAATCTGTAACTAATAATAAATATGAAAGAGTAAGTTGAATTTAGAAGAAACCTTTCGATGCTGGTTGAAGGCACAACAACGATCGCCACTCTAGATCGTGATGGTTGACAACTATAGGGATGCTCACAAAAACATGTTGTGAAGTTTAGAGGCCGAATTGACGCATCAAGCATCTCGATCTCTGTACGCGAAAGAGCACCTGAACTTTAGCTCGAGCTACTTTATGTGTCATATACAATAGGAATATATCTGAATTAAAATTATCACTCATTGAACGATGAAATTGTCGCGTTGAGAGTCGATCGGTTCAATCCGAAAGATGGATTCATTTAACTGATTTACTAAAAAAAAAAGCTCCATTCACCTCTCTAATTTCGTTTCATTGATTAACATATCTAGAAAAAAAATACGTATAGACCTTAAGAATGCACAACAAATGTAATCAAATTTTTGAAGTTAAACGTATTGTCGAACGGAAATAAAAAAAAGAGTTTACTTACCTGAGGGGTCACAAATATACGGTTTATTATGATAGCTGAATTGACAAAAAATATCAAAATTCAACGACGAAGGCGTTGGTGTAAGGCAAGGAGCACTCATAAGACCGCTTGCTGGTACACTTGTCAATGGCCTAAAATAATAAATATTGATAAAATAATCCCACAAAAAGATTACATGAAATTTTTCATTAACCAAAGACATTAAAGCCATATCAAGTGTGGTCACGCTAATTCCGGTAATATATTTAGGTGTTATAGGTATATAATATGAACAGTTGGTGCAAAAATATCACCAATACGCTAATCACATGGATAGTCAGAGATCGACTGCAAATGGGGAGGGGGAAATGGATGAGGAGTGGGGGGTAGGGGAAGGGGAGGGGAAGATGATTCGAAAGGAGTAAGGGAAACTTAATTTGAAAGTAAATTCCCCCCCAAAAAAAGACTTACTTATAAACGGTCGGAATTGCAAAGCATATAAGATGCGAGTAGAGCAATATTATTTCAAGTGCATACAGCACGCATTGTTCTCGCATCACAACATTGATACATGTAAATATGTAAATATACGAATTGACTGAAATTCGATTCATTAGTATTTAAGTTATAGATAAAACGACGCCGACGCCCAATCCGTTGTTACTAGATAAGAAAAGTGATCTAGATAACTAGTATTTCAATAATAGTACCTTTCACTAAATCATAATAGTAGGTAAAGGCACTTCTTTGACGCTAAACTTCATGATCTGACCACATAAATGTAACAATCAAAGTGGGCGCAAATGTCCTTCGGCGCACATGACCACAAATGGCTCAATGTGCACTTTAGTGAAAATAAAAAAGAAAGCAAATAAAATTACGGTAAAATTAGCGTCTTCAATAGCGTACAAATTAAGAGTAATGAATAAGAGCGATCTTTCATATTCCAGTAATCTTTCATTGCAATTACCTGAAGTAATATAAAGTAAATAAATTGCAAATATATCACGATAAAAAAAGAATATTGAATGAAATCAAGGATTTTTAGGCAAAGATTGTCTAGTAGAATTAGAGAACACCTCTAGTGGCGCAATTTCAGGTCATCTCGACTAAATTATTGGAATATTCCTAACACTAGTATTTTATAGGAGGATGGGAAACATCATGTGACATAGCAGTAATAAAAACTGATAACATATATAAGTTGTATCGAAAATTCTCCACATTCAAATCTCTTTTGAAATGATTAGAGGGAAACGAGAGCCGAGCAATGATATATTCAACAAAAACTGAAGAACAAGACTTCAAGAGGTTTATTTAAATAGCGATGATAGAGCGATTGACGATACTATGAAGCTTTACTTGTTGATTGATTCAAAACCCACTTTAACCTGTTTTTAAATATATTTTATTAATTTTCTAAACTTCCGGAAGGCGGCAAAATAAAGCGACTCCGATTTAAGTGAAGCTTACAATTTCGGCACGAGATCATGACTCTGTAATTCTAACTCCTCCGCAATGAGAAATCTATTTCCGTGATCGGTTCTGGGGTCACTTGAAAATCCGATTCCTCGAAGTCATCTTTTGGAGCTGTTCGTTATCGATATTTCGGATACCTCAACATATCCATACTTCATATCCACTGGCTTAACTGACAGTACGGGATGATTTATGAGAGTGGGCGCGGAGACAATTAAACTTTGGTTGCTTAGAAGGCCGTCACAAAATTGCATATCACACTTTTTAGAACTTTCTAGGTTGCTCCCTATATGACAACCTTTCCTCCTTCCCCCCGCCCCCCACCCCCCTCCATCCCCATCCCCATTCTCGTGAGCTTGCGTGATATGACCATAAAATTTTCTACGCTCGCATATATTTGTCATATCACTCTAGCATTTCGAATATATAGGCCGAAACGAGAGAATAGCGTCAAATCGAGGAATTCACATCTGAAGCGGAAACATGCTTCTGAAAAACTTCTTCATGCTGCAAGAGCCAAGAAAAATTTCCACGACATTATTCTCGAATGATGCGTGCAAATGTGAACTGCTTTCAATTCACCGATTCAACGTGGTAGCACTTTTCAATTCAATCACCGATCGGTGTGACAATCAACGTGAGCTTATGTACTCGGATCAAATGCTGTAAATCGGAAGGGGACACTAATAAACTAATTTTGGGGAAAGAGCGGAGTGATTTCAGGTCATACTATAAATAAAGAACTCAGGATATCTCTACAATTGGACATCCAACTTTTTTTGAACCATTCATATCCTCTATAAGCTTCAACTGTTGTGATTTATGAGCACAGAAATGGCAAAGAAGGAAAATGCGAATACGATGGGAAAGACAGAGGTCCCTGAGGTGCACGTTGCAGGTAATATAATCGCCTGAACGCAACACCTAATCAGAAAGGAAAAACCAAATTGGCCATCATCGCGTTAGCGCTTCCGTCGCATACGAATGTGCCACCAACAATATCGGAGTGCTGCATGAAACTCCATAATCTCTTCGAACCAGGGATACGCTTGTAGAGGAGAGATAATTCCACTCCCAAGAACAAACAGAGAGCGAATTAAATTGTCCATGAGGAAGCCTATGATTTAATGAATGAGCTATATCGCTCCCCGGAAGAGGCTATATTCGGCTATCTTTGGAAAAGAACATCATATATCTATTTTTTCTTCCATTCTAAGAGAACGTTTTTTTTAAAATTGTAAAATCTCACATTAAAATAATGAAGCTTAATGCATATTTTCACATAGAAATTAAGAAAATGAGAACATAAAAATAATCGAATGTGACGACGAAATCATTGTTTTTTTTGTTCTTTAAAACGCTTTAGATGAATGAAAAAAATGATTGTTTTCAATTGTGTTATATATAATAAAGCGTATCGTGATCACTTGTTTTATACACAACAAAGAGGGCATTACTTATATGCAAAGACTGTTGATAAATAAAGATGTGTAACACGCACTGCTGAAAACAATTATTCAGAGCAATTGCCAAGTCATCAAGAATATCGGCGATTATTGCCGCTCCCTCCTCCATCCCTTCATAGAATCGTTTTTGTAGTCCACATTTTTTGCCTCTTCTTTATGAAATCCTCCACAGGTAAGTAAATGTCCATTGACGTGGAGGAAAGAGCTGAAATTTTCAACGGGATATGAGCAAAGAGGAGGGAAGTTTGCAATAAGAGAGGAGAGGGGATTGGCGAAAGAAACACGATGAGCGGGATGAAGTCAACCAAAGTTTTAGCTGAAAACGTTGCCAAACGGTTTCGAAACAAATAGCGGCTTCAATTTCGGAAATTCGACAATTGCATTCGCAAATATGAAAATTGGTATGATTGCAAAAGAGATGGACGTTTGTTCATTAGCATAATCGAATGCTTAAAGTGCATTGCACTTTCTCACTTTTACAAAAGGTAAAGCTATTATTTAAAAAAAAAACGAAATTATTTTTACTGCAACGATTTTTTGTGCATTTCTTGCAATATTGCAATGTTTGCAATATATTTTTGAAAACGAAATATATGCGAATTGCAAAAATGATCGAAATGCAATGTAAATGTAAAAGTGCAACCTTTACATGAGCAGAATAAACTAAATGATAATCGAGGAAGTAGTTTTTAATTTTTTTACACCTCTTTGAGTTTATTGTTATTCGATACTATTCACAGCGAACAATTGCAATAGTTGAATAAATCCTTTATTAGTATTCACATTGAGATAATAAAAGTGGAAATTTTTAATGGAATTTCGAAAGATTCACGAAATGAGAGATCCGTATGAAAAAAATTAGAATTTCTAATTAGCATTGAAAAAGGCCAATCAATATATGGTGATTGGAAAGGGAAATTTTTTCAATAATTGAAATTAGCTTCCATAAGCTTTCATCAAATAATTCAATCAACGACGTCATTTATGAAGCAAACGCTATAGATCACCATTTTCACAAGATGCGAATAACGTTTAAACAGCTTTGGTAAAAAAATTACCTTCGGTAAAAAAGCAACCCTATAAAAAACCTCACACGAAGTTAAGACTTTTTCCGTTTCATGTTAGAAAGTATCATTTGCTCAACAGCAATCACACTGACATATTTCTTAGCAGTGTTGATGTATTTTCATCATCACACGAACGTTTTCAATCGGCCGATCGATTGTACTATAACAAAACTGCAGCTTATAGTTATGATGAGCTGTATAAAGCAGCTTCAATAAAAAGGCTGCCTGAAATAGAAATTTGCCCTGCATAACCGGAACATCCCATTTGAGCATCCGGTTAAATATGAGCAGTCAGTCCGGTTTAACTGATCACTTTTGATCGTTGACTAGTCGATTTTTTCTATCAGCTTCAATTAATGATCGCTGTAATCGGCGATCTTCAATATTAACAATATCCGTCCTTCACACACGAGTTAGTCTCGTTGGAAAGCAATCAACTTCTGAATGCCCAGCAGAAAATAAGTTGAAAAATTTGAGTCACTTTATGCAAAATATCGAATTCTTATTGACAGCCGAATAAATCGCTGGATAGCAATTAATTCGCTGAAACTTTTCTAATGGTTAAACTTTATACGATGTTTTTTTTTTTCACACTAAAGGGAAAAAAACGGGAAAATCTTCAAACAATGAATTATGCTCAATAATTTTTATTTACTATATATAAAGAAGGCTAATATAGCGTGAATGGTGAAAATTTCAAGAAATCGATATGCATTATTGATTTATAATAAAAATATTTGCATATTGGAATCGTTTTGCATAGAAAGAAATTCATTAAGTTAAAATAATATAATTTATTATGAAAATTAATCTTATAGAAAAGTAATTAATCATCGAGATTAATAAACGTATTTTAAAAACTTTTTTGACAACTATCTATATATATATATATATATATATATATATATATATATATATATATATATATATATATATATATATATATATATATATATATATATATATATATATATATATATATATATATATATATATAGAATTTTTGAATTAGAAGAAATGAAGTTTTTTCGACGCTAAACGTTTACCTTTTTATACCTGAATCCAGGTAGACACATCAAAGGTGAACGTAATTCATTAAGCAATCCTTCAACTACTCAAAGAGAACGTTTCAAGAAAAATAAAATCATGACATCGTTTGTGTGATTCAAGATGTGCAATACGAGAATTGCCCTTTCGAGCAAATTAAATGTATCCCCGGTGGCAATATTTGAAAGAAGCGCACAGCTTTAGTTGACTCTTCGTTGTGTGGCACAACGAATAATCGTTGTTCGTTTATTATCTTTGTCCTTTAGTACGTTTACAGTCGTATTCCCAATAGTGAATTAGCCGTTTTCTCTCACTTAAACTCATCGAATTTGCCTATTGTCCATTTTCAATTATTTTTAAGGCATAGAATGAGCAAATGAAACAAATAAACAAATAAATAGATTACAAGTAAATAAATAGATAACAAGTAAACAGATAAGTAAACAACTGAATAAATAAATAGATAAATAAATCAATAAGTAAATAAATAAATAAGCAATAAATATTTATATGCTAATCAGATATCAATCATCAATTGATCAAACAAACAAGATCTGTAGCCCTTACTTATTTTTCAAAGGTCATGATCATTTAAGCAGCAAATGAGGACAACAACGCTTTTCAAAGCGATTTCGACTTGAAATAAATGACACTTTTGATTTATTTAATGCTTAACAAAATTCAACGTTTAACATTTATCAAATAATATGATAAACGAAGTGATATCTATGACTTAATCAATCCTCTTATTTGTGTCTTTAATTAGCGCCCAACCATCGAATTATTCATTTATCAATAAAACGATCTCAATTTGCATAATCAATAGCCCTTTGTTCGTTCAAATTTCATACTTATATATATATATATATATATATATATATATATATATATATATATATATATATATATATATATATATATATATATATATATATATATATATATATATATATATATATATATATATATATATATATATATATATATATATATATATATATATATATATATATATATATATATATATATATATATATATATAGTATGTCAAGGTAGCGGAATAAAAATCTACACGTCGACAAATTTCATATTGCACAGAAAGTTGTATCAAACGGTGTATTTACAAAGTGAAGTACACGTAGGAAATTTTTTATAAACGAAGCAGTCAAAATTACAGGTAGGCGGAAGAAAGGATTGAATTGTGGCGGTTCCATAATCACACAACGACATGAAAATATGTTCTTTTATTGAAATAAAAGGCGTATATTTAACTGATGAGATAGTCGAATAAGAGCGTTCACATTTTGTGGTACTATAAAACTTTTAATAAATAAAGTACACTTAAAAAATCTTGTTTTAATAAAAATAAATTGTTTTCGTCAATAAAAATTATGGAAATATAAATTAAAAAATTGAAAACGAAAGTAAAAAAGTTTTCTTCATTTTCAGTTAATTAATTTCAGCGATTAAAAATGCACATCGAATAAATTCTGAAAATTAACCAAAAAAATTCCAGTATTTAAGTAAGTAAAGTAAGTAAATATATGTATATAGTAAGTAAAAACTAGATTTGTAAATAATTAAGTAAGTAAAGTAAGTAAATATATAATAATTAAAGTAAGTAAAAACTAGATTTAAAAGAAAAAAAACTGACTGATTGGAGAAATTATAATGATGACTACATTTTTATCTTTATTATTTTCTTTATTTTATTTAATTTTATTTTCATTTTTTATTGAATTCATTTTTATTTTTGCAAGTTGAAAATTTTTCATTATATTGGCCGTATATAATATTATAAATTAGGTGATTTTTTTTTGACTACGTTTATTCTCACCATGGCGGCACCCTTGAGAACGTAAATTTCAATTCTTTAGACATATGTCGATCACATTTTGTTAGTCGTGAGAATTTCCATTGCGCTTTAGAAATTTTCCTCATGTGGAGCGTTTTTTTTAAAGGCATCGAGCAAACATCAGAAATTTCTACTCGTTTGATTTCTACAACTTTTGATAGATGAATTATACAAATATAAACATTTTTGCAAAAATATTCTCTTTTTTTTTCAAAAAAAAAATGCAAAATGCAAAATGCAATCATTGCTTAATGCACTTTAAGAATCACCATAGAACTTCAAATATTAACCTCTCTCTCTATAGAATATAAGTCCATTTCCTCTATATTAGGCGTTCTTTAGAATTTAACAACGCTAGAAAGCTCAATTTCGGTTTTTTTTTCTAACTGCTATTGGTAGGCGACTCATGTTAAGGATCTATTTCGATCGGCCATAAAAACTTTCTATAGCAAACGAAGAATTCAACACATCTGCCATGCAAAAGGGAAAGTTTTTCTCTTTGTCAACACTGAGGAAATTCAACACAAATGAAGGCAATTTCCATGTCTGTTAAGATCATTTGAATGTAGTTTTATTGATTAAAGTGAATATGCAGATATAATGAGCTCAGTTTGGTGGAATATTTTGAGGATAGTATCAACTTGTATAATCAACTCATAAGAATCCATTATGAGAGTGTTCTATAATGAGGGAAAGAATAATTCTGGGAATTAATTGCACCAAAGAGAATAGTTATCGAAATTTAAGGGACCGAAAACATTTACTGAAATTAAAGAAACTGAAAGCACGTAACGGAATTCAAGAAGTTAAAATTATATCTTGGAATATGTGCGATTGAAAATAAGTGCTGAAATGTAAAGATGGACAATCTCAGAGAGCGAGTTCCCATTTGCAAATGCAAAAGATTGAAAATTTTTTGCATAGAACATATACTTTTTCTATCGCATCATTTAGAATGCAGCAGCAGCTTTGCGGACGAATCTAGTCATAACGAAATAGCGATACCGATACCGCTCTTATTAGAGCCGACCAACCAATCAATCAATAAATTAAAAAATAAATCAGTCGATCAATCAATAATTCCATTCATAAATGAATCGAAACGCATAAAAATGCAAAAAATTATACATATAGGTGACTTGATCTCAACCAAGTAATACTTTGGATCGACAACAGCATAGAAATTGAAATTGTTCAATTTATAAGGAAATAGAGATCCGATTTTGACAATAATACGATTCTCAGACAATGCGCTTTAGGCGGCAACAATGCAAGACTAGAAATAGTAGATGACTTCATTCAATGTAAACGACCTTCTGCAAGCCGGCTGGCAGATATGTAGATGTCCCGCTCTTGCTGGAGCTCATTTGAAAAGATCGTTGAAACTTATATCAACGAATCACTTAATTAATTTGAATCGAAGAACTAAATTAAAAGAAGATTTTTGCATAATTTATGTTTCTGAGGCAAAAATTTTGAGACTTCGACTTACAATTAGGATTATATTGAATTAAATAATTCTAAAATGCCCTCCAGTTAAAATAAATCTGCATACATTTTGCAATGTCTATTTTCGTGTATTTAACGCGATTAGATTAGTTGTTCATAAATTCAAGAAAAAGCCAATAAAATGATTTCAAAAAAAAAAAAAAAAATCAAAGCAAATTATTCATACGAAAATACTTTTCCGAGCAAATAAAAATCGAATAACTGAAAAGATATCGTAATTTAATATCATTTCATTATTTTTGCATAAAATATTTTAATTTATAGCCCATATGCATAATCAAATGAAAATTTATATAATTTTTAAAAAAATTTACATAATCATAATGTAAACAATAAAATCGGAAACTATCAGATAGTAATTTGTTAGTAATTTGAAATTTTGAGTAATTAGATGTAATAAAGTAAAGTAATTAAGTGATGTAATAAAGTAAGTAATAAATATCAGATGTAATTAGTAATTTGTTGAAATATTGTATTCAAATATTAAAATTTAATTTTTTGAAATTTTTGAGTTAAGTATTCACTTTTTCTTTGATTGATATTCATTCAGTATAGATCACTTTTATTCTTTATAGTTGAAGAGCCAAGAAATGGCCATTTGTGGATCTTATGACCTTTTTTTGAAGCCTTATGGCCACAAATGGCCATAAATCGCATATCAAACGAGCCTAGAGTTTTACTTGCACTATCGTATTGAAAATTTGTGGAATTGTGCAATATTCATCTAATTCGAAAAAAAAAAATTCGCAACATTTCAAGCGTCACATTAATAGATGGAATAAAACTTAACTAATTTATGAAGCATTTTTATAATTAATATGCGTGAAATTTTCACTAATTAACAATTTTCTTTTTACCTTAATTTAAAGACATGGTGAGTGATTTCCGCTGTGTTTTTCTATCATAAAATATGGAGATTTCAAGTTGTTTTTTTTTTGTAGTCAAACTTTCTGATATATTATCACTTGTATATCATTATTGCAGCAGTGAAATACTACAGCCACGAATCTCTTTTTATATATAGACCCCCATATACGATATAGGTGAATATAAACTGCAAACATTGAACGATAGAAAGATATAACTCAATTCTCCGGAAGTTCAAGCTAGTCAACCTTGTTGATTTAGACCGGCGTGAGGACAGCAATGAGGGTGCATCTCAATAACAACTCGACAAAAGTTGATTAGATTTTGAGACGTTCTATTTGCGTCTCTTGTAATAATACCGCTCTATAAGCTTCTAATAACTACAGTATTATTCTAAATACTGCTCTTATTTTTTGCTTGTTGTGTTTCCAAAAGAATATCAGTTTTCCATGGAGGGGTGGAAGAGAGGGAGTGTAAGAGGGCATATGATATCTGCTGGCAAAATAGATGAGGAAGCTGCGAGTGGAATATAGATAGTAAATAGCTTGTAAAATATGCACAGAACATTTTTTCAACTCACTATTCTTCTAATATTTGCATTGGCTATGAAATTCCCACTAGCTACTTCTAATTTCATACTATAGAAGAGATATATTTCCTCAACACAAACTGTTTATCGTTTACATTACTAGATACTGCTTTTGCTATAGTAATTAACAGCCGCATTTATTTTCCAAGCGTATGAGATATAAACATGGATGACAAATAAATACAAATTAAATAAAAATAAAACAAATATAAATAAATAAATAAATAAATAAATAATAAATAAATAAATAAATAAATAAATAAATAAATAAAAATAAATAAAAATAAATAAATAAATAAATAAATAAATAAATAAATAAATAAATAAATAAATAAATAAATAAATAAATAAATAAATAAATAAATAAATAAATAAATAAATAAATAAATAAATAAATAAATAAATAAATAAATAAATAAATAAATAAATAAATAAATAAATAAAAATAAATAAAAATAAATAAATAAATAAATAAATAAATAAATAATAAATAAATAAATAAATAATAAATAAATAAATAAATAAATAAATAAATAAATAAATAAATAAATAAATAAATAAATAAATAAATAAATAAATAAATAAATAAATAAATAAATAAATAAATAAAAATAAATAAATATAATAAATAAATAAATAAATAAATAAATAAATAAATAAATAAAGAATTAATAAATAATTAAATTATAAATAAATAAAAAAGAAATCAATAAAGCAGAAATAATCATTTCTCTTTCATTAGAAATGAATAAAAAATTGTCTCTAAAATAGTCAAAAATCGAAAAAATATTTATTATTATTTTTTAAAAGTATAAAAATATATAACGAAAAAATTTTTAATTTTAAAGGAAATTTTTGAATAATATTAAATGTTTACAACAAAATTACTTTTAATTTAAATATTAGCTAAGTATAATTACTATACAATTACAGTTTTACGTTTCGAAAAAAAAAATGCAATTAAAAAAAAACTTTCACATAATTCCACAAATAAATTATAATTGTATAGTGATTCGGTTGCAATTGATTATCATTTCATAATATTATTTGCATAATTTAGTTATGCTTCATAACTAAACTTCATTCGTTTAGAATAAGAGTGAATAATATAAGTGGATAAATGTTCAGTTGCGAAAAAAAAAATTTCGTTATTGAAGATGTTGAAATAAAAAAAAAGACAATGGAAAATTGAAGTGAAAATTTAATGAAAAAATAATAAAAATGAAAAAATTTTGCATCAATGCAAATCAAAAAAAAAATCTTGAAAGAATGAAAGTTAGAAAAAAATAAAGAAATAAAAATCAAAAAATATTAAAATGAAAATGAAAAAAAAACATTGAAAAGACAATTGAATAAAAGAGGATTGAAGCAACGAAGATAAAAAAAAACACATGAAAATCTTTCTGAATGCTGAAAGATTATAAATCATTTAAAAAATTTTAAAATTTATTTTACAGTCAGTGATTTTTTTTTCTCTGAAAATGAAAAAAAGAAAAACGAATATCGATGTTAATTTTTTAAAATATTCGTTTGGTTTCAATTTCCGATATGCATAGATGAGCTATAAAATATACGAAACATATTGTAAAGCATTCGAAATTTGAGACGATTTTAGTGAAATTCCAATTCTCTATGAAATATGCTCATAGGTTTTCGATACTCCGATTACATATAAAAATTTGGAAAAAGAAAATTTTCATGAAAACTGTAAATGAAAATTTCCGAAATGCTCGTGAAATTTTTATCACCTTAAACCATAAATATGCTAAGGAGGCGCATTTGTCGGCGGTATCCTCTCAGTGAGATGACACTCAAAATAAAACATCTTTAACAGGTTGATACGAACGAGTCGACGATGTCGTAGGCTTCAAGCTATAATTCGATTAGGTTGCCGTTGTCAAGGATGGCTGAATGTAGCGACGTGCTTTGCCCATCTCTGGTTTAAACCAATACTGCACCAGTAGCGATCTGCTTAAACTGGCGCTATCCTAATTGAGACCACAAAAAATATCTCTTAGATATCATTCATATCTCGTCGATAATTTTGAAAAAGGAACGTAATCTGAGGCGACCGAGCAATGATTGGTATAATTTCAGAAGGATGAACACTCTCATGATTGAATGCCACATAAATAATAGTTGAATGAAGCGATAAATAAGAATTTAAAAAAAAAAGAGATGAAATTCGGTGGAAATAAGAATCGAATAAATGAGAAAAAAGAATAGAATAGATAGAATAGATATGTAATGATTAATTGCTAAAATTGCTCAAATGAGATGAAGCTTTTCATGAAGCAATTTAATTCGATGCAAAAACGCGTCATATGATTTACTAAAGAGCATTGATCGAGCTTGTTCACGTCAATTGATTGAACTATTTTATATTTGCCTCCCCTTTTCCCTCGTCGTTGTGCCTCTCTTACCAATTATATTTTGAAAATTTTTTTAACGGGAATTTTGAATCGTCATAAGACATAAATAAGCGAAAAAGTCATTTCTATTCGAAGGAGTATTTTCTGCGATACCAAAAATGACTTCAATCAACGCCATTTACTTCCGCAAATAATCAGTTACGAGAATATTGCGGCACTCCTCGTTCCTCTTTTATATTCTCTCTCGTATTCGTATCTATTTCTTCAAAAATTGCGGTTTTAGCCGCCAATAAACCGAAAATTTGAGTTGAAGTGCTAGATCACTAATTATAAAATTTATTATTATAGTAATTGGTTATGACGGGGTATCCAGTTTTAGGGGGTGTTGCAAAATGTAGAGGCAATTCGAGTTGTGGAAGCGAACAATGAGGAACAAGTTTGCTGGCGCAATCGATTGTTGCACAGCGATGGACTGCGCTTTGTGGCGGCACCAAATGATGCATACTAAGCTGCATCCGTACGTTAGGCCTTCTCTGATACGCTCACTTCCTTCCATACAGACTCAGACAATCTGGAGATAGAACTCATGTAGACTGAGGCAGTCCTTAGACAGAAACATATAGGCTCAGACAATTTTGAGACGGACTCATACAGACCCGTACAAACTTGAAATTAGACCCATACAGACCCAGGTAATCTTGAGACAGACTCATACAAACTAAGATGATGAGCTCACGGCATTTGTGATATTCCCACAGAGATACACTGTTTCGAAGAAGCACGCATGAATGAGTGCTACCCTGGTCGTCCAACGGCTCCTTTCGTATTCCCTCTGGTCACTTCTTTGAGAGGTTTTGTATGGCACACCGGTCATCCAACGGCTCCTTTTATGTTCCCTCTGGACACTTCTTCAAGAGGTCTATATCCTTGCGAACGTTAAAGTAATGGATCCTTAATTAGGCACACCAAATTGCAATCTTCAATCGAGTAATGAAAGGCCCCTCTCATAGTCAATATAGAAGCATAACTACCTTCATGATTTGAAAATCTGTTTCTCTCTCTTCCTCTCTCTCGTTCCCGTACATCTCTTTCTCTCTCCCTAGCCCCGTTATATCTCTCTTTCTTTATTCTATTGAAGATTTCAAGTTGTAGAGAGGATGCATAAACAAAACTTACAATGAAACTTGAAATCACATCATTATCATATTCGATAGTTTGTATCTTCAATCGTTACCGAGTATTCCTATCTTTATTAATTCAAAAACAAACATATAAATTAGAGGTGCGATAATTAAACGATAAGTTGGATTAGTTTATTTTCGAGGTTTATTTTGAAAAAAAGAAAAAGTTGGAAAAAATTTTTTAAAGAAAAGGGTTCATTAAGCATTAGCATAAAAATTTTATGGAAGGGCGCGCAACGCGATTTTCAAGTCGGTGCAAAGCAGCGATCGCAATGCCCAAATTTTGCTTTATTGAATTATATGGCGCATCACACACACATACACAGTCCAAAAAATGTTGCCATCGCATAAAATGAGTTACATTGCTTGCGAGTGTCTCGGTTTCACATCTCGCGTCATTGCTTTACTTGAAGAAATAAACCCGCCCAATAGAGTGATGACTTATTTCGATTCAACTAAAAGTTGTAATTCCGTTCGTGAAGAAAGCAATAAAAAATGATCAATAATGCAGGTGTATACTCCAATCAAATATTACTAAAGGAGGTAATTTATCGATTTCAGGAAGTGAAAATAATTGTGGTTATTACATTGTGGTCATTTATATGCCTTGCAGTTTGGCAGTAATAAATGCAGAGCACATTTTAAGCATCTAAATTAAATGATGAATTATTACAGTGCAATCCACTGACATTTCTCTACGAATCCAGCGACAAATTGTAAAAATCGACTAATCGAAGCGATCTGATCGATCATTTTTTTGACCATCGACAGCTGAGATAGATGGACAGTAGGTCGGCTGTCGACTAGTGGCCTTTAAAAAACATTAATTAGCCACCAATTGAGCTAACTGGTGAACATAAAACGAGCCAACGGAACGATTCGAGCATCCAGTTATGACAAGATGGTCGTATGTGACCTCACAGGAAAATATGAACAAATGCGATACATAATTCAAAAAAACAACCCCGGCTAGTCTCGAGTCGCACACCTCTCGATGACACTTCAGTACTACTTGAACATCGTTCAAATGCGATCTTGTAAGAAAAAACCTTCTTTTTTCCATGGAGGATTGTCGCGACATGAGCATCAATCTAAAGAGCACTCGAAATTTGTATAGATTCATTTATCAACAACAGTAAAATATCACTTCAAATTGCACATTTAATTCAAGGATTTTGAACAACACTCCAAGACAGCGCCCGGATAATAAGCCGCTTCCTTCCACTGCTCACTTCCCTGAAACCGATTCGTTCCCTCTTTTCTCTCTCCATTTCCTGAAACCAGCCCACTCCGCTCCCTTACTGCATTACACTCGCTCAGTAGAGTGGAACTGCCAATTTACTTAGGAAGTAGCCATTTCCAGTAAGTAAATTGGCAGTTGAATATCAAACGTCTCTTTTATTTAAAGGTAGCCTTCTCGAATGCTATTAATTATAGTCGTGTTCATGCGCACTGAAAACTTCACCACAAAAAGTTCGGCAGAACTGAGCTTGAGAAGTAATGAAGTAATACAATGACGGAGGGTGGAATCGAATCCATTATACCAGGGGGAGGGAGGGACATCAATATTGCAATATTCAGTAGAATTTTCCATTAAGTGTGTTTCTTTTCTCGAGAATGGTAGATGCAATCGCATGAGATTTGCAATTCTAAGAAATGCAAATTAAATTATGCAATGAAAAGTGACATCATCTTTCTTTCGATTGCAGTGATTCACTGCAAACGATTTCTGATTAAATTCTGTAAGAATTTATAGAATATTTCAATATCAACACATTTTTTACTATGAGGAAAGAATATTGAAAAAACTTATGTTTGTTATAAAAATTTGCTGTAGTTTTCGAGATTGCATTTTATGCAAATTAGTGTATTTTAATTTACATTTCAATTTTTAAATACTTACTATATTTCAACTTCATTTACTTTAAATTCTGCTATGATTGTTTTATGAGATGTTATACTTATATTTTTAAATAAATTTATTTCCTTTATTCGTTTTTTCTTCAACTATACATCAACATTTCTATGAAAATTTGAACCAGAAGATATTCATTAAATGCGTTTATCTTTATAAGATAGCTGCATTTTCTTTCAGTTGTTAAACTACTATCTTCTATCTAAAATGCAATCGGAATTTTCGTATGAAGGTTAATATTACCAACAAATTGTCTCATATTTGATTTAAACCAGAAATTTGTGGTTTATACCAAGAAAGTAAAACTTACAATATTACAATATTTTTAAATCATTAGAGAAAGATATTTAAAATCAATATACATAATCGGATTGACGTTGAATTATTCAATTATGAGCGACTCATATAAGTGAACGTCTTTTCAATATTACGTACTCATCCATATTGATATAAGTGAATTCATCGAATACGCTCATAATTGAGACTGATGAACTGCATTAATAACTCTACCTCATTGGGTAATAATATGACCAGTTGTAGCACACCGTATCAGGTAATTACACAAATAGCTCAAACAGACCTTATGAGGTAATAACATAAATATTTGATACGCTGATGGGTTGTTCATTCCGAGCACTAACAACTAGCAATTAGCGTTCACACTCGAAATTTCCCCTAATCACAGATCTTCGGGTGCTGTCAAGGCAAACCTTATTCGACAACCAATCTTAGTGATGATATTGTTTGCATATGTCGAGTATTCAAATTGAAGAAACAGTAAGGCAAGATTTATAAATTTCGTCAATAGGTCATCCTGTTGATAAAATAATGAAGGATGTTCTGCTGTGGTGTCCTACTGAACAAATGGAGAGCACGACATCCTGTTAATTTTAAAGAAATCTAGTGATGGATATCCTGCTATCGTACAATTTATGGAGGATGTCCTGCTATAACAAGTTTGTTAAGCAGGATATCATAGCAAAACATCCTGAACAATCCTGAAATTGGCGAAATTGAAATATATTAAACGAAGATAATAATTGAGATCAGCGGATGTAAAAACGTTTAGTGGTCAATTCGATAGGAATATGTAAAAGGCAATAGATGATGATAAATTTTTTTTAGACTGCTATAGAATAATTTCTCATTAATTTATTATATTGCAATTAGTCTCGCAAAAAAAAAAATCACATTTTCTATCTTATAGTTTTCATTATTCAATCGATAAAGCATAAGGTGAAATAATTAAAAACAATATCAGACTAACAATAAATTTTTTCATTGGCTTTCATTTGGAGTATTTAATCGAATTTCTATCAGATTTGTCATTTAAAAATTCCGAAAAAAAATTTTTTTTTAAATTTTACACGTTTAAAAAAATTTAAAAAAAAACAAAAAATTTTTTCTTCCTTAAGAATTGCAACGATTTTAAGTTTTTTTTTTTTTTTTAAAAAAAGCGCGTTAAATAGTTTTCAAAAATTGCTCCATATAATATTTCTATTAGACAAAAAAAAATCTTATTTTATGAAAATCATATGAAAGTAATATTAGCAAAGATGTAAAGAATTTTTTTTTTTGCAGTATTGAAAAAAGTTTTCATTTTGAGGAAAACACATATTTTCAGCGCAAAAAAAAAGAGGAACATCAAACTAAAGCTGAATAAATCATGAATGTAAATCTTCTGATGAAATAAATGTTAGCCATATTTTTAAAAAAAATTCTCATCGTAAGAAAATAATTTAAAAAAAACACACACAACTTGTGAGGGGAAAAAAAAATATCAACGAAAGAATTTTGCAATTTGTCATTTCGTTTTCTTTTTCAATAGAATTTCATCGAAATTCATGAGGAAAAGAAATCAAATGAACGTATGTCACCAACTAAAAATGCGAATACCACAAATAGTAATGAATACTCTATATAGTCGACCATAATCTCAATCATTAGTGATATTTAAGTGATCTCATTGATTATATTTTTCACTTTATAGAATCTATTTGAATCACGTGCTACGAATCTCAATTCAGAGCACTTCCATATGTAATTCAAAACACTCGGATATAGATGTAAATATAAATCTATGAGTGTATATATGTACGTTTTCCATATAAATATTTACGGAAACGCGTTTTCCGTTGATTTTTAGCTGTAAAACGCAGTATGACAACGGATATAAAATGTAAATGTATGTATGAGTGTATGTAATCGTGTATTTACGTATGTATGTATGTATGCATTTATGTATGTATGTATAAGCGTATGTATGTGTGTATGTATGTATGTGCCTATCTGTCTGTATGTGTGCATGTGTGCATGTGTGTATGTGTGTGTATGTATGTACGCAAGTATGTATATTTTTGTTGATTCGATATGCGTGCATGAATATATGTGTATGTCTATATACGTAAGTATGTACGTATGTATATGTGTCTGTGTTTCTCTGTTCATTCACTTCTGTAATATAGATTACCTTCAACCCACTAGGCATCGACGCAATAGTTGCCGTATAAACGCAAAACGCAACGAAAGGATTTTTTGTGCAATATTTTATTTGAAAGAATTTGAATGAATTTTGCGCTGACGAATTGTTTATTTTCTAACGGACGGATTGCATAAAAAATAAAGTTTTTTTGCAGAAGATTTATTTGTGCAATGAAATGAAGCGATTAAATATTAAGAAATATTTTTCGTTGATGAACTGCGGAAGTGATTAATGAGATAAATGATATGCAAAAAAAAAAAACACGTAAATCTCAACTTAACTTTATTGTTACCTGTCGAACTTTAAAAAAAAATGTAATTTCTCGTCGAAATGAACGAATTATTTAAAGAATTTTCAATTTTCAGCGAAAAAATCTTTTGAGGTTTTTATTTCAATGAAGATTTATTTGATGATTAAATATTCATTAAAATTGTTTATGCAATTGAATAGTTTCATAGGCAATTATTTTAATAAATTCAACGTTTTATTTATCATAAAGTGCTAAAATTATTGTCAAATAAGAGATGAACAATGAGTATGCTTACTATGAAGGCATCAAATCATAGCTTGAGCTATTGAGGCTATCGAAACGAATTCCGATACGATGTAAGCGTTGGTGGCCAGTAATTATGTCTTAAAGATGAGCGCATACGACTACTCGCATTCTAAGTTTACTTCTATCAACTTTATGTAATCCCCAAGAAGTTATTGGCAGCTGCAACTTAAAAAAAAAGCTTCTCATAAAAAATTAGTTGCGATCATCGGTATATTAAAGGAGAAGAGGAGGTGGATACACTAGTTAGATCTGAAGGTAGAGGGGATGAGTTATCAAAATCTCATACTAACGTCTAGTTTCGCCTGAAAGATGAAAGTTTTTTTTTTTGAAGTTTTAGTTCTGCAATTTTAATTTGCAACAAATTTGCAACAGTTCTGCAATTCAGTTCTGCAAAAAAAAAAGAGACAAATTTTTAAACATCACTAAAAGTGTTTGCAGGTGTAATCTCCTTTGTTTTAGCTCAGAAATTCAAAAAAAAACTTTTTTCAAGAGCAAAATTGCAAAAGTGAATCACCAACACATCAACATTCTCTTTCCCCGCCTCATTTGGGTAAGTTTTTTATTCTACTCTCCTCTTTCCTGATCTAAAATCTCGGGTAAATAAAGTTTTTTATTCTATTCTCCTCTTTCCTGATCTAAAATCTTGGGTAAATAATGTTTTTTATTCTACTCTCCTCTTTCCTGATGTAAAATCTTGGGTAAATAATGTTTTTTATTCTACTCTCTCTTTCCTGATGTAAAATCTCGGGTAAATAAAGTTTTTTATTCTACTCTCCTCTTTCCTGATGTAAAATCTCGGGTAAATAAAGTTTTTTATTCTATTCTCCTCTTTCCTGATGTAAAATCTTGGGTAAATGTTTTTTATTCTACTCTCCTCTTTCCTGATGTAAAATCTTGGGTAAATAATGTTTTTTATTCTACTCTCCTCTTTCCTGATGTAAAATCTTGGGTAAATAATGTTTTTTATTCTACTCTCCTCTTTCCTGATGTAAAATCTCGGGTAAATAAAGTTTTTTATTCTATTCTCCTCTTTCCTGATGTAAAATCTTGGGTAAATAAGGTTTTTTATTCTACTCTCCACTTTCCTGATGTAAAATCTTGGGTAAATAATGTTTTTTATTCTACTCTCCTCTTTCCTGATGTAAAATCTTGGGTAAATAATGTTTTTTATTCTACTCTCCTCTTTCCTGACGTAAAATCTTGGGTAAATAAGCTTTTTAATTAGCACTTCAAATGTTCGTTCTACACTAGATTGGTTTTGTATATGGTAATAGGGAATAAAAAAATTATACAACGATCGTCAAAAGAGTCGAAAAATATTTTTGCCAATAAAGTTGATGTAAGATAACAGAAACGACTAATATAACCAACTGCCGCATAATGTTTCAAACTTAATCAAATACTCACTGATAATAAAATAAAAATGAACTTATTTACCAACAAGGTGTCAGCAACTCACCTGAGATAATCATTTATTATGAACAGGTAGATGATTCTGCAAAGGAAATGCGATTGATATTCAAATTTCGTTGAAGCGGATGTACTCAATGATTTTCATCATTCATCGATGTTTTTCCCACCATTTCTTTTCCAGGAGGAAAAAAAAAACAGGCATATCATATGCAAATACTGTTTTAGAGATATATCATAAAATATGCAAGGAATTTTACTTCAGTCATGAAAGCAAAAAAACGCAAAAATTATAAATAATATTTAACTGAAAGCGTAAACTAACATAAATTTGCAAAGAACTTCAAATCATTCAATATATCGCAAGAAAACAGCAGTTGTGCCTTGTTGTAACTCGACGTGCATATAAATCATTCGATACGATTCCCTAAGGATTACGGTGTTTTATTGTTTCGGTGTGTGAATACGTGTATGCCTCTTAGATTCGACTGCTCTACGTCTACAGATATCGCCTGACAACAACGCTCTTTCCAAATGCAACAATATGGCTCATTGCATTTTGCAGCAATAAAATTATGCAAATGCAGTCGTAAATGAAACTACTGACGATTTTTTTTTCTTTTTTTTTTGCAATACTGCTGTCATGGGAGATGTTTCCGGTGAGCGGAATGCAATTAGGTTCATATGGAAAATTCAAACACATATATAATCAATCGAAATTCTAAATAAAATTTCATTCCCAATCCAGAATTCTTCAACGAATTCGTAACTCTATGTGAGCATATTAGGATCGATTGAATAGAATAGATTTGATTGGACAGAACACATTGATGAATCGAATGATTAGAGGAGATTTACTATTTTAGTGGAAATATCAATCAAAATATAACTGCGATAAAATTTTCGACTTTTAGTAATCGTTTATAAGCGCGTCGAGGAAATGGCTATCAAATTTGCGGAAGAAGTTCGTCGTTCTTGAAAATTGTAAATTTTAACGAGCATTTTGCAGCTTTTTTTTTGCTAGAGAATTTTTTCCGAAAATTTCAGCATTCTTTTCACAAACGTGAAAATTTTACTCATCGTTGGAGATTTCCGTATAAGAAAGCAATAAGCGTGGAAAAGTTCAACCGACTGCATTGCATTCTTCTAGTCGTTTGCGTTAAAAAACGAAAAATAAAGAAGAAATAAACTCACATGAGGAAGCGATTAAAGTGTTCACAAAACAAAAGCGAATCGATACTACTAACGATACTAACGTTCGACAAGCTTCAGGTAAACACAGCTCTCACGTTAGGTAAACGTTCTGGATAAGGATATCTAATGCTCAAATAATCGTACTCAATTTATAATTTTCTCTATCTATTCTTGCCTCAGATATATTTTCATGGATTTAGAAGGTATACGAAAGGTTTATAGATTTAGGTGTAGACTTCATTTCAGAGCACAATCTCTTAGTTGTTCAAATATTGTTTATCACTTCAGAAATATGCGAAAACAGCTGTGACAATCCAAAGTCTTATGAACTTGAGTTCATAGAACTCTTATGAACATTTCAAATATAGACCGAAAAAAAAGCGATTTCAAAAGGTATGATAAATTGATCTATGTTCCTTAATCATCTGAATTCATGGTTACTTGAGAAAGCAATAAAAATTTTACATTTTGATGGAATTCAACTTTTATTTCATATAGAAAATTTCTTTAAAAAAAATTCGACATTTTATAATCGTATAAAAAGAAATTGTGGAAAATTAGAGCAATTTTATGAAATATGAATGAATTTTCCATTTCTTTATTCTCTATGGATAAATTTCTTTTCCATTTCTTGCTAGCGTTTATTTTCATTTCTCTCCATCAGCGCTATCGTTTTTGTCTTTTTTTTAAACGAAAGCATAAGGAATTTGTTCAAATTACCGCATTATACGTATAGAATGCAGTAATATTTTCCACTGTTATGATGCAAAAAAACCGCAAAACGAATGCAAAAATGATAATTAATAATTTTGCAGCTCCAACATCACTGCATTCTCCATCCTTCTTTATCGACTCCTCCACTTTCTCCCATTCTTCCTTGCTTTCATCTCCACCTCTCTCCCACCCCTATCCGCTCCCCTCCCCATTTATGAGATATATTTCATGCCGAATTCCTACCAAAAGCATCGATTCGCAGCATAGTTACAAAAAGTGGCATAGAGTCAGCTATCCAAACGAAGTGAGCACTTCGTGTAAAGAAGAATCCCGCTTCATAGCCTGCTATCCTTGAAGAAACTCGACGTGAATCGATCGCCAAAAAATGTGAAAACGCGCCAATACTACAGTATAATATGCGCTTTTTGCAACAATAGAATAAATATCATTACTTATAGGCCAATAAGCGATACGACCCATAGAGTGATTTAGTAAGATAATTGTAATGGCAGACATATTCTCAATGATGGCCGCATAAAAAAAAGAAACAGCGGAATAATTGCGTTTCGGCGAATATCGTTGTAACGCATACAAATTATGTCATCACAATTGCTGGTGATGCTTCCGTTTTCCGCCTAAGTTTTCCGACAGTTGCAAATTGCTATCGACTCAAGCGAAATACATTTCCGGAAATGCCCCAAAGCAATCTGATACTTTCTTTTGTTGAATATTTGGCTAACGTTCATTCAAAATTAATAAAATTATAGAGAAAATACTTTTAAGAAAAAAAGAATAGATGATAGTAATATCTAAATTGAATTATAATAAAAATATGATTTCTATTGCAATAAATAATATCGATAAAGATTTGCTAGCTATTATGAAGATCGCCAAACTAAGAGAACAACTAGAAAAAGATAGAGAAAAAAGAAAATGAGAAATAATGAAAGGAGAAGAAAATAGATGAAATGAACAAAGAAAATTTAAAAATTAATATAAAAATTCGATAAAAATTTTTTTTCAACCTAAAAAACAACGCAGAATTATTGAAATATTTATTGAATTAAGGTATTTTTCAATATTTGATGAAATTCATATCGAATTATAAGTCAACAATCAATATTTTTTCCATCTTATTTGAAAGAATATAGAGATATATCATATATATAAAGGGATTAGGTAAGCAACCAAGAAGGTGGCTAGCCATTAAGAAAATAAACTAAGAAAACAACTAAAAAGACCCTAGAGAGAAGAGAGAGGAAGAACAAGAAAATATGCATATATTAATCCAAATATATTAGAAATATCCATATATTATTCAAAAAAAAGAAAAGAAATTACTCTTTAAACATTATAAATTCTTTCTTTTTTTTTTAAATGCTAATCGAATATGAGTTAATTAATGATATTTTGAAGTTGTAAACGCTATAATAAAATGAATTTATCGTAAACAATAAAACATTACAAATAAAAACGCTAATTTTCAAGTAACTTGCATAAATTAACAAGAGAATATTTAAATATTGAAATTAGCGTTGCGTCGATAAGGTAAGCAATTCTTAATTACGCTTTTAATATCTCAATAAATGAAATAAAATCATTCAAATAAAACATTATCACAACACTTTCGTACGAGTATAATAACAACAAATAAGCATATGAAAATACTTTCAAGAATTTTATTTTATTTTTTTCTTATTAATTTTTACGTTCATTTATATTATCCATATTAATTTATTTTTCTTAATTTTTAATAATTTCAAATTTCTTTATTTCAAAATATAATCGATAGTTTATAAAAGAAAAAATGTTCGATTTATTTCGGTCCTATTAAAATATATTTAAAAATCCATGAAAAATGAATAAAAAAAAAGGAATGCAAAATGAAGAAAGAAAAAAAAACAAACGAAGCATAAAAGTGAAAAAAAAGTAAACATAAATTGCGACAATCGACTTTATACAACATATAAAGCATCTCATAGTAGATCAAAGATGTATCGGAGCTAAACAACACACTTCATAAGCCACAGGATTAATTCATTATAAACAAATTTTTAAAAAAAAAGTAAATAAACACCGATTGTTGAATAGTAAAGATGTTTAACGCTGTTTTTATATCAAAATAGAAGCGTTGATTGATATGGGCGTTTATTTCAGCGAATACGGTATATATGAAATGTTTTATTCAACTGAAGTGGAGGAAATTTTTCATTGAAAATCTTTTCACCGTATATAAGCTTGATCTTTTTCTGATCGATCAGTTCAACACAGTCGACTTACTGTAGAATTGTTTGATTTAGCTCATAATCTATTATCCTGATTCAGGGAATCATATATGAATAAAGCGGTAATTTCAAATTAACGGCGAACGAAACACGTTGACCATTCGATGTGATGTCAGTGATGTCATCCTCGATTTCGCTAAACGCGCTAAGCAGCTAATTCTACTCGTACAGCTCCTCACTGCCATATTGTTTTTTCATTCATTTTTCTTCGCTCGTATATTCTCTCATTTCGTTTGCTTTCTTTAATCCTCTCATTTTTAGCGATCTTTTATCGATGCACCTCTTTCTTAGCAGTGAATTTGGTTCGCATGAATGCAGCTTGCAATGCTTCAAGCTAAATGCGCATTGTGTCGGAAGCGCGACAGCCGCCATTTTAGCTGAACTCATTCAATGACAATTGTTCCTCATTCTTTAAATTTCAGCCAACAATGCAAGTGAGGTCGTGTTAAATTCGGAAACTCGCGAACAAAGGTTTCACGACACGGAAACGACCATTAATCCAAGAGGAGAAGAGCAGAGATATCCCAAGAAGCGGTAATGAGGGGGGAGGAAAGATGGGGGGAAATGGGAGAACGGAAATGAACGTATTTCATTAAATCAACCACATAAAATACTATCACTGGAAGATATCAGTTTTATCACCGCTCCTCATCGAAATGGCGAAAGCAATGATTGCGAGTGTGAAGTGAATATTTCCGAAAACCTCTCCGAAAATGGAATCAAAATTGGTTATTCATTACTTTACTCTTGAGGTTACCGAATAAACGCATTCGTTAATTTCCTAAAATAATAGACGGGTGATTCAAATATTATATAATATGACTGTGCTATTTTTCACCGCTGGAAAAACACAACTTCTTTCGAGATAACCGAAAACTTCAATTGAAACATTGAACTATTTGTTACGCATTACCGTATGTCAGTCAGGATGAACCGGAATGTTCCGATCTAGACTGCGGTCGGTTTTCATTTCGATCACACCTTACCCATCGCCTTATATCAAAATCAATCCACATAAATGAGCACCGCTCTACGCTACAATGCGGTAAGCCTTTCGCGCAATTGAATGGGTAGTTCCATTGTAACGTAGCACTATCACCAAATCAATTTAGTTTCATCTAGTTTTTCTCTGATTCACAATTATTCGATTGTAAAATAATACAACATTAATGCTAACTATTCTTTAATAGTCGAAGAAAGAGATTGAAAGTGGGTCGTTTTTTGCATCAAAACAGCCGTCTCAAATCAGTTCGCTATGGATACACCAATAAAATTGGAAAAAATTGAGCACTTTTTTCTTATTTCTTTATTCATTACTTATGCTGAAGATATATTTGTCAGAATCGAGTTCTTAGCGATATTAGAAGCTTTTTCATATTCGAAATCACCTAGAACGAAGAAATTTGCCCTCGAATTTTGTCCACTTTTGTCCTCTTCAGTGGACAAAATTGACAATCAAATCTCAGCAATACAAATAGTTTTTTTTTTCTCAGAAAAAAATTGCATAAAAGTGTTCATTCTAACACAATGGATAGCAATACTGAGAATGAATTTTTTTTTTTTAAATGAGCACATCCAATATACTTTTACATGGTTAACGTAATGCAGTACACAAATATTATTTGTATCGTTTGCAATTGAATTAAGAAGATGCAAAAATCGCCGTTCAATTACCATCAACGAATAATTACGACAAATTTAGTAATGCAATGAGAATGGAATGCAAATGCTATTTTCATATTTTTTGCAATTAAATCTAAGAGAATGATTTCGTTTATGCAATTGTATAATTAACGAAATGCAATGCAAATTATTTGGTGTATTTTGAAAATTTTTAAAGGTTTTTTTTTTAGCGAGCAATGAGAATTAATATTATTAGAGAATTATCATCAAATGCAACTTGCAAATATTGCAAATCATAATATTGCAAATTTCCACTAAATAGAAATATGAACACATAAATGCACATTTAAAAAAAATAGAAAAGTATAAAGTTTCCTTTAAAAAAAATTCACAAAGAACGCATAAAAGCGATACAAATCGATAAAATAATTTCCAATATATCTCAGCGGATGCATCTTGCAATTCATTAATATTTAAATCTAGAAACTGCAATTAAATAGTACCATTCAATTTCTTTTTTTTTTTTTGCGGTTAGGCAAATTTTTAAGGCAAATAAAAGATAATTAATCGAGCAAAGAAAGACGAGAACTGAATATAATTGATTATTTTGAAACGAGAAATTCAAGTAATTAAATGAAATTAAAAGTTAAATATTATCCATGTAGTATTTCAGCCATTTATATCGCTTATTGAAGAGGTTGAAAAAGCCGTTAAGAATGAATTTAATTCTTCACTGTTTCTGCTTTCAATTCTGAAAACTTTTGAAGTTATACTTCATTGAAAATCTCATTTAACGAATATAAAATATTATTTTAATATTATTTCAAATTTTATTATTATTATTTTGTTTTCAAATAAATATACTTTAATTTTTTTTTTTTATTTCGCAAACGATTATTTCCAAATGTGAAAATTTTTCTTTTTTTTTGGTGAAATTTTTTAGTTTAGTCAATTGAAAATTGTTAAAATTATCGATGAAAACCATTAAGAGGAAGAACGGAAATCAGCACTAATGCATTGATGAAACTTAAAAAGTAATGCTACACTTAAATATCATCGTCAATAATTTCCACTCGCTATATCTTCGAATAGATATTTATTTTCGGAATTTTAGGGGCGCAAAAAAAAAATAGTACCTCTCTCAATGTTATTTTTATTTCGGCTTTTTATAACACTCTGAAAATTACTTGTTAAGTTTTAAAATTACTGCTAAATTTTCCAAAAAATTCGAGGAAGAAAATAACTTTTCGTTTTGTTCATAAAATCGCTCCCATATTTTTTAATTTCAAATTTCCTCAGAAATTTGCAACTTCTAGATGAGTAAATTGCAATCAATAGTGTGTTTGAATGATTGTCGAATATTCCTAGTAAATACTTTAAGCATCATTGAAATAGAAGTATGCACATTCATGATCAGATAACAGCGCAATGCGACGAGAAAGTCAATGCAAACGAGGCATTAGAAAATTGAAATAAAGGAGAAAAAGAGAAAGAGAAAAGAAGAGAAAGGAGTGGAGAAAAAGAGAAACAAGGATGAGAGGGAGAGGGAAAGGAGGGAGAGAAGGAGCAAAAAAATTTCCTCGCAGAAACACTCTAAGGTTCAATCTTCCCCCGTCTTAAATTTTTTCGACGGCCTTAGAAGATTCCACACAAAACAGATACACTATTAAAATATTCTCAAAATGCTAATTATTATTGTCAATCGATATTTCATCGGAAATTGAATTTCACAACGGTGAATAATAAATAGATTGTCACATATGTAAATATTCCATTCATCGTAACGCCTACAAAAAGTGGAAAATATGCTATATCATTGCTATTACTGCAAAGAAATATATAATGCCGTTCAGGTGTGGCTTTATTTACTTCCTGAGAATCCACATTTTATTTCACTATTCAAGGTATCTTTTTTGTTTCGTTTATTAGCATCTACTAGGCTTAATATACATCAGTGAAAATTTTTATATATTCGACAGGTGTATTCGTGACTTTAAGGTGGTATAAAAGATTATCCATCGCAATCTTGTACGACGTAGAGTCCTGGATTACATTCTCTAGTAGAAAAAGGTGTTTATAATTAAAGGTGGAAATATTACCTTGATGAGTTTCTGGTGAGGATTTAATTATCTCGTTGAGTGGATTACCAATATTAGGCCATTCCGATAGATGAGAGTACGAATTGATTTAGCACCAGTCGATTTCGGGTATATTTCGCGAAACTATTAGCAATGATGCGATCAAAAAAAGTATGTGATATGATAGCTTCATAGTGCTTTTATCGGATATGCAATGAGTGGACCAATCTAAAAGGTTTACATTTATATGGAAAACAGTAATAACTCTTGCTTTAATTATTATACTGATAAGGAAAAATATTAGTGCTACTGTTAATTATTTGTAATTAGCATTGGCTGCCGAAAGAATTTCCTTTAACAGCCGTTAATTTTCCTAATGTTCGATCATCAAAAATACTCTTTAGTAGGATTGGCTGTAAAAGAAATTTCTGAGGTGGGGGTGTCTTTAAGGTGAAGTGGGATGGTTCTCGTTTGGGAATCTTCCAATTTCAGGTGTACTGGAATCTTTTTTCGGAGGCAAGAATGCCAACGTGATTTTTATCATCAAAACTATAAATAATTTTTGCTAATGCAAAACATAATATGGGAACATTCAGGAGTATTTATCAAACGTATTCGAATTATTATCATTGTTGTACGATTTCAATATGAAATTCTATAGGTCTGCTTTCATATCTATATTCAATTTTCTATTACTCTCAAAAATCTTTTAGTTACTTTTTATAGAGGTTGAGTAGTAAATGCTATTTTGATATGAGCGATGATATTATCATAGGAATGGATAATTTTATTGCTTCATTTTGTTGCCTTATAGTTCTGAATTGAAATTTCCATAATGACATGAAGTAATGATAGGTTGTTTACTATATCATTCAGTGTCAATTGAATTTCATCGTTTCGATTTACTTAACGCAATCTGAAAACAAACGAGTGAACCTATGAAGTTATGATTCTGAATAGAAAAAGAACGAGAAAGAAAAGAGGAAAATATTTTTCTTAGAAATTTGCAGTGCAGAAGTGCAAACATATTTCATAGTGGACGGAAATTTGTAAAGTGGGGAATTTCCCACTGATGGCCATTGTATGATGTGTTTTCTTGATTCTGATGATCATTGTGTAGTTGACGACTACACAATGACCATTTGAATCAAGATAAAACTCGAAATATAACTAACTAGTAAGTATGACATACAATTATTTGAAACTATGTTACAAGCTAATTTATTCATTTCATGCTTTCTTTGAGAGCGCCTTAAATGACACGCTCTTTTGATCGCACTTTTAGCATTTAGTTGCTTCAGTCATAATGCGATCACCCATTAATGCATTAACGAACTTTTTTGGGCGGCTGTCACCAATATTTCATTGCTTAACTAAAATGGCCTAAGTGGAAAATGTATGCTATTTGAAGCAATTCGAAAATATTATTTCCTGTGATTTGCGTTATTCTTTAAAACGTTTGAAATATTTATATTTTAAGCATTAATCGCCAATAAATTTTTGTAGAGAATTAAGAGAACATTCTACAAGACTCAATGATTTTATAACAGCAAGATTAGCGCCACCTGACAGCATCACAATTATTAATAGTTAGTGAAAAGTATTGAAAATCTTCGGAGGATGCGATATGCTCCCAAATCCATATAGCGTTGAAGCATCATTTCAACTATGAGCACTATTTGGAAAGCGACAAGAGCTATCAACAGTTCTAGTAGTATTGCTGTTTCTATACTTGGGGGGGGGGGGGGGGGGGGGGGAGGAGAGGGAGGGAGCGATAATTGTCTGTAAGAAAAAGATGGTATGATGCAGCCACTGATATTTGAAGCTGTGATGCAAGGCAAGAAGTAGCCGATTGACGGGATATTGTCGACCCAAGTAGTGGATTTTGAGTATAGGTGATCGCTATACCTGCATCATTTTTTACTATTCAGACGGTACACGGTTCTTTTCCGTTATCTGATCGGTGCATTGGCTATACTGAACTCGTAAAATATAGAAATATAAAAATATTCTTTATCATAGTTTATTGAGCGTCTCTGATTGATGCTTTAATTTATAAATGGTCTTAGACTCGGAATGGCTCTCACTTTAAGCTAAAGGTGTTTTATTTCTCAATGTTGTTGGGGATTTTGATTCTACTTCATAGATGCAATTAATGAGTGAATAGATTTTTAAATTTCATTCGGTTATCTCTTCCTGTGGGAATTTGATAGGAAAGACGCATCACTTGTCAATAGTCTGTTTCCTTAATCCGAACATTTTTTTCTATTATTTAATTGCTTTTTTTGCCTTATACTTCTTCAATATTTGATTTTCTTTCGTTGCCTGTGTTATATATATATATATATATATATATATATATATATATATATATATATATATATATATATATATATATATATATATATATATATATATATATATATATATATATATATATATATATATATATATATATATATATATATATATATATATATATATATTTGCTCCTCTTTCCCACTATCCTAATAGTATTCATGTAGCTGACGGTATAAGAAGAAAAGGATGTTAAATATAAAACAAGGATGTTTATTGCTATGAGAGTTCTACTGTTAATGAATTGAGTAAGCATGTAGAAGACGAATCATTATAATGGTTGGCAATGATAAGCTCGAATTTGCACATATATTTGTCTATTGGCGCAGTTCGTAGAAAGAACTGAACATTATGACAGGTGTTGCCAGGTATGTTATAATATGAGGAAGTCGTCTTTTTGTAAAGGACTACTACCACTAAACTAATGCTATCATCAAATATTTTATAATAGTGTGCCTGAGGTCAGGAAGATGGGCTACGTTATGCATCATCTCTGGAAAATACGTATCATTTATAGTTACATAAACGCGAAGGATTCATATTCACCTTCCTCCACCTCTCTGGTTTCTCCTTTCCTCGTTGAAGTAGCCGACATTGAGGAAGGAGAAATGATAATGAAAGTTTAGAAGAAATTAGTAAAGCTTAACGGGAAATACCTGAGAACACCTGAGATGTCGTTCATTTCGAAGAGATCACAAAGTTGTAAACGTAAATCAGGTAGCGTTTAAATTTGAAATCTTGGATATCTCCAAATAGAACCATATTTCCTCTCCTCTCTTAATCCTTCTCCTTCTCTCCTTCTCTCCCTCTCTTTCTTCTCTTCCTTCTCCCTCTTTCTCCTTCCCTTTTCCTTGCTCGCTGTCCTGTCCCTTTTTTCTCTTTCCACCAAAACACCGATAGTGATATAACTACATCATTCTCATAAAGTGCGCAAATAATTTCCTCGTTGAGCATTGCAATAATCTGCCTAGATGAGTTTTGAAGGAAGTATTAATTCACTAGGAAATTCACTCTATTTTAGTTTATGCATCGAAAAGAGGTGGGAATGTGCGCCAGAGGGACTGGCACGGCATGCGCTTTTTGCATGTCAGCAGCATTACAGCCGCTTTTGAGTGTTGTCAAAAAAAAAATTGAATACACAGCATAATGTCGTCATAATTTAACTGATCCGATCAACCATAAAAATTTTCTCCGAAGGAAATATTCTTCGAAAAAATTCCACCAATGTCAAATGGAATCTCTCAGAGTAAAAAATAAGTAGATTTTAAAAAACTTCAAATATTTTTATTGCGTTCTTAAATATTGATCGATCAATTCAGAATAAAGTGTAGAACGTTTTTCCTTTACTGCATCTTATAGCCTTAAAATTTCTAAACTATAGCTTCGATGGCCGCCAAGTTGATACTGTCCGACAGATGGACAGACAAATAGACAGACAGACACACATATACCCACAAGCAGAACGTTGCTCTCATGAGTTTCTCAGTATGAGACTGTGTGAGTCAGTTAGAAATGCATTATGCGTTGTCACACAATTTGCCGAAAAACATCGTCCTAACATGTCTGTCTATCTGTTGTTCTGATATATACGATCATGTATGGGCTTATTTGTCGCTGTATTATATAGGATTATGTATATGTCTATCTGTCCTTGTGTTCGAAAGATTCTTGCATCCTTCCGTCTGTTGTTGTGTTATAAAGCTTTACTATGTGCTGTTGTGCCACATAGCTTTACTTATATGTCTGTCTGTTTTCCCAACAATTTTCAATCTGGGTATTGCACAACAACTACAATTAAAAAGTACAATTTGAGAAACCTGACATTGGTTCGTGAATGATGTGCAGATAAGTATACGACTACCTGATACTAGAGAATACTACTAATTGGATCCTCAGTTCATCGTATTACTTGCAAATGTTGGCATTAACTTTTCCCGAATATCTTCTCATTGCAAAATATGCAATATGGTTCAACATTGCAGCTTCGTTCTATGATTGAATTTGTTTTTCTTTTGCAATCTTACATGACATAGATTCATTGCATAAGAAGCAATGGATCTATTTTATATGAATTCTGATCAACTTGTAAAACCTTTAATGATAAATTCCTTTATATTTATATATATATATATATATATATATATATATATATATATATATATATATATATATATATATATATATATATATATATATATATATATATATATATATATATACACAAATATTTTGCACAATTTTTCCAGCATTCATGCAATTCTTTAGCCTTTCATTGGTGTGCACTGCAATAGCGCATACCATCTTGTTCCATCACGTGGTTTTTTTCAAACACCTTTGCTCATTTTTTTCCAGGCCATTTTTTAGTATTGCTTTGAAAGTATTATGGAATGAATGACACACGAATACTTAGCAGTCCGTACTTATACATGAAGATTGAGCGGTTATATCAAAGAGCACACCTGAGATCTCGATTCTTTTCTATCTTTGTCGCCCACTTGTGCAAAAAAATTTGCAGAGAATGTTACTTTACGTACGCAGAAAAGATACACTATATGAGTGATATAAATAGACGATTATAGGTTACGCAGGTGATTCTAACAGATAAAGATATATTGCAAAATTGATCTGATCATACATGAATGGAAGAGAAAAAAAAGTGAAAAAAGGCGCAAATGTCATTGTAGATAGAAAGTGTCCATTTGCCCCGGTGTTCATCGTTCTCTAATTACAGATATGTTTAACTTATTTATTTCCCCCATTTAGATAAAGCTGTAACTATTTTCATGGATCTTTCTTCATCATTTCACCTGTAATTCTCGAAAAGCGTATGCGTATTTCTTATTACCTGAGAGCAAAAGCATAACTCTAACTTACACTAAGTAATTGTTTTAACCATTCAAATTGAAATTTTTATATATTTGAATATTAATTTTCAATGGGGATTTTTCGGACATAATTATGTAAATTCGATCATTGATTATTTAAATTATATAAAACGCAAAATATGTGTGTATGATTATTTCCTTGAAAATTACACATCGCTAGCTACAATGGTTTCCTCTCATTGAATAAAATCATTCTTTTTCTTGAATTATATAAAATTCGCCAAATTTTACTTTTATTATCGATTTGTTCTTCGAAGAAGATATTACCTTTCTACGGTTTACTTTTATTTGTTTGTTTATTTTATAAAGGTTTTCTTTTATTTATTTCATTCATTTCTCGACAAAGAAAAAAAATCACTCGAAAGAAATGAGGTGGACAGAACTGTACAAACAAAATGGTGTACTCGTGCTCTTTGTATAGCACTTGATGCTCGTGTGGCACTTGTTCACGTTATTGATGCCTCACACAATTGCCACCCACTTACAGCCAGCCGGTCACTCACCTTTTTGCATTTCTTTCGTTTTTGCTGCACTAACAAATTCAACTATCTTCTATCTTCAATCACCTACTCATAAACTATTGCTTTCAGCTACTTTTTTTTAAAACGTTATTCAATCATACCTGTATATTTTCTACAAAGCGCTTTTCCCCAAATGGAAATCCTGTCAGACATTCTACTCTCTCTCCCTCTTTCTTCAAAGCGGATCAACTTCAAACTTTTTAGGCATAAAATAACCCAGCGTTCAATAATTCCGCCTCTGTTAACCTCATAAAAGCATTTTCTTTATCTTATACAGTAATGTAACTTGCTGGGAGTTTGTGTAAACAAATACTCGTTCTTGATCTCAATGATCATTTCCATGAAATCCTGAAAGGTTCAAAATCCTGGAGCGAGCGCTCATCCAAATAGTACTATAATGTGGTTTATGTCGATGATACGCTCTGAGGGTACTAACCTCATATTCTGGACTACCTAATATGTTAGCATGTCTTTCGAAATAAACTGTCCTAGCAGCCTATCTCTGAGAGCGATCTGACTTTTTACACATTTAGATTGAAATAGCTATTGCTTAGCAATAGAAAGTGCAACTCTTATATAGCATCAATAATGTTGTTGCATCCAAAATGTAACACATCTTGATCCCTTATCTCATTCCTCTCATGTCATTTATTTCCTATTATTAAGGCAGCCAATATTTCTAAATCAACTGAAAATCAGTGATAATTGATCCCGGATCAGACTTCTCTAAAAATCCAATTACATGACTTATTCAAATTAAGTCACCCCGTCAAAATTCAAATTAAACTCATTCTTTTGAAAACAGTCAAATCTTTTCTACGATAGCAGAACTTTATTTATCTAGGCGAAACGAAAATTAACATCAAAAAATGTTTTGCCTCACAATTTCACATAGATTACTATTCACATTCATTATATATGCAAATATGCATAAATATATGCAAATTACTACTATCGATTGAATCCAATTCAAGTTAAAGCTATGCAATACTTTCGCCGTTGAAATCCCTCTAGTCTTACAAGGTGTGCATCTTATTTGAGACCGCTAAAATATGCTAAGACTGATCGATATGAGCTAACAATAAAGTATAACTATAACACCAACACCCTCCCCCTCCCTTTCCCATCCATCCTTCTCCTCCCAACTTGCCCAACCTTCTCGTTCACTTCTGTCTCTTTCATGCTTTTTCATCTCTTTCCTTTCTCGCTACTCAACACAACATAGTCTTTAGTCGCTCGAATTTTCTCGTTCATCCTAGTTTCCCTTTCATGCAGTAATTCGTTCACGTGTGGTTGTTTACGATTCATCTTTGTGACAATGAGATGGCAATTTTGAAAACTGGAATTGTTGTCGATGAGGCGATGCTCACATCATACCCATACTTGAAATGATCCCTCATAAATCTACCTTTCATTATCATCCTTTAATATTAAATTACTCTACAGGTATTCATATTCTTAGTTGAATATCTATGAAATATATCGTAACTTAAAAACACTTGCTGCAACTTTTCTATTTGCAATAGAATTATAATATGATTGTTCTATTAGGAATTTGAGGGTTTGTTTGAAATTCCATAGTAATAATTACTGTATAACGATTAATTTGTAATCATTTTATAAAAATTAAGTACACATAAATTTTAATTCATTAAAAAATTGAGAAAAATTATAAAATATATAATGCAATTCGATAAATATTCAAATATATATAAGCATTTATGCAAATCCCTCCAACTCTAACGTTAGCCACAGAGGGAAACTCTGTGGCGTAAGCATTGTACGCTTCATAGTATAAGCTAAGTACCAGCTAACTATGCAGAAAAAAAAAGTAAGTGGCGTACAACAATTTGAATGCAATAAAATAAGCCTCATATTTGTTCGATTTAATTTGAGTGGGTTTTGAATTTTTTCACCGAGGATGGGAATTTATTCTTTTCGTCGATATTTAGCGATTGAATTGTTGAACCTATTTCTAGCGAATTTGTTCATTTCGTCCTTTCAATTGATTTTCTTTCCAATTACCGTTCGATATTTAAGAAAAAGATAATTGCTAACAAGGTTATGCCATCGGCTAAGGCATATATCGGCCATTTATGGCCAAAAATAACTTCCTAACATTTTTTACTACTCATTTCACTGGGTTATTATAGGTGGCCGATGATAGCAAAAAAAGGCATATTATTTGATCCTTCAAACTACTTCAAGACAATTTCTAGTCAACCTATGAGAAAACAAAAAAAAAATTGCCTATCGTTGCCCATTTTGTCCTTCTTCTTCAGAGGTTTCATCTCACATATACATAGAAAAATTTTGAGATCTTGCTTAAGGCATAATCCGCCCTCCCCCCCGTCCCCTTCCCATCGGTCTAAGTATCTCCTTGTTGAGCATAAGCACATATTCATGTCGGCATATATTAAACTTGATTCATCCGAATTTTTCCTCCAGTTAATACTAATTTCGGAACTTACAATGAACCATAGGAGCATTCTCCCAACTTTATAAAAGATCTTTCGGGAAAAGAAATTCAGCTTTAATTGATTATGAGCGTCGTAATTCTCAGTTAATAAACCGAAAAATGTGATATTGAAGTGCGTAGGCAAACATCGCAATTCAAATAATTTAGCCTTAGGCTATTAGGCGCTCTTGTAAAATGCTTGAAATTGCCGCCAAAATAATGGAATCTCGGAGCCGGTTCTAGTTTTCGTCGGAGCGATAAAAATTCAAATTTCCGCAGCATTTTGTTCGCTTACTGCGTAACCATTATTTCCTAACGGCGAGGATGCGCTGCATTCTACGCTGACGTCATCAGTGAGGTGCAAATGAACAGATGGCCAGTATAATCAACCACACGGCTGCGCAATATAGAGCATTCGACTGCCGAATGGTGTGTTTGGCTCTTCGTTCTGATAGAATTTTATCTGCGTGGCCCATCACACTATCGAGATGAATACCGTTCTCGCTCTCATTTGTTCAAAAATCGTTTCAACGTGTAAATGTTTCAGTTTTTTTATTTTAAACCGTATCGATGAATGATTTTCAATTCGTTGAGGCGATATTTTTTGAAATTGTATAAATATTTTTGAAAATATCGACTCCGAAAAAAATTTAATACCTCAATTAAAAGAAAAATTTTTGCTGAAATCTCCGAAAAAGACGCACATCCTTTTTTTTCATTTGCAGTAATATATTTTTGTGTTATTTTTTTTTTGTTTTCTACTGGAAAGGAAATTTTTATATGTATATGCGGAATTATTTGATATTAGTTGATTGATTATATGCTATTATTCGAACATATATATATATATATATATATATATATATATATATATATATATATATATATATATATATATATATATATATATATATATATATATATATATATATATATATATATATATATATATATATATATATATATATATATATATATATATATATATATATATATATATATATATATATATATATATATATATATATATATATATATATATATATATAAATTTTTAGAGGCCAATTTTGCTCCATTGAATGATGATTTCTTTTGTTCTTCACTGATTAATTATTTTTATAATTTGCATACAACTTTTTGATTTATTGGTCGCATCGTTTCTGTTGATCGTTTAACGTTAAATTTTTTTAATGCAAATATTTTACTCAAATTTATTAAAATATTGATCAATATTAAAATCAATAAAATTTAGATTATTGATTATTCATCATCCCTTTCTTATTTGAAGAAATTTTGAACATCCAATCGATGATTAAATTTCATTTTTAATGGATTTCAAATCATTTGCATATCGATTTTTATCGGCAATTATGAAAAAAAAGTACTCAATAAAAGAATTTAATATGAATGCATATATGTGTATTTTTTTTAATTTGAAAGAGGTGTGATATTTTATAATCGTTAAATGTATCGTTTATTGTGATATTAAAAACATTTCGTTCCATTTAATTCCAATCCATTACTCAAAAAAATATACTGAAGAGAATGTACTTGATTTGTATTGGGAAAATATGTTATTCATTTCCTCTTCTCTTGCCCCTCTTTTTACCCTTCCCCCTCCCCTTCACTTCCTCCCCCCCCCACCCCCTTCACCGCTGCTCCTCCTTGGTCGATGTCTAGACCAATTCGCAAACGAGCTTCACTCTTCTCTAACTAAATATAAGCAATCGAATTTCATAGCCAACAAGCAACACAAGCCTAGAATTGTCGCGCTTTAGTGCGCTTCAAACCGAATGTTTAAATTTTATTTCAAAATTTACTGATCTGACATTTTCTCTTTATTTTTCAAATTCAACTCCTCTATTTTCTTGTTTATAAGTTCCACACCGCTCATCACCTCTCCAATATCCCTCGAATCCCTCAAATATACGTTGATTTTGGGAAATTGTGGATTGCATAACTTCCCTGATGAATAAATCTTTTGAGTATAGATCTATTTCCAGACTATGAGGGGGGGGGGGGGGGGGCGGGGTGGGGAGGAGATAAACTTGGATATATATATATACTTATATATATATATATATATATATATATATATATAGTGACTTTGAAAAATTACCCATAATATAGGCCATGGGCTTAGAAATAAGGAATACGGTAGACAGAGGTTAATAATGTTTTTACTGCAAAGTGCAGTTACTTCCTATTTTCTCTCAAAAATGAATAACATAGGCCTATTATTTTCTACATTTGAATTTTTTTCCTATGAATTTCTATTTTTTTGGCAAATTCTATAAATTTCTTCATTTAGTTTTTTCTTTCCGTATGTTTCTGCAAACAACTGAAAATGGAAAAATTGGAAGGATTAGAACGGTAAACGAACCCTCACTTGGACAAATGTTCCGCGTTGTGATGCGTTGTTTCTTCTTCTTCTTCTTTTTTTTTGTCGAAGAATTTGTGCGAAAAACTCAATTCGCTATTTATTCGCTATTTCAAATTTGTGCGAAAAACTCAGTTCGCTATTTATTCGCTATTCCACAAAAATTAGTAGCAACAAAAGATGCAGTTTATGCGTCCAACATAGCACCTCCATGAAGTGTTTAAATTGGTTCGTTGCGTTCATTTGTGTTTCGCTGTTTTTTTTTTTTTTTTTTGGTAGCGCAATTCAAGGTCGAATGCCACGTTCCGCTTCTATACCCAATGCGACCAGCTCCTACTTTCATCTGACCACTTTTCAGTTGACAAAAGCGCCCATTGAGGCGTTTTGGAGAAAGAGCGAATGTGCACTTTATTGCTTGCGACGTTTCATTTCTATGTACTTTTATGAATTTTGACGTTTTCTCTGCTGGTATATTTATGTGTCTGTGTGTCGTTCTACCTCTCCGATGGATTCATTTTGCGACTTCCTAAACCTAGAATTAAAAAATTTTCTGGTCACTTAAATATGCTAGCTGAGAATGACGAATCTGATCGATTTGCTTATATGTTTGCTTTTGTCTGTCACTGTTGTAGCATAAACGTTGAGAATGAGGTATACTGTCTTGTAAGTTGTAGTAGAACTAAAAGCGAAATATTCGGTTCAAATCGTATTTAGCGACACGTTGTATAGGAAACCAAACAATCAGGCATTTTTATCATTATTTTTAAAGAGATTTTGACGCAAAATATAAAAGCACTTATCGTGCCTAAAGCATCTAAGTAATCACCGATTTGTTTCAAGTGAACTCTTGCTCCTAGACTTGGCTTTACAATTTTGACAGCTGCTCTGAGGTATGTGGATTTGATTGAGGATAAAAAAATATGCGAAAAATGTCGACGCCTATAGCATTAAGAATCAGTTTCGCTCATTTCGTACACTGAGTTCTTGGCCAGACGGTTGGTTGAGTTGATCGCTAGTTTTCATTGCTTTCAGCTACCTGGTTAGTCCTTTTAATGGCTAGCCTCTATCGTCGGTTCGATGTTGTTCCGATCTCTTACTTTGCTATCGTACTTATTGAAATGCTAGAAGAGTGGTCTCTTCTAATATATGTATGAATTTATTTATTTATTTATTTATTCAATTTACTATGCGCGGGGAAATATTTACATAAGAAATTGTATGGAGCGTTAAATAAATGAGTAAACAAAAAGGTAAACAAATAAATAAATAAATAAACAAGTAAATAAATAAATAAAAATGCATACCTTCAAAACTTATAAATACACCGAAAACGTAGAGCTCATTTAGCGTTTTCATTTAAAATTTCGGCGAGAGAACGTATGATTCGATGATTTTTCATTGCTGTTGATATAAGCAAATAAGAGAAGACTAATGAATTTTTTTTTTGTAATTGAAATAAATATCATTTTTCTTTGTTTTTAATGAACTTATACGGCTATGATTGAAAACGAGGAAGTAATTGAAGAATGCTTCGAAATAATTTCTAATGCAAAAGTATTTAAAATCCCATTTTTGATGCAAATTTTCTCGGCATAATTTGCCAAATGAAGCTATCGGCTAAAAATTTTCTCATTTTGAGCAAATATTTTAACATTTTGACTTATTCATTGCATAAATGTTTCTTTTCAAAAAAAGAAAAACTATTATATTAAAAATCGATAAGGATCTTACATTTTTCTATGCAAATAGCCGCAGTCATTTGAAAGATTGCGCCAACATCCTCATTTACGCTTTAGCTCTGCATGCAGTATCGAGATCTCATGTTATTTCAAAAAAAAGTTAAGTGCCGAAATCTGCTAGTGGAAATAGCACGATATGCGTTTTTTGCGTTTTTTTTTTTTCTACACGATGAATCAGTTTCGCAGATTATAAACAAATACACAACAATGCATTCAAATTTTAGTTGAGCATTTTCGTGAAAATCTCTCTCCAAATATTTGTTTATTTTCTAATCTTTGCGTATAAAATGCAAGCCAACCGATCACAAAATATTTGAGATTATTAAAATATTTATTATTTTTTTCCGAATTAAATGAATAAACTTAAAAAATGGTATAGAAAATTATCCCATGCTGAAGATTATAAGCGGAAATCTACAAAAGTTGAACATCATAGTAAATAATAATGTCAGTTAGCAAATACCTTTGTATTATTATCAATGCAATGGAAATAAATGAAACTTTCAATTAGATTTGCCGTCCTCAAAACTTTTTTTTTTGCTTACTAGATTCGTCTTGTTTTCACGTGATTAAATTATTACGAAACATACAGGTTTCATTGTTGTTGTGTATCTTTCCTGTATGTTGCACCTTCATTTATTGCTTGATTCTCTTCAATGATTGCACCTTCAATTGTACACACTTATTTCGAATTTCTTCATGTGGATTACTGATCCACCATCAGCATTTCCACTTTCGAGTGCATTTTCTTGAATTTTATTTTGGTTGAATACGTAGAAATAGAAATAGACCCAGTTGTAATTTTTATTCTTCTAGTACAGGTAACATTATAAGAGGTGCAGGTATGCTTACAAATAGATATGATGAGCGAAAGAAATAAAAACTATGAAAGAGAGTGTAATAGATTGCGGTGGAATGTTTAAAGAGCATAATTTATGCAGAGAGGGGAGCCTAATTTATGGATAGGGAGTGATGGTCTGCTCCAAGTATTTGTCCTTCTTATGTCCTTTTATTTCGTTCGTTTCATCTATTACCAATCGTAATTTTTCGTTCGATCTTTGATCTCCCACTATCAAGTGTTTATGAGTAGATCAAAGTGTGGACTATTTGATTGGTACCGGTTTTATTGTAATACCCATCAGTCGGTGTTTTTCTCATCATCAGTTAGTAGTTTTAAATTTCTCGCATTAGTCCCCACTAAAGTTTGCATTCTTTTTAACTGCGTCGTTGACGCGTTTCTCACTCATTTGAAATGAAATTCTATTATACTGCTCTTGTATATTTTAAGTTTTTATTGAAAAATAGTGCAAAGAAAGCTTTAATCAGAAAGAAAAAAAGTGGAGGGGCGGTGCAATGAATTTGATGAAAAATTTCAAAAAAAAAATTGATTGAAGAAAAAATTTGAAAAACTTGAGGTTAAAAAAAATGTATAGATGTGGAAAAAAGGAAATATTGACTTCGATATGTGATACGCTCTTTTTGCATTTAATTTTCACAATTTAACGCCTACAATAATTGTTAGATTCGCATCTATACATATTGGACTTATATTTCATAATGTTTCTATATTTATATTATTTATTTTTTTGTTTATTTAAAATATTTCTTTATATTTTATCAATATTTTAATATTTTTTTTTGTATTTTATATTTTTATTTAAAATATGATATGATTAGATGATTTAAAAAAAAAACAGTTTACGATAAAAGTATTGATATTGAAATGGTTATGCAATCATTTTCTCTATGAAAATATGAGAGGTAGAAGTACCAATATAACTGATCATATTTTAGTTTTAATAAATAATTTCATTACAAAGCAGATAAATTTTTATTAACATGAGAACTTATTCGATTGGTTAATGAAACTTCTTTGGTAATGGAACGTCATTCATTCCATTGTTGCTATAAACTCCATGTATCTCTTCTTTCCCCCTCCCCTTCCCTCCTCCCCCCTCCCACTCCTCTCTCTAAACTTAGAACGCTGCACATTGTAAGACTTGACAAAATTTCATAGTGTTCAGCGTAAGTTTTGCCCGATTCTGCGATACTATGATCGGTGATCGGTGATCGGTGATGCCTATAGAACGGATATGCTGAAATATACTCCTCTCTAAATCTTCAATCACAACGTTTATTTGCTTCGTTTGTGGTACGGATTATACGCTTAAAAGACCTCAACTCCATCTCTCTCTCTCTCTCTCTCTTAAATTATTTTATTGATTGAACACTTTTTAGGATGGGAAACATGTGTGGTCTACTAACGATCTTCTCATCCAAAATGGGCTACTTTTATTAGATGTTACGGTAGGTAGTTAATAGCAAATAATGCTACCGTAACAATAGAATAATGTTGAACTAAATGAATCCAATTCAGTTCTTTTGCGTAATTCATTGCAGAATATTCACAATAAACTGTGAAGGAGAAATCATTGGTCGCCCCTTTCTTTAATTTCCAACGAAACTATATTCTCCCCCCCCCCCCCTCCTCTTCCCCAAACAAAACCAAATCTTTCATCAAAAATTCGATGACATTTTGAGCTAAGTCCCCTAGGAAATGTGGGGGAAAAGATGGATTGATAAAGGGGAGGGAATTGAAAAGAGAGTCCACAAATAGTTCATCGTTTATTTTCACTAACATAAAAAGCATTCAACGTTTATTATTAATAATCGGTATTTTTTAAGACCTCCTTAATGATTGTCGCTTTTTGCCTCATAAAGTAAATGTTCCGCTTATCTGGATTATATTCCATTATTGTACTTTGCATTATGAATTCCATTTTCTTTTTTATTATTCGTTCTCAACAATTAAAAAAAAAAAAAAATTTCCACGAATTTCGACTTAATTAAAACGATGGAAATTATCGATCGATCGTTAGATGTTTTCAAATATTTTCAGCATTTTCGATTTTCTTTTGAAGAAAATCGTCGAATATGTGACAATCGAATTTTTTTATCACTGATCATATTGATCGCTCTATCTTTATTTAAATCCGCCAATCGTAAGGTACCCGCTTCATCGATTAGATTCGCGTAAATCGACGTCTTCAATCATCTATCATATGTGGCAATAGGACGACATTTGATAGAAATAATGTCGCCTCATTATATCAGAATTTACTTCAAGTAAAAAAATGTACAACTTAGGTTGGGTGTGGGAGGGGGGCGGGGAAGAAATACGACCGAAGTTATTCCAAATTGCTAAAAAAAATTACTAACTTAAAAAGAAAATCAAAACTTAGAAAGTCGAACTTTTTAAATGCATAATGATTCATTCAGTTCGTCGTCGATTCACTAGCGATTGCTTGAAACTTTCCTAGTCGAATGTTCACTTCAGTGACATTGATATTTATTATCCTCTGAATATAAAATGAAATAGATCTTTCATTATAATATTTTCGACGACTCGATAAGATCCGTTCATTATTTAGCTTCATTTTGCTTTATCCTTTAAAAGACTGGAAAAATGAAAAATTATTTCATATCTTTATTGGGGTATTATTTTCGAGTAGTTTTCTTCAAATCTACTTCCATTCAAAGTTCTTCTTACAATAGTAAATACTCTTTAATTTGGTCTAAACCTGATTCAGGTCTACGGAGAATAAAGGGTGTCCATTGGATTGGGTTCCTAAATGAATACCTCTTACTTATTTTACTCGTAAAAAATGAGTATATTTCCAATTATATTTTAATTGCTACGAAAAAAAAAACAATGAAAAATGGTTATTATTTAGATTTCAGTTAAATATGAGACTTAATTAATGAATTACTTAAAGAGTTTCATTGTTGGGAATCCGCAAGCGCTGAACACAACGAATGAACGTCTATCCTCCGTAGATTATTTCTGCACTTATTTATTAAAAATATTTTATATGCTTTAAATTATCTTTATAGATATCTTCTATTTGTTAGAGTGAATGCTCAACAATTTTTTATATTAGCAGAAATTCAGAAGAGGAGAAGGACGTGGGGGGGGGGGGGGGTGGGGAGGGGGTAATAAAGTGACGCGAAAATTTATGAAATATACGACACCATCAACCACATGCCGGAAACGTCGCCTCTTCAATGTGGAGATTGAACAGCGATACGTCTGTCTTATCTTTTTCTCGTCTCCCTCCTACCTCCTTTCCCCCACCCCCCCCCCCCCAACATTAATTTAAGTGTCAAAGATTGTTTTTGTATAATTCAGGTATATTCTATATTTAAAAAATTGCGATCGTTAAGAAAAATATCAAATTGCCCATCGATGCACAGTAGTGACAAGCACTCTACTCGATAATTGCATCTAAATTCCCATACGGTTCATTTCATCACAAATGAAATGCGCTTTTAAAATATTTCTATGTTATATGTGTCTAAATTTCTTTCTTTCTTTTTGGAATTTATCGTATTTTTTGGTGGTTCTTTTATTTTCTCTCCCATTTCTCAAAAAAAAGCTGAAATATTTCTACAAGCTTGTGCTGGTGTATCATTCCTTAATGTATTTGTTATTATGGATAGGTGTTGTATGGCTAAATCCAGACATTGCCATGATATCAAGCCTCTCTTTTTGCCTCAACTTTCCCGAAATTTTACAGCAAGGATACCGTCTACGCACCTTTAGTTTGACTTTTTATTGAGCTCTCTATTAGTTTTATGGCTGCCTTCCTTCTCTAATTCTGTGCAGAAGCTCCTCAAAAGTGTTGAAGCTGCGGGACATTCCAATATTAAAACTCTCCTCTTGCTGTGCCTCTAATTTTTGAGAATTATTTTTTTACATCAAAAATGACCAATGGTCATTTTTGATGACAATTTTTTGGTTTTTACATCACGATTTTTTACATCAACGAAAAATGACCAATGGTCATTTTTCGTTTTTTTTTTACATCAAAATATGCATTGGTTAATTTTACAATATTCATAATATTTATTCTCAAATTTCAACAAAAAAATATTCCAATGTAATTTTATTCCTCAAAAATTTCTCATTCTCAAAATTTTCCACTTTACACTTCAAATTATATCTCATTTATTCATATAAAAATTATCTATGAAAAATTTAAAATTTTTTAAATTATCATTCAACTTTAATTTAATATTTTCCGAGAAAAAAAAAAGTAATGAACTCAATTCGTTTCTAAATAATTTTCCATAATTTGTTCATTTTATCAAAGTTGGCTTCCGTATCACCTCGTCGATTGTTATATCCGATTTCAATTCATGACTCAAATCACTTTGGACCGTATTTGATTTCTGTAGTAGCTGTGATCGTTGTCTACGCTCAGAGCTATTGTGCAAAGTGATTAGCGCATATCGTCAATGCTTTCAGTCATCAGTGCAAAGTGGATTCATTCATTCCCACCTTCACCTTATACCTCCCGATGCATCAATCATACTATCACAAGCAATCGTCCTCGATTCTAACCTGGCATCGGCCTAAAAATTATGCGATATTTTTAGTTTTTTTTTTATTAATTTATTTCTCAATGATTTTCTACTTGTCTATTGTTAATTCCGCGGTCAATTTCGATAAATCCGCCGATCCAGTTGCTGTTGACTTTTCAAGAGTATCTGATGTGATAGGCTGTTCGAAAGATACTTCACTAATTGTTATCCTATGAAGCTACCATAATGCTTCGCACCTGTTGTGGAACATTTCCTTTTGGGCCACAAGCGATTTGTCGTCCACAATTGTCTAGCTTCTCGATGTATACACGTTAAATGAGATGCTCCAAGTGGAATGCTTTCTCGATCCACTACTTTCCTCATTTACATAGACGACATTCCTCGATAGCTAGAAGTGAGGCATAAATTATTTGTCGATAATGCTAAATTGTAAAATGAAGATTCGAATACCACTTCACAAGTGGCACTTCTTTTGGTCGTTAGCTAGAAATATTCTCTTATTCGTCTCGATCCTCATCACTTGCGATCGGTAATGTATCTTTAAAGGCCGCTGAAATTGTGCCAGATGTGAATGTTGTCACTCATCTTCATGAATCGCTCTCTCCTCCGATAAATAAAATCCTATTCGTTTTTTCGGATTATCCGATGAAATCGTCTGTTCTTTCTCGCTTAACGATATTGCATTGCTTCGAAAGATATATACTGCCTATCCTTATCCAATATAGAATTGTTGCTCGTCAGCCTACAGTCCTACAGTCTAAGGTTGCAGAGCGGATAAAACTGAGCAAGATATGCTCAAAAGTAGGAAATATATGCTTTAAAAGTAGGCAAAATATGCCTAACTGAGGCTATATGTGTTTTAACGGTAGGCAATACATCTTCAACCCTTCAATATCTTTAAATGAAAAGAAAGGGAAGATTTCTTCGGATAATCCGAAAATCCGAAAATGCGAAAAAAATCGATGTAATATGTCGGATGAAAGAGCGATTCCTTGAAAATGACCGACAACATTCACATCTCATGCAATTTCAGCGGCAATAGTAGATGTATCCTCAATAATGATTCGTTGAATATTTTTATAAAACAAGCATTTCTATAGATCGTCTTGATCAAATTAGTTTCTAAGAGCGGTGTTCTAATGTTTGAAGTTGTTAACATCCTATCATCATATTACTAATCTACTATCATCCTATCGTACTATATTAACATCCTATCGTACTAATCTACTATCATCATATATTACTCCTATCGTACTTAGTGCATCGCATCATTTTTATTTCTATTTTTTTCTAATATTCGTTATTTTATTTATTAACGCAAATAACAGAATAAGAGGATATTATATGAGGAGATGTTGTCTATTTATTGCCTAATCAAAGATATCTTATAGCTTTTCCACATTAGCAAAATTTGACGTTCGGAATCAATTTCCGCTTGCGATAATGATCGAAGAAACGTTTTTTTTTAAAAATATGTTCAAACATAACTCGCCTCATATTTCATCGAAATTGTTGACTAAACCATCGATAGCTCGATAGTTCATAACTGTGACCAAGTTTTAGATTATAATAACTTGTGACTGCTTCTTCCTAACGAAAATAAATGCATTGTGAAATAAATGAAAAAAAAAGGTAGCATAAAAATAATTACCATTTTTTTATTTCTAGATTAGTTTGTTCTTTTTTTTTCGATGCTTTTTTTCTCATATTTAATTTTGATTAAAATATTGGTTAATAAACCTAACTCAAGGTGAATTTGTTAAATTCTGATCGAAATGATGAATCACAAAGGTGAAACGGCGATTTAGGAAGAGGAAGGGCAAGAGGTAGAGCATGAAGAATAATTGCTGAGAATCTGTCTTCGGGCCTAGGCCTAACTAAGCCTAAGCCTAAGTTTGAAATTAAACCATCTAAACCACTTAGCGCTTAAACCAAGTATTTTTTTTTCATCGAGCTTATCGTTAGCTAACGAAGAGATTTCCACTCAGCGTGGGACAAAATTATTGAAGGTAAATAATGAATTTTTCACTGATGTACGATCAAACATTAAAGGTATATGTATGATGTAGCATCAAACTTACGTGTTTTATAAACTTCAAGCAACAAGAGTTTACAAAACTCTTAATTTTTCAACAATACAACGAGTAGTATTACATCTCTAAAAGAAAATTCTTGAGTCGTTCGAACTACTCTCAAATCACCTCTCGTTCCGTTGCGAATTCCGGAAAGATTCGAGTTTTACTCATGTGAAACGATTTCCGGAAATCGCCAAAACAAACATAAATAACCGAAAGACTATCACTGAATAAGTAGGGAATGATATCGATCATTACAGAAGTGTTCAACGCAACGGAATTCAATCAATTCGTATTCGTTGATGCATTTCCGTTTGATGCATTGTGCCGATATTGTATTGTTTCGTTGTATGAAATATTGACGGCAGTTGAATGCATCGATATGTAATCGTTGCTGGCATGAATCTGTTCCATTTGAGCCGTAATATTTTATATTATTCAATGCTTTTTGTAAAATCGTCGTTTCTTTGTACTTTTTTTTTTCTATACCAAATCGTTTACTTTACATTTGCAAATATTTTTCCTTTTGTAACCTCAAATTTGCTTTTTTTTTTGCTTTCTGCATTTTTTTTTTCATCGTAGTATTCTTTTGCAGTAGCAATCATTAATTATGATTCATTTATTGGTACTCGTTCAGTATATATTTTCTGCATTTTTTTTTGTTCTATCTAACATTCCATTCAAAATGAGATCGATACAATAAACTAGTATCAAATTTATTTTACTTGTTTTTATACCTAGTTGTAATATAGTATTTATTTGAATTCGATTAAATAAATTTACTTGCTCTCAGCAATATCAAATATTAGGCTAAAGCTACAATTTATTGAGATGGTACCACTAGCATCTACAACTTCTCGAGAAATACGTTCATTATAAACGAACATTTTAAGCATTACACATTGATCATTAAGTTTATAAAACGTGTTGAACAAATGTTTCAGAGCGATCTCGAGAGGTATAGTTGAGCGGAAATTGAAATAATCAAGATCTTCACCTGGAAAGCGCCTTATCAATTTTGCTTTAGAAAAGATATTAAAAGGTTTTTCTATGATTTTCTTTGAGAAATTTATTTTCTTTTTTGTGAACTTCGTTTTTTTTTTCACGTTCATTTCATTTTTCGCTATTTTCAACTTTTTTTTTCGACTATATAACAGTAGCAATTTTAATCGCTCAAATGAAAAATGATATTTAAATTTTGAACGTTTATCATTAGCCGATATTGCCTTAGGCGATGATTGTTGTGGCAAGAGCAATAAATGGTTTAATAATTAAAAAATGAGCGTTTTTTTTTTCGTTTATTAAAATTTGGATTTGAAATTTTTTTTTCTTAACTGAATTCTTATCGATTATACTCTGATGACTTTTTTTTCTCGTTCTCACTCTCATAATCTCCTACCTGGTTGTCGCTTATTTTCGCGTTGTCATGATATGCTTTAGTTAATAAATAGAAGGTGCGACTAGTTAATTGATTAGCTGTCTAGACTATAAAAATATATAAACTGCTCGTGTATGAGAGGGGAAACGATTTGGGAAAAACAGCATGAACGTAACCTGCAACTATCACAATCTATGCATTTTAAAACAATCATTGCAAATGATGGGAAATGACTTGGAAACTGTTTATGCTATGCCATTCTCCACATTCACTAGCATTCTTTATCGATTGTTGATTCTTTTTGTGGTTAAATTCTCTACGATTTTCGATCTTCTATTTTCATTGATTTTTTAGTTTCTTTTATCTCCATAACGCAATGATATTTCTGTCAAAATTAAAACTATTGTCTATTACATCTATTATTTTCTTTTTATTTAAAATTATAAAAATTTCCTATTTAAGTTAGGATCACTAGATCTTTTTTGACATCCGATAATTTTTATTCGACAATGTAATTCTTAGTGGGTTATTTTTTTTGCATCCGATAAACGATGTAATTCCAACAATCGGTAATTCTGGATTAAACCCGATCGCGTAGAAATGCAATCGGTCATTTGATCGGGAGCACTAGATTCAATCCATTTGCCTCTTATATGAATTAAATTCGATCCGATTTGCGGTTTCGGATCTGGTTGCAACCGGAAACAGATTTAAACACGGTTCATGGTTAATGTTTCTATGGCTTTCATCTATCCGTCCATGACAAGAAAATTTCACTTTGCTCTATCTCATACTCTTATAAATGAATAAATACTCTGTCAGTTATTTGTGAGCTCGAAATTTATTTTTCTTCTGAAAACTTTTATTTATTTTATTTATAATACAGTTCTTGTAAATTTTTTTCAATAACTGATATATATATATATATATATATATATATATATATATATATATATATATATATATATATATATATATATATATATATATATATATATATATATATATATATATATATATATATATATATATATTGGTGAGAATTGTTAACGTGTAATATGTCACTGTGGATCAATCATTCATTTTTTTTTCGTTTCAAGTTTTTATTTAAGAAAAATTTAGTTTGTAAATTTTTAGAAAATATTTTCAAGAAAAATAAAAATAAAAATGTTTAAATTATTTCAGAAAATACCTTTATTACAAATGAATGAGGGTTTTGTTTATATAACAATGCGTTGATCTTAACTGAAATGATCAAAACATCGAATTGTGTGTGGAGTTTCACGTTGTAATGGCCTAGTTTCGAGTGTCATCTGATAATTATGAATATATGCGAACATTTCGACATTATAACGAATGTTGAAATTGATAAAATATAAATATTTTCGATGATATATTTATGTTCGCATTATTCGATTTTTTTTTTTGGATAGTCGAATCCGTCATAGATCTGTAACTGAAAAAAAAATGAATCCTGGCACATTACCAACTTTGAAATGCCTACCTTTATTACCTCGTTGTAAACATTAGAAGTTTAGTGACGTCATCGTCAAATTTTTTATCGGTTTCGAACATAAATCTACGTCTAAAAATTGATAGTCGTTTATTGTTTATAAAAATTTTTGAAATGAAATGATGGAATAGAAACGGTCACTCATATCTTTTTTTTAATGAGATTCTTTCAAAAATTATTCATTGCTTTCGAGGAGAGTTATTTTCAGTGCTCTGATGACACCCTTCTTTCAAAGTTATATTTACGGTCGAAGGTTCCAAACTCCTTAACTTTCATTTCCAACATTTACTTCTTCATATTTCGATGCTAAGGGAAATAACGATCAGGAATCTATGTTATCCGAACAGATCGTGTCATTTTCGCCCACCTTCCTTTCTCCTCTCCATTCCTTTCTATCCTTCTCCTCCTCCTTCTCCTCTTCCCCCAATCGTATCAACGTCCTTCTCTCTTCGTTAATGATGAGGCTGGGTGTTTTTTTTTCTTACTGTAGTGTTAACTGAGGTATATTGGCGATACTGGACAATGTGCAGATCGGTCACGTGTGATATGCTTCTGTCAGCTGTGATACATATTTCTGACTTATCTATCCTCAACCGATTGCCCTTTGAATAAGAACCATAACACAGCTGCTCACATCGTTCTTATTTCGTTATTCTTCGTTCTCTCTGAAAATCGTTGCGTTTAGCTTATTTAATTTACATAAATATAATAGTTGTTACCTTAGTTACCTTAGTTACCTTGTTACCTTAGTAAAATAAATAAATTATTATTGCGAATAATTTATTAATATTTTTTTCACATCGAATAGAAATTATTATTGATCGATTAAGTAATGGCTGATGTTGTTCGATTTGAATAACGAATATTCTTCTAAATTTTTTTTTTTTTTTTTTTTGCAGTAAAATATCGATAAAAATTCGAAACAATTCATTGAGACCATAGAAATTCCTTCCTCTTCCCTTTCACCTTTTCTCCCTTAGTGTTGAGCTCCTCATAGAACTCGCGAATTTCACTTGTCCATATTTCGTAGAGACTTTCCCCACCCGTTCTTTCTCTCTCTCTCTCGCTCCTCCCTTCCCCTGCTTGGAAAATGGCGTCGAATGCTCATGCATAGTAGGCGTTTAAAAATACTGAAATGTCAACTTATGATAGGTACCTTTTAATAAAAACTGACTAATACAGTACATAATGAAAGGTTTTATTAATGTTATACGTTATACGTTACTTGAATATTTGTACTATTAAAAGTTACTCGTGCATGCCGTAATTCTGATCTTGTTTCATTTTGATCAAACACAAAGAAAGAAAGAGGGAGGGGGGCTACGAATTAAACCAAAAATGGTCAGTTGAAAAAGATGTGGTTTGTATTTCGAGTGATCCATTGGCCATCTAAATAATTTATTCATTTTTCGGCCACTGGTCACTTCAATTTCTTTGTCCACTCTTTGGTTCTTACATTTTAATTGTCGCTGTTACCGTCGCCAAATATTTCACATTTTAGCTTTAGATATTTGTTATTGTTACCTTTGCATGGTTGTTTTTTCGCGTTTAAAAAATTTGACTTTTTCCGCCCATTTTTTCCACGATAATTTGTTTGAAATAATTCCTGATGCTGAAGGTTTTAATCATTTTTTATTATTCTTTTGATAAGAATTTTTGAAATAGTTCAAAAATTCTATACTATTTCGTTTCATTGAAATTTTTTTCATTTCTTAGAAATATTTTATTGCAAATATGCAAATATATAAGTAAAATTTAGGTGCTCAACATATATTTAAATTTTTTGTATTGTAATTACTCTTTTGGCGTTTATTTTGAAATTTTTGATGCACCCATTCGAAAAGAAATAGTATTTGAGGATCCGTAGAATTGGCCATTGCATAAGTACTTCGTTGAAGTAATTCATCGCTTAAGAGCGTGATCGCTTGTGAGGTGATCAAGATGATCGTCGATACGGCAGTGAAATTGCTCACCGATACGCTTCTCAATTGTACCGATGGACCATTCATTGTTCCGACCGCCGGCTATTACCTATCACGTAAATTACTTTTTATATCACTTACCTTATTGCAAAAAGCACACCTGGATGATATTCATTTCTTTATGCATACTTTTTTATTGGCGTTATTATCAGTCTACTTGAATATAATGACTCGTATATTCCAAGTTTTTCGTTTTGAGAAAATAAGGCGAATTATAGGTCAAGTATGGTAGTCATGGTCCAGTTAAGCGATTGGTTGGGTGGGGAACATTGACCATATGGTTCAGCGGTTTCCAGATTTAACGAGAGGAATGCTGCAACAATTTCTTGAAATTAGACAATAGACGTTGGTAATGCCTGTAATAGAGAAAAAGAAAGCATTTGGCCAAGGCCGCCTTTGAACCTTCGATATTTGTTAGTTATAGATTTACAAGCACAGTTTACATGCTATTAAGCAACGAAAATGCGAGTCGAACGCTGTTTAATGAGATATTTTTTATTATTATTGTTAATTACAAAATTTATTTATTTGTTACTATCGTTTATTATGAATATTGTTTATTTTATTGTTTATTTTAAATACTATTGGGAATAAATAGTTGAATTATAGATATGGATAATTTATCTTTGATTGTTACATTGCTGGCGACGATCACATCATTGTTCACCGTTGCGCTTGGAATACTTCATCTCATTTACGTTTCTTTCTATGTGACTCATCGCTATCGACGAGCGTTTATCGTCTATTTAGCTGCTACTGCACCGGTTTGTTTCATTTATTTTATAGGTATATTACAGGTGATATTAGTTGCTTGAAAAATCAAGAAAAAAATGTATAAAAGAAATTTTATTTAATATAATTTTAATTTTATTTAAATAATAATATTCTTTTTTATTTATTATGACATATAAAATAGATAAAAACAAATAAGTAAGAAAAAAAAAAACAGAGGCGATAACATCACAAATAAAAAACGCCTCATTCAACTAAAGAATACGAAAAAAAAATTAGCATAGAAATAATGAAATAAGCATTACAATTTTTGATGCGTTGATCCATAGCAAATAAGAGTTTTTAATAATAGACAGAATATAGATAGATGGATATTATATTCTGAATTTTTTTTTAAAAATTATCATTTCTGAACACCATTTTTGTTGTATTTTTTTAATTTTCTTGTTATTAATATTTTCAATAGCAAAGAAAAGAATCATCAATTTTTGCCTCTTATTTAAAGAATAGTTTTTCTACGTTAAGGTAGAGGCCACTATTATTCAAATTTGACCTATCATTTCATGAAATTCTTCTTGAAATCTTTCGGAAAACTTCGTTTTCCCTTCATCCCTTTCTCCTCCCCCCCCCCCCCCCCCCCCTTCCCTCCCCTTATTTCCACGTTATCGGTCGTTTTTTTTTTTCAGTTCGTATCAGTATTTTCGTTAATCGCAATATATATGCCACGGGTTTGGTTTCTTGCACATTTGCTCAGCTTCTTGTAAGTTATTTGCAAATTTCTTTTATTCTCATTTAGACAGGATTCTTAGTGATTTTTTTAAATTATATTTGAAATAAATTTATTTATTTGTTTCTTTGAATTGTCTAGAATGTATTAATTTAATTCCCCTTTAAAAAGGTATGCATCTACTATTATCGGTGTTCTAATGATCGCTGAAATTCTTTTGATATTTTTTTAAAATAATATTATAAATATAAAAGTTTAATATTTTAGTAATAAAACAAAAGACTTGAAGACTTAATAATTACGATTAAATTCATTAGTTCATATGTTGGCTTATTCATATCGTTTAACTCTTTTAATTATTGCAATTTAATTTTTATTTTGCAGTGAAAATATGAATAAATATAGGTGATGTTATTGTTTTTGTTGGAATTTTTTTTTTTGTTGAAAAATTTCAAAAATTTAATCATTAGAATAATTCCTATAAATTATTTTAAATTTATTTTTTTTTTAAATCTTTAAATATTTTGATTATTTTAGTTATTTCTCGATCGCTCTTTGGATTATTATTTGCCTATTAATGAATATTTTCGAAGGACGTCAAAAAATGGTGAAAAAAATGAAGAATGAATGCTCTAGAATTAGTGTACAAACGCCACCATTTTGTTGCGTATTTCCATGCTTGCCGAAGTTGGATCTAGAGCAGTGAGTTTTTTTTTTTTATTAGATATTTTGTATTTATCATCACTATTGAAGTGTTGAAAAAATATATTTTTATATGCGAAATCTCTTATTTTCTCATGAATATTGGCAATATTTTTTGTATATTTTTTTAATTTGCCTTATATTTTATATATTTTGTTTTATTTTATTTATATTTTATTTATGTATTTTATTTTTATTCGTAATTTTTAGTGAATGTGAAAAAAAAAGTTTACCAATTAAAAAAAATTCATCATGCCAATATTTCCTCCTCTGTATTTCGCATTAATTTTTCCATTCTAATCTTCCGCTAATTTTTTGAGAAAATGATTTATAGATTTACGCATCTTAGTAAATGGTTGATCCAAGTCTCGGAGAAGAAGATATCCTATATGCAATAGGATGCTATTTATGCAATATGCAATATGCAATAGGAATGGCGTTGTTTATACGATAAGATGCGACTATGAAAAAAACTATGAAAACGTATATGATAAATTATCGTTGTTGCATTATGTTAGCTATTCCCTAAAAAGTCCGAAGAACCTCACATTCCCACCTTTTTTCCTCCCCATCCTGGAATATTTATGGCTTCGAAGGAATTGACCATGTCGTCGGTGGATTACGAGCGCGAAATATTAATACCTTGACTTTCTTTCTGGGAAAAAGAATAGAAAACATAAAAAGCGATGAGAACTCGTTAACGACATAGGCTGCTGCCTCAACTGGCCTCTCCGTCTTTTGTTTTTGTTCTTTAGAATCATCTGCTAGCGTGAACCTTATTAACCCCTCCTCCCTCCCTTCCGATACGTCTGATTACCCGGAAAAGTGAATTTCTTGTTGCGCTGAGGATGCTATAGACCATTGCTGTTTCTCTTAAAAGAATACGAACAAATCTCAGCATATTTATAACTCTGTGGTTTTATTCAACACATACGGTATCCTAACTGATGCATCCGGGTTTTCCAAAACATTGAAATGATGAAATATAGCGTCATCTGACGTACTGTCCAATGGGATTGCAATCACAAATTTGGCCACAACACCCAATAACCACAAGAAAGTTTGCGGTCTCTATAAGGAGTGATGTTTTTGGTACAACTTTGCGTGTCAAAATATGTATGGGCAAAATGCGCTCATTAACCACAAGAGAGTTTGCGCTCAGCAGTGGTCTTAACCTGTATGCGCCCATTAACCTTCAAGGTAGTATTGTATTCATTACTCCCGATATATCAACTCACTTGCATTCAACTTGTTAAATAACCCTCTTTAATTAGAAGTTTCACAGGTAAGGTGATTCGCTGTAAATGAGGTGCAATAATTTTACCATCTCAGAGAATCTCATTGTACTATGAGAGCAATTTTATGGTGTCAAGGTATATTTATAAACGAAAGAAATGCAAGGTATGATGAATATCTCTAAATAAGATTGAAGTTGAACAAGAAATGAATTGCAGGGAAAGGATTCGATTCTGTGAGCTTATGGTGTTTCAAGCACCTTGCGTTCGTCTTTTCTTTACCGTTTTAAGCTTGATCTTATATTTCGAATATCAGAACGGTGCTTTCATGTAAGTTTTTATTAGCTATCAATAAATGTTCTATTATCATAAAGAAACGTTGCATATATTGCAAAAGAATTTGGCTAGTTATGTATGTAAATTATTCCACTAATCGTTTTTTTTTTCTTGATATATGTTTTTGAATATTTTAAAATGTGATCTTTAACTACTTTTATAGTTTATAATTTTCCCGGAGAAATTTTTGATGAATTCTATTTACTTTTTTAGAATCGTATTTAGAGATTAAAGCTGATTACTTGAATTATCATATTATCTGTCTCACTTCAAAAAATTCTACCATATAATGGGGTTCCTCATGATGCTACGTGGTGAAAAATATTTTGCTAGTACAATTGCTTGATGAACGTATGATCGAATTATTGAATGTACAATTACTTTTTTAATGAAATACTAGAAATAAATAAAATACATTTTTTTAAAGAGTAATATTGTTTGGGCATTTTTTTTAATCAACAAATTCTTTATATGCTATTATCAGTGGAATTTATCAATGAATTGTTAAGCAATCATATTTTAGTCATAGATTTTGAGTCTACAAAAATAGTCTTTCATTTATTGCCTTCTATCCTCTTTTTTTTTTACACAATTGCTTCATTTCGAATGATTTTCAGTGCACTTAAAGTACTGGATGTCGTTTCATTACCTTCGTTACTAATCGGTATCTATGGTACACATATTCTTGTAACGACAGTCTCTAGTTTGGTAATTTTTTTTTCTTCTTCTTTTTGGTAATTTTTTCTTGGGTAATTTTTCTTCTTCAATTTGGTCATTCTAAAAAGTTTGGTAATTTTATCTTCAATAACTCTTGGGTAAGTTGATTCGATATTAAAGATATAATAACATTCATATTCAGGTTTGAATTTACCTGTTCAAATTTTATTGATTACTTACCCAAGAGAGTTATTGAACTGTTCGTAGTATTACTTAAGGATAAGTGATAAAAATGTTTTGTATTCTTTCCTTTGATTGTTTTTTTTTAAATATAAATTCCTTCGTGAAATTTGAATAAATCTAGAGAATTATCTATATTAATATTTGTTTTTTTTTTTTGTTTGTTTGCTGAATGAATAATATCACAAATAAATCGATTGAGTAAACTTACTTTTATAGTAGATAGTTGAGTATTATTTATTTATTGCCATAAATATTTATGCAAATTGTATTTATTGCCATAAATATTTATGCAAATTTCATCCATATTTTAGGATGAATTAATGCCGTATAGATATACATATGTGTTTCGTTTACTCGATTTCTATTTTATGTTTTTTGGCATTCAACATCCAATATTCGATCTTCTTGCTCGTGCTGGTGTATTCGGTTGTGGTACCATTTTACCGGCATTGGAAACTGCATTCTGTAATTTTTATCGTTATCCTATTTTTTGGGAATTTCAATTCGATTTTTTTTTCAATTTGAGAGGAAAAACTTCATTTCTCGTGTGTGGTCTTAAATTATACTTGATTTATTGTTAACTTTAGGTTAGTGCTCGATCGAAGTCAAATAGGTTTATTGCCTCTTCAGTTGATTCATTGGTGTATAGCCGAGAAAGAAAAGAGGTTACGCCGTCATCGTGTTGAAAAAAACGCCAACGAAATTGGCATGATGTGCTTTTTCAGTGTATGCCACCCAGTTGCATGGATATTCCAACGTCTTGTCTCTTTTTCAAAACTATGGCCAAAAAAAATTCTTTTCGTGGTCCGCCTGACCGATATTAGATCAAAATACACTTACGAATTTTTACAGTACGTCTAGTTATTGGTAATTCTTATTGACGTTTATCAACTCAAGCGTAACCAGGAATAAAGGATTTTGCCCTATACTTTAAATTATGCCCGTCTAATTTAATAGCGGTAGCCGTTGTAGTTCATCAGCTGACATTATTAGATACACAGACAGACACATACATACGCGTGCAGATGTCATTACGTTAAGCTTGTCAGAGATTTACGAACAGGTTTAAATAGCTTCTCTCTAAAGAATGCAAAGAAGTATTGAAACATTTGCTTGTATGACTATCAAATAAGAAGCACAAAATAATATTGTAAAATAATTTTTAAAAAATAAGTAGTAAGCAATGGGATATAAACTATTCTCATAGTTGTTATGATTATATTGCTCTGTTCATTAAAATTATCCTATATTTTATTTTATTTATTCAGATATTTTAATTTTCTATAATCGACCCCCTAATTTGAATATATATTTTCAGTTTGGAAGAATTTCGTCATCGTATTGGAGTCGTTTTTTGTTTCGTTGATTTCGACGGCACTTCTCAAACCATCTCGAAGTGCGCTCTTCGATAAATATCCATCATGTCCTAGTGTTAGTTCATCGATCATAACCCGTGAAAGTTCAGCATAAGCGGCATTCAACTTCTCGTTACGATTAATCTACAATCATGCATTATGTGCCGATTAACATACATCCACTGTGCTTCTTCTCTTTGAGGAGTATCTGTCGCTATGCTAAATCATCTTATTGACAGCCGCTACAGTCGACTCACCATGAAGGAAGGTGAGAGGTTCTGAGGTGATAACTCTTACCTTCCATTTTCCTTACTCTCCTACACACGTGTATTATTAAGGTCCACTGGCTAATAAAAATAAACGGACTTATGTCATGCATATTTTGTTTCCACGTGAAATAGCGTCATCGAGTTCAATTGACTTGTTTTGTGATAGCTATCTTAGCTAAGCATTGCTATTGTGCTGCTATGTTCTCCATAGAGTTTTTAAAATCTCATACGATTTCCAACTGATTTTTTTTTTGGCTGCTTTATAAAGGTTACTGTAAAACATGAGGTTGTTATATGTGCTCGCAATTGATCGAGGATCTATAAAGGTGGCATTTATCCGTAGGAATTTCTTTCTTTCTACGTTTCATTTCATGTATTACTCTTTCTCATGACTAATTAATATGACTCTCTGACGAGGAATTCATCCTCTTTGCAGTTGGAAATAGGTCTCGAGTTTGAGCCAGTGAATATTTTGATTTTCGCAGTCGAATTTTCATTTTCGGATGAGAATAATTTCGGGATGATATCATTCAAAAAATAGAAATGTTTGGAGAAATTCAGCCGAATAGATTAAAGCTTTGAGTACGTGCCGTAATGTCTAGATTTACATTATTTTGCGTCTTATGCTCAATGAAGATGCGAAGATAGATAGGGAAGCTTTTATGGATCTGATGTAGTACTTCGATATATTATTGTATATTCATCTGTCTGAACTCTCTTTACTCCGTCTGAAGTGTCCAAGGCGCAAATGTCGGTAAACTGTAAGGCATCATACAATCGACGGTATGCAACGATCATTTATGAATCGTATAACGCATTCAGTATTCTTTAGAAAATCGAATAGTGTTTGTACATAATTGCTATATTATATGATGACATCACTATGCATACTTATACAAATACAGGTCTCTCTATATTTCAGTTTACTCGTATCTTTAAATGTTGCTGCGATCTTGATTGTTTTATTTTCATGAATTTTACACTCAAAATTGAACAATAAAAGAAGATAGTTTATTATAGAAACTTTGAATGATATTATTTATAAATAGTTTAGTTTTTTTTTCTTCCATCAAGCTTAATGATTGCATAAAATAAAGTTGAAATTTTGATGAGCAACTTATTTTAAGCAGTAACAGATGAAATTTTAAGTACCACAACTTGAAATTTTTAAATCAAATAGGTTACCGCCTAGTATAAACTTATTTAAATTAGATGTACTATCTCAACAATCATCGTCGCATAATAAAATCTTTTCTGAGTCTTTAATTGTCTTAACTCTTTAAACTAGAATGATAATGACATCTATAATGATTTATGAATTCGATTAATTGTACTCTTCTTCAATAACAAATAAAGAGATTCATTCATTTTAATGGTCGTAAATTACACACTCTATTGCCCACTTACAGTTTGGAACAAATAGTGTGAAATGTGAGAACCTCGAGATATGGAAAGGCTCGAGAAAAGCTCGAGCTAACAACCAGCGATAGAGGACTGGAAAGTGGGTTGAGTCCGATCTGAGAAACTGACACCGAACTTAGTGCATTACTTAATGAAGATGGATTAAATCCTGTTCAGGTCCACCCACCGTCATCTACTCATGTCGCGCTGCGGCTGGATTTAACCTGGCCCCAAGAGGCTCCGGAGTGGAGCTGCCCCAGAAATTTTTTTTGACATTGGAGATTGGGGGTGGTTCTACAGGTTGCTCACTGTTTATCGAATGGCGAAACATCTTACCACTATGTGAGCAGCAGTTGAATGTACAGTTGCACCTCGGAATCAGAGAGCATTTGCAGGTCTCGGCTCCTGAGACGACCACTGCTGGTAGCAGTATCAGAGAGCATACTAAGCAGACAATTGCAGAGAAGCTCAGTACGCAGCACTAGCATAACAAGAATTTCGTGCGATGGGTTCCCAGTCGTGCAAGAGCGCATCACAGAAACTCCTGAACTTGCAATATAAACATCCGCTTTTTCCCATCTTTCATCTCTAAAAGTCAAGTTGGAGAAGTGAAGTAGAGGGCGAAGGTGAAATATTTCAGCTATGGCGGGGCTGTAATATGCTTGCCGAATTCCCGCTATGGTGGGACTTAGATTAGCGGGAGATGTCTTATCGCGCTTTTAATGTAGCCAAGCCATGAGGCTCATTTCGAAGTCGCTCACTTTGAGGTCCTGCGGATTCAGGTCGAGGGAACTAGAAGGTCAAGGTCTTTATGCCAAATCTTTGATATGAGGCCGTCGGAATGTCGAATGTGGCACTGGATGTCTTCGTATAAAGTGCAGCTGGATCCGTCATATGCTTACGCTGGACGTTTAGGCGGCTTCTGTGATGCTTGCAAAGAAGTTGGGGTACATTGAGAAAAAGTGCTTCTCAGCCGATATGCTCAGCTGCCCTCCAATTGTGCCAACTGACCAACCGTGTTTAATAATGCTCTACTTGATACAACTTAACCAAATAATAATCTCACTAAGCATTCCTTAAATTCTCAAAAATTTTCTGCGCACAAAATTAGCATTATTATCAACGTAAAAAAATTTGTCCTTTCGTTTTGGCCGTTAGCCAGTTAGCTGAAAAGCGAAAATTGGCAACTTTCCATCACATCGATTTAAATAACAATCGTTTCGATATTATACGGGCTTTCATTTCAAAGTTTTAGTGGGAATTTAACTTATGCAAATTTCTTTTGTTTATTGAGATGCTCATATTATATAGGTACTATACAACTTTCACGCGATCGACGTGCAAGAAGTAGGTGCGCCGTCCTAAAGAACCACAGGAGGCACCTATATTAAAGGGACATTGGTCTGAGCAAGTGGAAGCGATATGAAGAGACGTTTATTTGATGCTCTCTTGATTGAAATAAATAAATAAATGCACAATTTTGTAGGTGGAGATTTCCTCACTTATCGAAGTGTAAAGTTGTAATTTTTTTTGATTTCAAATTCAGAGTATTGTTGTTTATTTGCAAAGATGTATTCCACTCTCCTCAATGTGTAGAACTCCATCAAATTGGTTTTTTTTTTTCGCTGGACTTCCTTATTCGCTTTGCTTGCTGTTTATTTAACTCGATCTTCATTTATTTAAGGCCATAAATATGATGCGAATATTTAGTAATGCTTGAAGCACATTGTTTGTCTCAGATGGATTGTTTTGCGCTATGTGCATATACGTAGACAAATCCGAGCGCTGCTGCCTGAGGTACTTTTTACGCCACGCAGGAATATAATGAATTCGAGTAGCATTCCGAAATCCAGGTCAACTGGGCTTACGGAATTTCAATGCCTATTTGTGTCCGAAAATAGAGCGGTAATGTTTTCTTTTTGAAAGATGCATTCACTGTCGATATTTTTGTATTATTTCAAACGAGGGCCTATATAAAGTAGTATGGTTGCCCCAATATTAGCAAATATACTAAGTAACACGAATTGGCCTACCAACTTCCTCCCGCTTCCTTTAGTAAATGCACCTTTCCGCATTTAATAGCGTCTTGAATAGACCTCAAACAAATTATGCATATAGTTTTTCCTTAATTTTACAAAATATGTTTTGAAATTGAAAGACAAAAAAAATGTATGTGTGCTGAGCTAAATTCCATTTATTCGATAGAGGGAGTGGGAAAAGAATAGAGAAAAAACTAATTGCTGCATAATAATTCAAGTTGATATACTCCAATAATTTCTGGATGGATATTGTGATGGAAGATTGAGTACAACGATTAAGCGCCCATCTTAAGCGATTCTTCTCTAGATTCATAAAGTTCATAGAGAATTATATTCAGCGTCTATGCCTTTTTTTTTCGATTCATTAATCCTCAATGCATTAAGCCAATTCGCTGATTATGATCCTATTTTTTATCCTGAATTGATTTCCAAAAAATTATTGAAATTATAAAATGGGGGTAATTTCGTAATCCCCCAGAAATTTGCAATTACCACTCGTCACCGAATTAACTATGTTCATTGCAGTATTGCGCAATTATTTCATCGATGTGTCACACAGGGCAACGAATTAACGACATTCGAATAAAAAAAGTGATGGCATTGAAGCGTTTCTAGAATGTGCTCCGATGTAATGCTTTCTTTGCATGTTCAAATGAATGCTGCACGTAAAAATATTAAGGCGTGGCATAGCTAGACATAGACGTCACCAACGATTTCATGAATTCCAGCCAATGTTAGTGCACAACATACAAATATTTGTGCTTTTTTCATTGCTTACACACGCACCTTTCAGTTGATGAAGCGCACCTTTTGTTAGAGCAGGTAAGTTGGATTAACAAAAAAACGAAGGAGCATATGGTTGCCGATTAAAAGGTGCGTGTGTAAGCAATGAAAAAAGCACAAATATTTGTATGTTGTGCACTAACATTGGCTGCAATTCATAAAATCGTTGGTGACGTCTATGTCTAGCTATGCCACGCCTTAATATTTTTACGTGCAGTATTCATTTGAACATGCAAAGAAAGCATTACATCGGAGCACATTCTAGAAACGCTTCAATGCCATCACTTTTTTTATCCGAATGTCGTTAATTCGTTGCCCTATGTGACACATCGATGAAATAATTGCGCAATACTGCAAAGAACACAGTCAATTCGGTGACGAGTGGTAATTGCAGATACCGGGTATGTATTGGGATTCATTGGTTGAATAGTTGGCTTCCTATAGGGGGTTTAGGAATTTGCCCGATGTTTCTTTTCTTCTCTTTTGATGAGTGCATCAAAATCAATGCCGAATAAAGGAAAAAAAAGACACGGCCTATAATTAACGAATCCGCTTAAGACATTGAAAGTCAAAGGCTGAAAAGAAGACAAATTTACGTATATAAATATTAGCACTGAGTTGTATAGTTAGCAAAATGGTGACGGTGTTAATTAATCAAAAGTAATTGGAGTGTTTGCGCCGGAAATTGTGAGTTCATATCGAAGAATGAATCAATAAAACTAATCAATAATTGATAAAAACTCGAAAAATGTTTGAGGGCAATTGGGATTACAATTAAGCAACGTCGACGAGGTTACTGTAACTAGTCACCCTTTCACCGTATGACGGGATTACCGTAATAAGTCACCCGATCACCGTATTTTAGCGTTTGTTGTTATTTGTGTTTGCAGCATCCTTGCAACTGTTTTCTTAGATGAAAATGCACAATATTCCATTTATTTACGTATTTTGCTGTATCAATAGAATGTTTTGTTGTTGAGCGCATAAATATATATGCTAAAAGATCGCAAATTCAATGAAGTTTTGAATTTTAAAATTGCGATTAAAATTGCATTACTAGGATAATTTATTTTTTATTCAATGTTTTTTTTTTTTCATTTACTGGCAATAATAATTTCTAAAAATGTGAAAATTATCTAGAAAGGATGTTAATATTTGGAAAAAAAATTCAAACTTGAATTAATGGAAAATTTTAAGGATAGCCGGATGCATCCTGGATAATTAAATAGAAGATGAGAGTTGAATTGAATTCGATCAGAAATTTCGAAAAGTCTTTTGCTAGTCAACCTTTTTCATACATTCTTGCTTCATCTTATGCTTTCACATCAGGTCGCGCTTTTTTCTTGCACCAATACTTCAGGTCGCAGTTTCGTTGTGTTGTCACAGAGGTCATAGTTTCATCTTGTGCTGTCACATCAGGTGACATTTTCTTGTCGCGCTGTCGAATGAGGTCTTTTCCCGTTATTCGGCGATGTTCTCATTTATTTTCTTATCGCGTCGCTCTGCAATGTCAAACATCAAAAAGAGAACTCATTGAACTATACGAATGGAATTAATCATTTAATGAATGTTTCCGTGTGACCGAAATTAATTTTTTTTTAGCAATTATGGTTTTTTTTAAACTTGCGGTGACGTCATTAGAATGTAAGAAAAAATTGCAATGACGTCATTAGAATATAATGAAAAAAATGCGATAATTAAATATTAATATTGAAAGATCTTATGATGAAAATTTTTGCGTGAATTTCAAGTTTTATTTCAAGTTTTATATAAAATGGTTTAAAGTTTTTCTCATTCGGAAATTTTACATTGCCTGCCTCTTTTTTTTTTTTTTAATTTCGGAGAACGGAAGTCAAAGACTTCGAATTTTTATCTTTATTTTTTCTCGATTAGCATATTCACTTGCATTGCATTTGCATATTCGTATGTGAAATTTATCGTTCAATCGATCGATTTGCTTCTTAATTTATTTATTACTTTACTCAATTTTGCATATTCATTGGAAGTTCATTTAGCCAATAATCGAATCTCTTTTTCAGCGAAGAAATTTGCATATTCAAATAGATATCATCTGAGGGGTTGTCCACTTTACTATCTATTATTTTCAGGTCACTTCCTTCTTTTAAAAAAAAAATTATTTACTGTTGCAAATTTAAGTATATTGTTGTACATATTTTTAATTATATTTCGATAGAATTTTCGTATAACTTATAATGGATCAATTATTACTCTAGAGTTACTTGTTGATGACTAGAGAAATTTGCATAAATATCAAATGAAACGTTGATAAAAATAAAGGGCTCATATTTTCCGTCATTATTTGGACCTAATTATGATTGTTGGCTATTGTATAAATTCGACTGGTTGAAAATTGAATAAACAATCAACTGCATCAATATTAACCTCATATGCATATAAATGAAGAAATGAGCATCTGGCAGTAATAATAATTTAGATTTTTCCGGCTTAATCGATCTACCACGTAAATGCGTGTATAATTGTAGAACCAATAGGTTTACTTTAAAAATTTCAATTTATTACTAAGAAAGGTGTTTTAGTGTTTTTTTATGAAATATGCAAATTTGCTTATTGATCACATCGTTCGGCAATTACTGGATTATGAATATCTTAGAGAAATTTGAATATTACGTCAACGGATTTAATGTAAAATGGGCCGCACTTTTTTTTTGATCAGTTGTTTGAGGTGAAACTAATAGGTGAGATGAATTGATATCTTCATCACATGTTACCTCAGGTCATTCCACTTTTTTTTTCTGTACATTTCTCGCTTTTCTTCTTTCTCACATTGTTTTCTCAAGAATCTTCGCCGAGATTGTGATGTGTACGCTAAGTGACGTCATCTAGTTGAATAACTCCGACGGACCCTTTAAGATAGTGGAAAAGAAAAAGCATTACGTAGACATTATAGATATATCATGTGAGGTTTTTTTTTCAACGGAAACGAAATGAATGATTTTTTTAAAATTTTATGAAATTTACGAAAAAACTTTTAGAAATTTTTGAAAAAAACTTTTAAAAAATTATAAGAATTAAAAAAATCTTTAAAAATTATATATGTATTTTTTATATTTCTATTTTTATATTTGTATATTTTTTTATATTTTTATATTTTTTTATATTTTTTATATTTTTATTTTTATATTTTTTTTATATTTTTATATTTTATATTTTTAAAATTATATATTTTTTATATTTTTTTTATATTTTTATATTTTTATAAGAATTAAAAATTATATTCTTAGACACGGTGATCTCATGTAAACGGATCTGAGAGTATGAGATAAAAATTTGAATCTTTATTTGTGATACTATTAGAGGTTATTCGTTTGGATTGTTTCAATCTTTACTCGTTCGGATAACTCAATATGAAATGCAACTAAGTGGGAAGATGAGAAGGTAAGCTAAAGTAGTGATATGATAATTGTTAAGCTTAAACAGTATTTATTTGATAATATTGTAAGCGTATTTGATATTAAACAAATTGAGAGGTGGAGTTCTTAAGTGAATTCAAAAATAACGATAACAATTATTGCCATTTAGAAGTTCAATAAGTGTATCCATTTCCAGTTAATAATTTTTCCTATTTGATAGTCTTTTTATCGAATTCATAATTAGATCATTAAGAAATTTACATAATAGTCATTTATTTCAATTTTTTTGTTCGCTCTTATGGTGGGAAATTCTTTTATTGTGGTGTCATGCTGAGTGAGGTTGGGATATGAGGTATTAGACTATACCGACCTCATATTAGGTTGTACTCCCACTTCCAAGTTTTCCTTTTCGTCGCGTATGTAAAGAGTTCTACGGCCAAGCTTTCGACCTGTGCGGTGGTGAAGGTGGTGTCTGGTCAGTCGGACAAGGAGATTAGAAACGGAAGTGAGGCGCTTGAAGAGAGGGGGGATGAGGTGAATTGACGTGTTGCACACATCGAGACATTTTACGTCAGTGTTCGTTCTATCGCTCTAGTGCGCTGCAATGTGCACGTTCTATCGATTCATTCAAATATTCGGTTGAAGGCATCATGCGCTAATGTGCTCTATCGATTCAAATTGAGGGCATCGTGCAATGTGCATATTCAAATATTTGGTTGAATAATTTCTGAACTCAGTCATGCAAATATTTAATTGCTAAAACTTGGGAATATGAGAGGGACGGGTACGGGTGGGGAAGGAATGAGAGGAGAGGGTGTCTGCATCGGTACTGGGAGGTGCTGTTCGTATCTAGGCAGGCGATGAAAATTCTGTTGTACATCCCCCTCTGCTCACTTAGGTGCTTAGGTATAGTTATGGCTCTTAAATCAGCTCATAAAACCTTCTCACGTCCTTATTATTCTATCTTGATAGTGCTAACATCTTTGCTGTTCTATTTGCGTCGGCGGATATCCGAAAGCAGAGCGTCGATGCATCAGCTTCCAGGATACGATAAGAAAATAATTTCTCTACGACTTTATAATTAAATTAATATTCGTATATTTTTTCCTTCAATTTTATCATTCGATTGTATTTTCAAATATACTATTTATACGCATCCCATTGTTATGTTTATTTATTATGAAGGTAAAAGTAATATCCTTTGTTGAATCTTTGTTAGTTACTTTCTCGTAGATGTGTTTTTAAAAATATTAGCTAATCGAATTGTTGAATATATATCTTATTTTAAAAAAATTGTTAGCAGTAATCGGCGACGAGATGTCACCCGAAATCACTAAATTTTTTAAACGAGGGTTTTTTTTTAAATTTTTTGTTGCTGAAAATAACTAAATCTTTATGGTATTTCAAAAAATTTTTACACGATACTCACTAAAGTGTTCAATAGGAATGCAATAAACAAGAGGATATTTTGTTGAAGCCGCTTCACTTGTTTACCATCGGGCAAACAACTGTTATGCAAGTTGTGATTGACTCCTGTTGGCGTTTCTCATGTTGCATGACAGCATTACTCGCTTTGAAGCTCTCATTTATTTGCTTTACTTTACTTGTTATCGGAGGTGGAAATCTTTTCCTTGAAGGATGCCCTGTGGGTGGTTTTATTTTTCTAATCATGTCCCCCATTACAGTATTATTTAGATTACAGTAATTAGAATTTTGAGCAGTACATCTAACTAAGAGGTTTTCCAGGGCATCAAAATATTCATCTTGCAAGTGGCCTTAAACAAATTGTCGGCACTGTCGTTTTAAGGCATCTGGTTTAATTTTTGTCCTCTCCGGTTTAATCAACCGGGACTAGGTTCCGTGCATCTGCAAATCGTTGGAGCTTAAGTCGGACCCGATCTCGATCGGGACGGGACTTAAACCAAACTCACTTCAAGCATATTCGTCTTGCTAGATTTAAAAAAAAGAAAAACTATAATCTGATGGTTGTAAGCCATCAAGGTGCCATTACTCATTGTACTATGATTAAAATGCTCTAAGCGAATAGGTGTTCATTTAGGCAATGTGCTATTAATATGTAAAAATTTTACTTTCTAGTTCGACTATTTTTTTAATGGAATTTCTACGAAGTTCCGGTCCATGACTTTTAAATTATCGTACTTCCTCGAATAGAGCCCCTGACATGGTTTGTACATCTCCCAAAAATTTTTAAGGTGAGAGCCGTTGTGAAAACGAGTTTTTTTTTGAGTTATGTGGCGAAAAAAAAAGAATTTATTGAAGAAATTGGGGATCTTATTGAGAGGCAAGGAAGGATGCTGTTGCGTGACTATTTAAGCAGGAGCCTTGCAGGTGACTTGCAGATGTAGTCGGGATTGGCATTTTAACGGCGAATTCTCTTAGAGAGGCCTTATTCCTCTGTTCACGTTTTATATCCTCAAAAAAACTGAGCTTGAGCTGCACCAGTCTGAGGTGCACCAGCTTGAGCTGTAGCTCTGTTCACTGGAATGTTTTTGAATCCATCTATACATATATTTGAGATTCTTTTAGTGCAACACTTGTAATCGCCGCTTTCTAAGATTATAGATAATCCATATCGAAAGTTTAGTTCATACGGTGATGAATTGTGATGATGGCGCAGACAGTCGCAAACGTGTTTGCAACCGGAAGTCATTGAAAGTACTGAATTGACATAGCAATCATCATAATTGGAGACAGAGTCTTCTTGCCTCACCTCATCCTCCTTCTTTCTGCTTTCTGACATCGAACCTCCTCCCCTCCCACCTGTTGTACTCCTCAAGACCTTGCTGTCTTTCCTTTTCCTGCGTCTACCTACCTAACGCTTAGCAGATCACTACAGAGCAGAAAACGTTTCGACAAGGCAATTCTATACAAGAAGACATTTCCCTCACTGCTTAAACCTAGGTTTTAAATTCCAATCTTCGAATATAACGGAATGAAGGGGAGCACTTAATCGTTCATTTAACGAAGCATAGAGGAGTGGGTTAATTTTAAAAAAAAACCAATATTGCTTTAAAACCTAAACTATTGATATATTATTTATTATTTTTATGATATGATAATTTTTATCAAAATCTTATCGCAAAATTTGTCAACGCTTATACGAGTGGTTCTGATTTGAGGCAAAAGTCGCATTTAATTGCGAGAGGTATTGCATATTATTTGAAGATGAGGTAGTTTTCTAGAAAATTACTTGGAGGCGCTATTATGCGTAAACGGTCGATCGATCTATCATTTTACATGGAAGTGCTGGATTGCCACTTGCCGTTTGTTTGCTTTAGTGCAACCGGGAATTTTGTATCAGATTGATGGGAATTTTCGTTCAGCTGTTATTTTTTGGAGTGTAAAAATTAGCGAGTGGATTCACACAAATATTACAAAGGTCTCTTCATTTTTAATGCTTACGTGCATATCTACTTGTTTGTTTGTTTGTTTTTTTTTTTCATACTCGAATGGTGGGATTTTGCAAGGAGATATAATTCTCTGAAAGAATCTTTCAAGGTCTTATGACTTTCAGAAAAGCTTTGCGGTTATTGGGGCTAACTCTATGTCTATGAGACCCATTCTTTGAGCCTGAAACACTAAGCTGCTCCTATGTTGAGGAATAGAGAAGGAATTAATAGCCTGAGGGTGTTAGGTTGGATGGAGTTGCCTCTATTTTTTTAACGCATAGGATTGGTGGAACTTATACTGAAGTTGCCACCAACCTAACTGGTTTGCTGATTCGCCTAATCGGAGTCTGTCAAATGCGTTTATTTCACTTCTATAGTTGTGATCGGGGATTATATTTCAAATGTGTGTCTACAAGACAGCACCACATTAACCCTCATCGTCGGTGTTGTTCGTGATTTTTTTGTGAGGGCATATGTTGGATAGGTGCATAGAATTTGACTGCTAGTAAAGAATGCGCTTCAATTTCGATCACAATCCATTCTTTGTTGTACAAATAGATTATATTTCTATGGAAATATCTGTGTTTGTGTACAGGTTATAATACATTTATTTATATCTATATATAAATAGATATATTTTAAAAAATCTGTGTGCATAATTAAACAAAGAAGTGGCATAACGCACAGATAACAAATGCGTCAGCCCTAAACTGCGTTAAGGCTGATATAAGAAAAGAGAACTCCGACATGCGATCTTTTCCCGGAAGTGCAAAATTTGCTTGCCTCTGGGCATATTTTTGAAGCTCTGCGATGTCTGCGATGATTTTATCGATGCAATCAATTTAATTATATTGTTTACTCTGCGTTTAAATGATTGGATTAGTTTGCATATTTTTGCACTGAGGCTTTTGTATTGATGATAACAGGTGTTGATAACAGCTTGAGTGATGCAATATAATAATGTTGTTTACCTTTAGGGCAATGGGTAAACAGCGTCACTTCGAACGAGACTTTGGTGTCGGTTTGCAGTTCTATGTACGTCTTCGTCTCGTGGCGCGACTTCTTTTCCCTCGGATCGACTTTGCTGTCTTCTTCGTTTTCGCCACGCTTGCTGCCTCAATAGGGAGTAAGCATTCAATGTGTATCTTCGATGCTTATATTTGATTATATGCCCTAATTTATTTGTTAATTTGCATATAGAACAGTTGAGAAGACAGGGACTGGGGGTGGGGGGGGGGGGGGGAGGGTACCAATCAAACAGTGCATCAGGTAAGACATTATATTGCCTACATTTCTTAATTGTAAATGATGCCTTGATTTCCTTTTAGTTGTTTATTCGTATTTAATGTAAGATGTGTTTGATAAAGACGCAATCTGTGCAGAATTTTTCTTGAATCCTTTCAATTTTTATTGGAGAGATTTTGAAATTTTTGAAATTTTTCAAAACTTTGGAGTCAGATTTTGCATAATTTTGTTTGTTTGTTTACAAAGAGACGAATATGAATAATTTTAAAAAAATATTTTATATCATAGACGTTTCCGTCGCTAATATTACAGGTATCTTGGAGTGTATAACAGGTGTATCTTGTGTATATCGATTGTATATGACAGGTATGTGGTGGAGTGTAACACTCAGTTTGATCTTCATCCTGCTTTTCTGCGAAAAACAAAAACTATTTGGCTTCTATACGAAAGAAAACTACTCGATGCATCCTCTTTGTCTCCGATATTCAGCGTTCAAGGGGGGGGGGGGGGGGGGGAGATGAGAGTTTTGTTTATTTGCCGAAATACAATGCTGGCAGGAATTCACTCGAGTATTGCGTTTGTGCTTATTGCATTGTTGCATATTTTCAGGTGAAATTGTTACCTATCATCTTGGATTGGTCCCAGGTAAGATGTATGGAGCGCTGCTGAGCAGAGATGTCAATAAGTTCTGGGATGTATTCGCAACGGGCTCGGTGACATGTGTTGGGAAGTGCATAGTATGTTTTCATGGAAAAAATTCCTTGCATTCTTTTTTTTAAATATTATTTCAAATATGCATTTTTGAAGTTTTTTAAAATGTCCGGTCGGTACGTGATACAGCGATTGATGGATGCATTATTCAGTTTAAAACGGGTTTAATCGAGTTAATGAGCTAGGAATCTAATTCTAAATTGAGCTGCATCTTTGGCCATTGTTGCATTTTAATAAAAAATTGAATACAATATAGGAAAGCTTTTCAACCGTGTCCTACCAATTGACACGTTTTTGCTCCTGAAAAAATTAATTATCAGTTTTTGAGGAATATATGGAAGTATATTGTTTTGGCTGTTTTGATTTAGTTTTTCATCTCTTTACATTTGATTCATTTAATTATTTCGTGGCCAAAAAAAAATTTTTCAAAAAGTTTGTACGCTGTAATCGTTGAAAATTTTTTCGAATTATATTGGAAAAGCGCCAAAATTTTTATCATTTTGCATATATATATATATATATATATATATATATATATATATATATATATATATATATATATATATATATATATATATATATATATATTTTTACTATGTAACGATTTAAACAACACATGGTTGATTACGTTGAAGATTTTGCATTTAAAAAAAATTCATAAAAAGATATTTATAAACGTTTTTGATGATTATAAAATTGCAGTTATTTTCTTTGCTTTCGTTCTTTTCGTGGATGTTATATTTATCGTGGCGTCGAAATGCTGTCAGAGGTCTACAGGAAAAATATTTCTCTAATCGAACCTTCTATCGTCTCAATTGTATCGACGATAGTGGAATTGATAATCCGTATGTTTTTATATTATTGAATTATTCTTATTAATATTTTTCTTCTATCGACTTTTAATTATCCACTCATACCAATGGTAATATACGTGTTTATATAAAATCTACGTTTAAACTTACGTCTATGTTTAGATTGTTAGTTGTGTTTATTTCCGTGTAATAATATGAATACGTGCAACACTTTTTCAAGGTAAAAGTTGACAGTTAAATGAAATGTTTGATAAATGAGATGTGCCGCCTTTTTGATATTAGAAATGATGATTGATAAGTTTTGTCGATGTTATAACGCAAAGGTATAGTTTCAATCTGCTAACTAAGCGATCGCTTTGAAAAAAATTGCTAAAATATTTAGTGCTCTTTCTAATATTTCTGAAGTATTTAATGGCGATGGTGATACATAGAATAGTACCCGGAAACGTCATGAAGGCAGCATTTGCACAATTAAGTTCTATAATGCAACTGTCATGCAACTTGCTCACATTTACGTCAGCGGAAAGCGTGGTTATGAATACGGCAGTTATTGACAGCCGGTTGAGCTGCATCTCAAGAGCGCAGTGGTTATGGTCGTTTAGTTATCTATTTTGGTTCAGTAATCACCTACAGAAAACTGTTTCATAACCTCTTGGGGCAGTTTTTGATCTGTGCTTATGGAATGATATATATATATATATATATATATATATATATATATATATATATATATATATATATATATATATATATATATATATACTTTCACCTATTTAATCACAATTTTTCTTTGTCGTAGTCTTTTGATTAGCCAGTGGAATCTCATAATGCATTTCAAACTCTGGGATCAATATGTATTCACGGGCACTTTTTTTTAAAACTATGATAGTAGTTGACATTATCAATATGTGAACATGTTTTTAAGCCATATCATGATAAGACAAGCGGAACAGATGGGTGTTTATTGTCTTCGGTTTGTTAGGTAGTATATAAAGTGGAAAAGATAAACTCTTCGAGAATGAAATTCAAATTCGACAATATATTTTAATATTTCTTAACGAAATATCTCTTTTTTTTTCAGTGATCAACGAATCACACAGGATGTTGAAAAAATGTGCAATCAATTAGCAATTAGCATTTTACCGAGTGCACTTATTGGACCTTTCGTTGTCGCATGGTATTCATGGAAAACATTGCAAACGTATGTGAAATATTCTGTCTTTTTTTTTGCAGCCAAAAAATTTTCCATTATTTTTTTTTTGAATTTTTTTTTTCATCACCTTATTATTTCCATTATTTTAATCGATGAAAATTGTGGAAAAATGATTTTTCTTGAAGATTTTTCTTGCGCATTTTCTTCAATTGATTTTTTTTTTGTTCAATTTTCTGTGGAATTATCAGAAAATCTGATCTATATGATGAATTACTGATTATCACTCGAAATAATTTTTCACTCATCGAAGTAATTTCTCTCGTTTAGCGTAACTTTCAAGTAATTTCCTTCGAAATGATTTAGTACATTTGTTATTGTGCTCATTTGATGGTTCCAGAAGAAGTCAATTTTTAGCTCAGGATTTCTTGGCATCGGTATCGTTTACGGTTATTTTGTTTTTGGGACTGTAATCAACAAAATCCTTTTATCGCCGATGGCAAAATGGAGCGCACGAGTTGAAAAAGCAGAAGGTGACTTCAGGTAAATTGTGTCCTCTTTTTTTTTTGCTCTTAAATCAAAACTGTTTAAATCCACTAAAGAATAGTGCCCACTCATGTTATCTTCATGCGTGTTTATAGAATTGATGAGGTTTATTGCGCGATTCTGCTTGTTGTGCATAAATATAGGTCACAAGATGATAGAATTGTTGAACGACTTGACCTGATTTAACGCTGTGAAGTAGTAGAGGGAGCGTATGAACGCGATGTAGTTTACAGAGTGAGCGCGATGTAAATGGGGCATTGAGGAGTGAGCATTATCTCATGACTAGCTGCTTTAGAATTTCCGGTTATGTGATGCTTTTACAATTTACAACATCCAACTCAGCATATGTCCTAACTGTGGTCAAGAGGAGATCCATAGAATAGAACAAACGCATCCACAAATTTCGTTCCTATCTTCCAGTTTTTGGATGGTTATGAATTTCGGCATTTAAAGAAAAAAACCAGCTGGTAATAAGTTGGAAATTTGCATAAGCATATGTTGTGAGATCTTCGCCTAATGCTTCCTCATTTGCCGTCCTATATGACTGAGAAGAGACTCCTATATAAGAAAGATGTTAGGGTATCGATTTCATAAAATAGGCAGCGTTAGCAAATCTTGAATTAGTGATTCAAGATGTAAAAGTTTTAATTATCTTTGTCGATGCTTTTGTCTTTCATATTTGAATAAATCTCTCCATAAAGGCACTGATTTTTGAATATATTAGCCGTACTCTATGTGATGATCTATATATTCTACTATAGGCGATGGCTATAATTTATTAGAGTGGATTTTTATTGTTGTATGAAGTTATATTAATTTCTTTATCACCTAAAGAGTTGAAATATAGCTATGATATTGAATGGTATTACAGATATAAGCATGTATCAATAAGAAATAATGCAGAATCTTGTGCATTTTATAACGCTGAATCATTCGAGAGAGAAGAATGTAATCGACTATTTAGTACACTCTTACGAAAGCAATTTTTCTTTTTATCTTGGAAACTACCCAATCTATGTAAGTAATTTTTTAAAGGTATTTCTTGTATGTATTTTATTCTTTAAATTCAGCCCCTAATTTTAGTGCAAATCATCCAATTTTTCAGCTGACTACAAGCTTTAAAGGTGAGTAATTATGACAGCATATATTTGCCATGAAATATTGTCGAATGAATTTACGAACGTATACAGGAATCGACAAATCTATTGTTTTGAAGTTCAAGCTTTGATGCCTCCATTTTGTCCCCCTCTTTCTCTCTCTTTGTTTTTTCCCCCTCTCTCCCTCTCTGTCTACCTCTATGTTGTCGCGGTAATTTGGGAAGTGCTCATCCGGAAGCTGTTTGGGATTGAATAACTTAGTAGCTGAGTCAGATCCCGATTACAATCAGGTAGTCAATTGTCAGTTGTTTCGATAAAAACACTAATTAAATTATTAATTTCAGTTTGGCAGCAAATGTTCGACTATTATGGTGCAACATTAACCTATGCTATCCAGTATATACCAATATTTATGTTGCACACCTATGATCACATACCTGCCGAAGAGCTTGGTCCTATAATCAGTAATGTAATGCTTTTTCTTTATTTCGATATATTTCTCATTAAAAAAAACACCTGACCTTATTGTCTGTTGCGATCACCTGTGATTTGCATTGTTTTTGATATGATATGGCGAACTGGGAAATACTTTCACCGGAATATTCGAAATATCCGGTTTCTTTGCTTTCTTGTAGGTTTCTTGGAAGCTAGGAATGAAAGAACGGGTGAGGAGGGGGGTAAGTTGCATTTGTAATTAATTGATGCAGGACCTCCCAGGTCTTTGTAGCACCAGGATTTCATCCCCGTTTGTGACGTTGATAATATTTGCTATTGCTTTCAGCAATAAACTAATTTGCAGAATGCGTTCTGCTATATTATGCTGGTGAACAGTTTCACACGAATAACGGATGTTGCGTTAAGTGCCGGTGAAATGGCCGGAATATTACATCGGTGAGCTTTTTACCATTTTTTGATATTGTTTTATACTATTTTGGTGTCATTTTGCTAATTTTTTCTTTGGTATCGTCACGTGTGTTACATTGCATCGTTACCCGATCTGTATGTAAATCTTATCATTGTTGTTTGCTGTGGTATAGTTTTTGGTTAATACCATTAGTAGTTGGTTCTATCCAGTAATAATTTGATTCATGATCAATTTTTTTTGATCAGTTTTACACAATACAGACTGAAAAAGAATGCATTGACATCTTGACTGAATAATCGATCGATTGAACTTAAGCATTGATTGATCGGCTGCTTAAGAGATCAGAACATCCAATTTTTGAATAAATTTTTTCATTTTCTCATGAGAAATTTTTTTGAGTTTTTATTTAAGGGATAATTTTTTTTAGTGTGGCAGAGCTGTTAAAAACGGTTGACGACGAATTGTATTTTGTAGCTCAACGAGAGGACGGCAGTATGTTTATCTCTTTTGTTTTTTTTTTTGAGTCGTAGAACTTACGTTTATTTGCTATGCTTACATATTACCTTTTCTGCGTAGAGTTCTTTCTTTAATCAGAGGGTGAAAAGGTGAAAGGTAAAGCAGGTGATTCTGCCCTTTTCAACCGGTCAAGCGGGAGCGGGTGGGGAAGGGCGGAAGTGAGTGTGATTCAAATGTTCAAATCGTTAAGTGACCTTCTGTCCCCAAATTTCGTTTTTTTTTACCAAGTTGTTTGATACGCTTTAGTTCTTACAGGAGAACTTTGTTCCACTCGTAGTCGGATTTTGCCGTAGGCAAATTTTTTTCGTTCCTGATTTATACAGCCGGTCAATTTTACTGAATGTTTTTCGTTGTTTGTATATACTCGACAATGAGTTGTTTTGATGGATTGGGAGAGGAAAGCGCATATCTTGCTCATTTCTCTGACATCTTTTCCCACATATTTTTTTTAATCGCTGCTAATGCATTTCTTTTATTTCTCTCACTGTCTTCCATAATTTTTCCTTCTGGAAATATTTATGGCATCAAGGTTTTTATGTTCTCTTCCCTCAGATGAATGGAAATTCTTAGTAGGCGACAGCAGTGGCATTCATATGATACGAACTGTCCACGTTGCGAAGCGCTCATCTTTAGAATAGGTTCTGAATTGGAAGCATGCCAACTTTAGCTCTATTTCAATAAGTACGATTGCAGGTGACGACGATCTTAGTAATGATACGATAACGCTGAATATCGATGGTGCAACGAATTCGCCTTCAAATGTTCTACTCGAATTTCATGATGTCGCCTATACGCTACCAAATGATCCGGCGTCCATATTGATCAAAGGTTGTTATCTTTTTGGGACATATGCTGGTACTATTGGTTGACTGGTATCAATGAAATTGATTTGTTGATGGCAGTGGACTATTCATATATTCGTTTTTTTCTGTGCTAATACTCATTGTTGTGATATTTTTTCTTCATGTATTATAAGGATGATTGCTGTGAAATTCAGTACAGACGATTTTCGTCGTTTGTGTTTTTATGATTTGAGTTGAAAGGTGTAAATGCTTTCTTGAAGGATTCAACCTGACAGTTCGCCGAGGTGAGAATCTAATCATCACAGGACCTAGTGGCGTTGGTAAATCGTCCTTGTTGAGAGTGATGGCCAATTTATGGAACGTATCGTCGGGTTTGTTATCGTCTTCTTATCTTTTTTAAAGTCAGATTCTTTTTTTAGTATTTTTAGGTAGTATTGCTGTATAATGAAAGGTTGATATTTACTGGATTGATATTTTATTCGTTATTGACCGACCGATACACGGTATAATTTCTTTTCAAATTTTTATTCAGTTCTTGAAAATTCCTCTGATATATTTAAATCCGAGCGTGATTGTAAATTCTTTGAAATAGCGGTTCAAATGTGTGATTTTCTTTTCCTTTTTTTTTGAAATCTAAAGATAACTTCGAAAATATCTGAAATAAATTATGAGACAATAAATGAAGTAGATCGAGCTGATATCGGAAGTGCTATTCGACTGTTGGTGGTTGCATATGATTCAATATTTTCTTATCGTTTCTAAATGCGATTTGTGTTTTTAGGATTTCTTCAACAGAGCGTAAGAAATCAATTCATAATGTATCTTCCTCAGAGGCCATATTTACCCACTGGATGCCTGAGCCTTGTTCAGCAGATCTGCTTCCCTTCGATTGTACCTCCCTATGAAATTAGTGACTCAGGTAAATCTTTGTCTTCTTTTCTCGTATTGTCCTGTTGTCGAGGCTGTACTAGTACCTTGTAAGATGGGGAGAAGGGAGGGGGTTTGTTTTGAGAGAGGGATAGCCTTTAGAAAGAAGGGACTGTTTTCTTCCTGCTTAGGCATCTATGAAGGAATTATTCGGGCAGATGCCTGTTGGTTCCCTATTTGATAAGCATCTGCGTCGTTGGTGACAGTCGACTAAACTATATGTTGCATATGAATGTGTATATGCTAGGGATCAAATATTGGCCGAAAGATGGTAGTCTTCGATCGGGTTATCATGTAGTACCTATTTTCCCTCCCCCCTCCCCACTTTCCCCTCTATTTCCTTCTTCGGGTATCGCTAATCGGATCTCAGTTAGATTTGAAAATAAACGCTTATATCTCATCCGGGTGTAAAGCGTCATGGGTCTTACAACCGCCCAGGTGGTATGGTAAAATAGAATAGAGCATAATGAAATGTGCCGATTGATAACTCTAAGCCTAATGGTTACACATCAAAAAACTGGTGATTTAGATTGTTAGATAATCTGGACAATGATTTTGCACTCGTCGATGAATATGCATTTTATTATATTGGGTTTAATGATGGCAGGGATTAAAAAGATTCGATTGCAACCGAATTTCAAAAGTGCCGATCGGTAAAATTAGCCAGGTTCTCGTAATTTGGTCGCTTGATTGTATTCACTAATAAGAAAATCTCCAACTAGAAATTAGTGCTTGAATTAGAAATGAGTTGAGATACATAAGAGTGATGTTTAGATTTGAAAATGCTATCGAAATATCTATCGATTTGTGAAATTAATAGATGAAATTGCAGATATTACGCGCATAGGTTCGATATTATTTGCATTGGATTTGACTGGTTTAATTGAACGTTGTGATGGACTTTTACAGCCGGCCGAATTCGAATGGTTAGCTGCTGAATGTTTACTTAGCGCGATTCATGTGGCTTTTTTCACTTTTATACAGTTTCTTATTGCTGTCATCAGAAAAACTGCTATGGTAATGTTGTAAAAGTTTATTGAATGTAACTGTTGATCTTTGAACGTATTTGAATTTATTGCAGCTTTGGGGACAATTTCGTCTCATTATTAGATTATCTTTGTGTGAGCGATATGTTTGATTTTCCAACTAATCGTTGTGGTTTTTCCTTAAATATAAGACGATCCAGAAGCTGATGGCTTTTCTGAGATATGACGTTATATCGATATCACCTCCCAGTCTTACCTTCGTGCTTTCTTTTTTGTTTTTGTTTTTGTTTTTTTTATGGTAGGGCAGTTTTTTATTTATGGAAATACCTCGAAAATATTTTAATTTTGATGCACTTCCTTACGTAATTATTTATCTATTGGAACATATGTTATATTCATGGATATGGCTGATTAATTATTAAGTTAGTCATTTAATTATATAAAAGATTTGCCGCAGCAAAAAATTAAACTCTCAATCATAGATGAAATAAAATTTCGAGGTTTTTATTGTTTAGGCAAGATTCACTAACACCCGGTGAGCAGCAACGTCTCTCCTTCGCACGTCTATTATATCGACGACCAACGATTGCGATACTCGATGAGGCGACAAGTAGTGTGAGCGTTGAAATGGAAAAACAAATGTACCAGTTGCTTAAAACGGTATTTATTTACTTAATTTTTTCTGCTATTTTCTTTCAGACGTCACCAACAATCTCATAATGAAATTTTTAGTCACGCCTATCTTGTAATGCCGTTCGCGAAATTTCACTACAAATATTGATATTTAAGTTGCGATATGGAATATAGAGGTGAGTAGTAGATTTTTCTTTTAGTGATAGAGATCAGTAACGGTCATCTTGTGGTCATTAGTGGTCATTTCCGTATTATTAAAATATTTTTGATGTTCATGTCCAGTGCGAAAGTCTTGTGATTAGTGGTCTTGTAACGATATGAGGTTATAATTTAATGTAATAAACGGTGATGAGATTGAATTTCGAGCAATTGAGGATGCCGATTGAATATCGTGCTTCTAGTAGTTGAGAAATTACTGATATAATTACTGGCTGATATTTGAAATATTACTTTCATAGAGTGGCATCAACTATATTTCGGTTGGTCATCGACCAAGTATACTCGAATTCCATGACATCGAATTAAGTCTAAATGGATCAAGAGGTTATACGATACGACGAATCGAAAAGGATGCTGTTTTGTTGGATATTGACAAAGTACGTTCGTAGTAGGCAAATTTATGAACTTCTGAGTTGTTATTCGTTTAGGAACCTATTATATTTGCTCGCTGTACGAGTTTACCTGCCATTAGAATAGTATTGTGCCAAATATAGTAGTAATGTTGTTGCATTGAATGGGAATGGTATCAGTGCTTATCAGTGATGGTTAGATTATCAAATCAGTGACGTTATATGAATTTTTTGAAGAGATGGTATTATCCGTTTATCTCGAACGGATCTCTACACAGGTCTTCGATTTAATTAGTAAACAATGTGAAGCAGTTTTTAAGCGTTACTAGCTGCATATCCGATGAAATGCAGCCTTACTCTTGTGGCGCAAAAACATATTTACGTTGAGCGATTAATTAAAGCAATTATTTTAGTTTATGCAAATTTTTGTTTTTTTTTATACGCAAATTTTTGCTGATGAATACATCTGTTAATTATGTTATTTGGAGATTATCCGTTTGTTGGTATGTTAATATTTATTGTAGTGGTGAATTTAATAGTGCATCGATATGTCAAAAAGTATTCTATAAAGGAATATTTGAAATAATCTTTTTTTTAGTAAACAATTCATCAGTGTGTTAAAAATTTGTTTATTAATGTTTTATTTAGTAAGTAGATATATTTAGTAAACATCGATTAGTAAACAATGTAAAGCAGTTTTTAAGCGTTAATAGTTGCATTCATTTCCGGTTATAATAGTTTGATTGCTTATGCCATAAATTAAACTTTTTCATGAAGTTTTTTTTTCTTTTTTTTGCGATTATTTTTATTATTTTCAATTTAATATTGAAAATATTTTACTTCTATCAAAATTTGCATTTTCTCATTTTATTTCTTTAATCGTTATTTAATTATTCATAATATTTCTAAGGGTTCATTGATGAGCTGCTATTTCTCTGTATTATTTGTTTTGTAGTTTTATGAGAAATTTCTCTTTTATATAGATAAAAATTCTCTCAAATTAATCATATTATTCCCAATTCTCTATCGAATGTATTTCTCATAAAACGTGATATTTATTTATAGCCTTATTTCCGTACTGGTATGATAGTGGTTGGAATTTTGTATCTCAGATGATGTGATTTTGGTGTTATACACCTATATTATCTTCTACCTACGAACATACCTCATTCGAAAAAAAAACCTCTTCAGGTAGGCTTGAAAGCCTCGATATTCTATACTTTTAACCAGGTTTCTTCCCGCGAAGACAACAATGCATTAAAGATTTACCCAAATTTTCTAGTGTTTCTATCTTGCTATATTAAGGTATAATAATTCCTATCAAATTTAACTTAATTCATTATAGCAGTAAACATTGTGTAGCAGCACTTTTCTGAGGAGAGATATGATTGATTAATGGGGGGTGTGGGGGGGGGGGGGTTTGTTTTTATTATTGCGCCATTTTGACATCTTTGAAATACTCGTAAATGAAATGTTCATAGGTAGAGCGATGCACACATTCTTTATTTATGTTCGGCTTTCGTCTGTATCTGTTAATTGTTATGACGATGGCTTTAAGCACGCCACTATTGATAGGGAATCAAATCATCGAGCACCTAAGGACTGGAAAGGTAGAGAGGGGGATGCTCACATTACAGGACACCTTAATGAGTTGTGAGGGGGGGGGGGGGATATTAATATGTAAAATTGTGGCGTTTTGCTTGATTCACTTATGTTGCTCGAGCTTATGAGTTGATTTCTTTTAAATCTACATTGCTGAAAGCATTTCACCAAATATGTTGTAGTGTTGTGCTCAATGTCTCGCTTACTATAATTCTCAAAATAAATTGTAAGTGGTAAAATTGTTTATCGCTCCACAACTTGCTATGAAACCTTATATTCAACCATATTGAGTTGTGGTACTTTCAGCTCGCTTAGGAGAGACCCATTCAATGAGGGTTGTGGGCAACGTATCTTCGCATAGGTGGCGATGGGAAGACGTAGAATTCAACGAGGAGGGGGAGGACTGAATGTAAAGACTATGTAAAAGAGTATTTCTAAAAAAGGGGCTGAACTCGAGGGGTCAGGAGGCAATAAATTTATTGAGGGGAGGGGGTTATGTTCAGTTGTTTACGGTGCGCCCTTCCGCTTCTATCAATAAAATTGCACTTTTTAAATTTACTCTTCTCTTATTAAAGTGTCTCCAGTTTTGATCTACCTCATCACAAATGCGGTAACCCCTGTCTGGTTCAAGCGCGATTGTTTGTCTTCTATAATAATAGCAGAAAGGTTGAAGGGGAGGGGAATTGGAAGGAGGATATAACAGAGGAATCAATAGAGCTCCAAATTATGCGGCATTGAAAGCATTTAGAATTGTGTTTTCTTGTTCATCGATTGATAATGAGTTTATTCTATTTTATATGAGATGATTTGATGTGGATAAAGTATATCTTCGCAATTTCCATTTCTATAGTAATAGATTTCCGTCTCTTTGATAGAGATTTCAATTGCGATTAGAGGATACTGGTAGAAGGTGTGGGCCTTGCGTTCATTTTCTTTTTCTAGATTTTCGTCGGAATTAAAGAATAAGTCATAGATTTCCCTCTTCTTTCCCGTTTTCCCATCCCACGGGAAGGGATGTTTCACGATTGCGCTCCATATTTTCTGAATTAATTCATAGCAGAACATTTTGAAAAGACTATGCAAAGAGTAGAGTTGCTATGGGATTCCCCATCGTGGATCCTAATATTAGGACATCTCTAACCCCTTCTGAAATTCCTGTCTCACTAGCTGGGCATTTCTAACCTTTAGAAATCAATGGTTAATAGGAAAACCAAAGAAATATAAATGTAACAATTTTTTGAAGATTGTAATAAATTTTTGAATAAAATAATTGCAAAAAATTTTCATATGAAATTTTTTATTCACTATTATAAATCATATTAGCAATAAAATCAATAAAAATAAACATATTTACGAAACGATTTCTACGCAAAAAAAAAATTTTTTTTTTCATGCAAAAACGATAGAAAATATCGAAATGATTTCAAATATATAAGGCATTCTCTCCGCAAATATTCCCAACTTAAGTGTTTTCATGCTGGATTTATAAGTTGGAATATCAGCTTGTGCGTCTCTAAAAATTGTCAGGTATTTCACATAGGTATTCACATCCTCAACCTTCATCTATTTATGCAAATAAACTATGGAGGTAAATGCTGAATTTATTGCTTTATAGTTATTCATTTTAAAATGTATACCTCACTATAACTCACTCACCTTTCACAGTAGGTGTAAAGTTTATCAAATCAACGACTCTTGCAAAATAATTAGAACTAGGACAGGTATCAGTGCTCAATATTTGATGCGCGCATGCAAATTTATTTCGCAGATGTTTATGCGCTGTCTGATTTGTGTATGCATTTGCGTGTCTGTCTGCGTCTGTCTGTGAGCGTAATTTTAACTCGGGAATTATTTCAAACAAAAGGTGTGCAATTTGTTGGGTATAGTGTATACTATAGGGAATATTGGGAATATTCTATAGGAGTAGTGAATATCAATCTGAAACGTATAGCCAATTATCGACTTGTTCTTTCGGATACGGGTTTCATTTGAAATTTGCAAGTGCTGTAAACCCCTCCTACTTTATATGGCCTTCTCCTCGCGTATTTGTCGGTTTTTGGTAAAGGTTACGATTCTAGAAAATACTGCACCATACGTTCCGAGGTTTGTGAGGTCATTCGGTATATCTAAGATAAAAGCTTTTTAATTATCTGAAGGGTTTTGCGCTGTTGTACTACACCACAGGTTGTTGCATTAAAAAACTCCGCTTGGAGCAGATGCAGCACTAATTGCAGAAACAGTTTGATAGCGCTCCGTATTCCGAGTAAAGATTCCGATCACAGTTCAAGATAATCCGAGTAAAGATGATTGATTTATTGATTGATGAGTTGTTAGTGATATTGAAGGAAATTGTTGCTGCTGATTTCTTAATTCTCTTATTACTTATTTCATTTCTTTATCATTCAATCGGATCAAGCTCTGTTCACAACGATAGTTAAAGTTGAAGAATGTCGATTTTTTTTTTTTTTGATGATAGACTATTTTGATGTGATTCAATAATTTAATCCAAAATGCGCATCATTTTATTATTCAATTAGACTGAGAAAAAAATATTATTTAATTAAATTTAAAATTGTTTTTTTTTTCTTTGAAAATCTATTTTCTATTATTTTTTATCTTTCAGAAGTTTTGAATAGTTTTTTTTTTTTAAATGAAATTCGAACGATGTGTTTACTTTCTTTGTCGATTTCTTGATGATATCCAATCCATAGAATATCACTTTTTGAATTTTTTATTATCTTTTTCTTTTCCTCCAAGTCGAAATCTCTATTGAAATTTTTCATATATTTGTTTAAAAAATTCGCATTTTTTTTGGGGGGGGGGGGAGGATAAAATTAGATAATAGTGTATAGATGCATTTAGACCGTTGATTGCATTAGCACTCAGATATTCATTTGTTTCAAAATGCTTCGTAGGATTATTCTTACAAACATATGTTTGCAGAAATGCTTGTTTTTTAAAAAGTCAGATTGCAGTTGAGCGTTAAATGGGTGTGGTGGGGGAGGGGAAGGAGAGGGAAGGGTATATAGGCTCGACATGTAGGCCAACAAATAGGCTTTTTTAACACAATAGTTTACAGAACGCATACCAACAAAGGCTATCAGATGTTTCAGTTTCCCGGATGCTTACGTTTCCTTCTGAATCCCGAGGAAAAAGAGAGAAGGTTGTTTAGTTGTCGGTCAGAATTTTACTTTCAAAATATGCGACTGTAATTATGACAATAGTTTGAAAACGCTAATATATGACCAACTTTGAGGCCGATAGGTAAAGGTATGGAGGAAGTCGGAGTCTTGGAGTCGAATGTTCGAAATTTTTGACCTCCTTTTAGAAGTTTTTCTTTTTCTTCTGAGATGCCTCACTAGAAATACGTAAATTGTTTAGATGAGAAATATCGACGTTATACAACTGTGAATCATTTTGTTGTAATATAGCCTCGTCGTGTGCCGTGTCGTGTCGTGTTGTGTCTGTTGGAGCAGATCACTTCCAGTTCAGTTATTCTACAATCTCATAATATTTCTTTCAAAATGTTTATGCTAGTTCGTCCTGTTTGTATATCTTGCCTCTAGTCTTAAAAATTTGTCTGTTGTCGGTTTGTCTGCTTCAGAATGATCTTTGTTGTCACAAAGTGATGTTTGAATCCCAAAATATGTCTGTCAAGTCTTCTTAGATGTCTGAAACGAGGGCAGTTAGACGTATAAAAGTACGTCGAACTCATGCGAGGAAATTATTCTTCGAGAAGGTTCTTGTCGATTGGAGAGAAAGCTCGAGGATCGTAATTTCCGGTCAATCTTATTCAGGGCTTACCTCAACCTCAAGAACTATCCGCTTGAGGTCACGTCACCTGAGGACCTCAGAAGCATTAAAGGTCCAGGAGTTACTCTTTGCTCTTTCTCTTTCTTTTTCTTTCTCGTTTTTGTTGTGAAATTTTCTCTCTTTTTAATGGAAGTGTGGCGAAGTTAGAATATTTACTTTTGTGAATCTCATGGTGAATAATTGAGAAGTTTAGACATTGCATCGTAGTTTGCCCATGGGTTTATATTTTTTATCACACTGTAGCTGTGGATTATTCTCAGAAGACATCGTTCCTTGTAGATTAGGGTATCACTAGCTGATTATACCACATTTCAACTATTTTATTCTGTACAATCGTTTAACCTTTCAACTAATTAACCCTATGGCATAGCTGCTTACGCATATTCAGCATAATCCTTCCAAATGTCCCTCCAGGATGGGATCGGCGAAGCTCTATCTTCAGGAATCGGAGAGTTCGTAGCGACTAAACTCGATGCTGCATGGGATTCGATATGCTCGAATTATTTAAGCATACCAACCTTGAAACAGATCAAAGAGTTGCGCAAAGGTGACTGCGTTCAGTTCGTCAATTCGCCCACTGCCGGCGGTTTATCCGCTGGCCCTAGCCATACTACGTCGAGCTCAACTGCTGCTATCACTTCTATAGCTAATAACGCTCCTTCTTCAAGTCTTGATTGCCATGAAAAAGTTCGCCGTATTGGAGCAAGAAAACGTGCACCAAAAATTGCCAATAAGGATATCAACGTTTGTGAAATCGGTGAGCGTGCCATCACCAAAGTTTCTACTCATGATGTTGTTAGAAAACGGCCACCGCAGAGATGTATACCGAGATGCTCAATTATGGATGCAGCTTCTGCTGGATTTCTAATCATCGCACCGTTTGGTTTATTTCCTTGTGCAGCATATTCTAGTTTAAATGCTTATTCACCGAAAGGATTGACCGCTTCTAGCACAGAGCAGCTTATTGCCTTCTCAAAGAACCCTCTTCTGTCCGTTCGTGAAGCAAGCGTCAAGCAGGACTTGCACTTCGATACCGTCGAAGAAATGGCGCCGGAAGGCAATACGGACGAGCTTTTATCCTATAATCCAACCGATTTTTTATCATCTCAGGTTTGATCTTATCTTACTTTGAACTTGTACTGCTTACAGAGCTATGCATAACTCTGAAGTTATGCTCTGTATGGGTCTAGGTGTAATAGGTTGCTAATGTTTCAACGATTCCGTTTTTCCATGAAGAAAGCAGGATATTCTTCGAAAGGAGAAGCGAAAAGTGTGATATCCATTGAAATATAGGCAGCATTTCGTGAGGTATTTTTTCACTCACTTATGATGCTTTTCCATCTGTCGTCGTTCTTGAAATCTTATAAGCACTCGAGGGGAAAACTTCTTCTCTTTGTCACCTTTAAAGTCTATCAAGTTCCGCATTTTTTGAGTTTTTTATTTGCCATTGTATCTTATAAGTAAATTTCTAATTTCTTATCATAAAATTTATGCACTTATTTGAGAAGCCAATTATCCCAACGCAATTTCCATAAATGCATTTTTTGAATTTCAAAATTTTTTAAAAATTTATTCACTCACTCAATCGTTTAATATGATATAATATTTAACAAAGCCTATCGTTATATGGCTTAAAGCTTTCGCACCTTTCATTATGCTATGCTTGGAGAAATGTTTTTTTTTTCAGGTAGTGTTATTAGTTGATAATCGAGAAAATCATGGTGGACGGAAAGGCCGATCGATATGCGATCATTTGCAAAAGAAGGTAGACCGTATTATTTTGCAAGCATTCTTGAAGCTTTCAATTAACTTCTTAATAGACTTCTTTTTGGAATTGCTTTCTCTGCATCGGCAAAAGTAAGCTGCTTTATATATACGTTCTCTATATCGCCTAATAACGGGCGTAAAATTTCGGTATTCGGAGAGGTAATTTTCGAGGCGATAACCATTGGACGAGTTGAATTCTTGCCGAATATAGTGAATTACACCTGCATTCAGGTATAGAAGCATTTTTTCGAAGTTTTTTATTCTTTTCTGATGAACCATCATATTCGCATTTCCTAACGTCGCTATCGATGGTGAAACTAAAAGAGGAAGAGGAAGGAGGGGATGAAACTCGTACCGCGCACTTGATCTGAAATATTCATGCCACTTTTTTTTACAGATTAGAGGATAAATATATTTGCCTACTCTTAAGGTAATTAAGAATTCCTTATTTATGTTTAATTTCTTATATTCGAAATTGAATTGAAATTGAATATCGAATTGCAGCAATTAAATTTTGAGTTGCGTGCACTCGCGATCGGTGATTATGTATGGATAATCCGTATGAAAGATGGACGAGAGATGATGTTGGATTATATTGTCGAAAGAAAGACATGTAACGATCTTGTTCATAGTATCAGAAGCAGTAGGTACGATCGATTTCGTTTTTTTTTTAATGCTCGGCCATTAAAGGGTTTATTTTTAGTAAGAAAATAGATTGGAAATTTATTTGGAGGTTGTTTAAAATTTTTTAAAATATTATTTCCTTTATCGATTTGACTCAAAAGAAATGCATTAATAGATGATTCACTCTGTGCATAAACGCAACTACGATTGACGGCGACCCGTCTTTAATTTGAATTTGGCGCCTATAATTTGTTTTTTTTTCCTATCGATATCCATCTTTCTCGTTTAATGATCGTTCGTATGACGATTCCTTTTGGCATCCTTTTATTTCTGCCAATATAATGTTGAACATTATACCTCACCTGCTGAACATTTCCTACTCTTGATGCAAAGATGATTGGAAGTGCTGTGATTTAGATCAGATTGGAGGGGGGAGGGAATAATCTTCGAACGCTTAACCCCTATCGCATATTTTTTTAACTTGATATGGAAATTTAAATGATGGTTAGAGTTTTATGGCAAGTGTTTTGCCTATAGGGATTTAGATTTTTGAGTCGAACTGCTATTATAGGTACAAAGAACAAAAGCGGCGCTTATCGAATTCAGGTCTGCGAAACGTTGTCTATTTGGTCGAAGGTAACGGTACTCGTGAAAAGGGTATCGATCAAGCGCTCACATCGACAAGCATTATTGACGGGTTATTCGCAATCCTTGTTGATTTCTTTACTCGACTGTTGCAGATGGTTTATTTAGCATTATTATAGGCTTTATTTTACTTATTTAGCATTATTTTAGGTTTATTTCAGGTTTATGGTTAAAATTACGCACAGTATGGAGGAAACGGCGCAATTTCTGCATGCAATTACGCAGAGGTTAATCCAAAAAGTGAGGACTGATAGCGTTAGTTTTTCGTTTCTTGGTGCTTTTGTTAATTTGCCGTCCTGGATCACGACGGTAGGATGTTATCCTGGATAGCTACGGTGAGCGGCGATGACGAATCCTTTAGCCTTCGCCTTCTTTAGCGGAGGGGGAAGGGGAACGGGGATGGGGGAGTTGTTTCTAGCTCAATGGCTAGTCAATAAATAGGCTTGAATCACCACCTTTTAAAGCTTATCGTTGAAAGAAACTCGATAATGGTCATAGATTGGAAAGATATGCAGTCGATTTGGATAAATTTATTAGTAGTGATCGGATGCAATACAACAGTGGTGGAATTTTCCATCTTCAAATGTCGTATTTTTTTGGTAAAAAAAGAAGAGGGAGGGAGGGTTTTGCGAGGTGCTCAGTGACAGGTATATTTGCAGGTGAAGGCTATGAGTTTTGAGAGTTTCCAACGTTATTCAAAGAAGACGCAGCGTCGATCGGTGAAGGAGGTATTCATGCGTATGCTAACAGTGTGTCCACGTATGACCGTCGAGAAAGCGAGTCTGGTCGTGGCACAGTACCCTTCTCTATCGGCACTTACCCGGCTCTACGAGTCGACGCCTCTCGAACAACGTCCTCTGCTACTAGCAGAAGCAGTTCCAGGTATTCCGAAAGCGCTCAGTAAACAGTTGGCGTTTTTCTTCGACGGTGTTTAGACTTTTCATCACAAATGAGATGGATGCGACTGCCGAAATATTTAATGAAGAAGCAATTCGTGGATGTCTTTGACTGTTCTTCAGTGGAGGAGGCTAATTTAACTGCATAAGTGAAGGTTGCCGAACACTAGTAAATTTTTTTTTGGGGGGGGGGGGGTACAACGATGCGCAACTAATATCAAGTGTAATACATCGGAGGCGGGGTTCGACTAACGATTATTTCCATGTGCGCCTTACAGATTTTGATAGTGTACCTGTACCTCCTCATATCCGGCCTAGAATTATTAGAATCCCACTTTTCAGCAGATCTTTCTTACCCGTATACTTTCATTTTCTTTTACAGGAATAAAGATTTAAGTAAGTAATTGGGAATCGGCTTACTTCCCTGAGTTCATTTATTTATTGCTGTTTTTATTGGTTTCGAATTTATCATTTTTTCATATTGCTATGTACTTTGTATCTTTGTGTACTCTTATGTTTTCTTTATTATCCTTTATATCCCTTCTGTACTTGTATTTTTTATTTTTTTCCCCACTTCTTAATCTATTTTTGCTTCTTGGTTTTGGTCTTTGCTGAAGGTCGAGGAGGCATTCGATGGAGGACTTAAGGTTGTCTAAACGATAAGCGGATCTGAACTTCATAACACGAAAATGTGATTCATTTTCAGTTTAATTTCCTTTCAAATGTTTTCACGTCATTTATGCTGCCTTCCTTATTTCACTTTGTGTCAGGAAACCTCATGCTTGGAAGAGGAGTTGATTTTCCTGCATGAATACCTTATCGAACGCATTTAAATCTACCGTTCTTGTTCTCAACTAATACTTTCATTTGCTGCTTTATTATGTGTTTTCCAGCATATTTAATTGTGCATAGATGTTCAGCTTTTATATATGTTTTGTACCTTTATGAAAGGTTTTAGATTTGTTGATATTTTCTGATTTATGTATAGGCAATATCTGTATTAGTATCGCTTATGATATGGAATGCTGTTGTCGTTCGTGGATTTAAATTTTCATCGAATGAGATAGCTATAAGTAATTACTAGTCTCTGGCACATTCGCTCAGTTATGAACCAGTGTTACACTGTACGTTAAATGGAATAAAAATATGAAATAAATAATGCGCTTCAGTGAATTTCTAGCAGTTGTGAAAGCACTTGAGGTCGAACTTTAATTGATCAACATTCGAAGAATGTAGTATCATAAGAAGGACTCGAAGTTAACTTGTGTTGATGGAATTCGAGCAATGAGTACTGGTTACCTGAATTAGCTGGTCTATCGACTAAAACATACATCATACCCGCAAATAGAAGTCAGTACAAAGATAGGTGGGAGGTGATCAAAGATCAAAGAAACCGATAGAATGGCATGGCAACGCGGTGATAAGCTTCAACGTCGATGAGCCACTGATAGTGGCATTATAAGGTAATTGTGTCCGATGAGAGTGGTATTAACGAATTTCCGGACAGTTTTCAAATATCAATTGGTAATGCTTTCCGGACAGCTTCAATGTTCTCAAGCAGTTGGCAAATTCTCCTCGCTAAAAGTGGATCCGGCATATTTTCGCTATTTAGCTTGTTTGATTATGAGGAAAATGCTAATCGTAAAAGCAAATGAACTGCTCGTTAATTAAATATTGTGCGTGTTTTGCAGAACAGATATATTACCTTTTTTTTTGTTTATAAGATAATCATAAATTTGCATAACATTTAAACGAAATTCATGGGTAATCCCAGTCGGCATTTATAGTTTTTGAACGCCTGTCGAGTGGTTCGAAGGTTGAGGCGCCTGAGGTAGATTGATTGCAGGATTTTTCGATTCGTTTCATTGTACCAATAGAATCGTTGCAACGAAATATAAGATTTATACCGTTGCCAAACGACCACGCCTTCGAGAGGTACAAACAGGTGTCTCTAAGTCTAAAGTGCAGCAGTCTTGGTACCATTTAATATTATTACTGGTCTGACCCGCTTATTTCTTTGTTTATACCATAACCAAAGGTGATTCGAAATGCCTTGAAGGGTATTGCGATCACCACGCGTATAATCGGATGCCACGAATGCTTTTATTGTAAAGAAATCAATTATGGGCTACGCCTTCTAATGAATCGCTTATGTTGTACCACCTGACATTTGGATTTGCGCAGAGTATATTTCTAATGTAGACATTAAAAGAATATTATTTGTCCTGGGCTAGCCTCGATTGATCAAATTAACTTTTTTGATCGTATGGCGAAAATTTGGTTAAGAAAGAAGGTGGGGGAGGGGGGAAGGGAGGGGGAGGAAGAACGATGGAAGCAAGCCGAGTCATAGAAGTATGATAATGCTGCTCATTCTCACCGCCTAATATATGCATGCTCATACACAATGCCTTATGTAAGAGGCTCCACTATATAAGCTTCACCTCAAATATGCAGTAACTATAAGAGCGATCGTCCAAAACGTCAGCCTCCTCCTCTTGGTCTATTCTGGAAGCCTGTGAATAGCATATTAATAGCAGAAAAAATGACGCGAAGTTTTAGTTGAAGAAAAGGATGAGCGAGGTGGATGATTTGCCGAAGAACCTCGAGGAGGATTGTTGCTATCATGGCCTTCTACCGCGAGAGGATGTCGCCGAGTTACTAGCTAATGTAATCTCTTCTATCCTTTAATTTTTTTTGTTTTGGATACCAATATACAATTAATTGATAATTATTTTTATACTTGTAATGCTCATTCAGAATCGTTCAGTATTTCAGAATCACCTAATATCTAGTATCTAAAACCTTTTTCTAATATAGAATATGCGGCTATGGAAGAACCTTGAGCATTGCATCAAATGCCTTAGGCTACATATTGAGCTAGAGAAAAATGGCCAACAAATGACATAAATGATGGGCACCGACTGGTTTAAAAAAGCACTGCATATCCTAGTTCAAGATCGGACGATAGCATCTCACGATCAGTTACAGCTGGGAATGCTCGACATCATTTGCATCGAAGGACACTTGCGCCTCCAATGACCATCGCTCTTGTTGTTTTTCAATCGCCAGTTCGAACATTTTATGATTCGCACAACACGTGTTACACAGACATTTTTCAAGTCAAACACTGTTGGGCGCAAATGTCCTCTGTAAGCGGTTCAGAATATGCATATCGCTATACTGTCCAAATTTCAACCTCATAACCACTGCGAATATGTTTATACATCTCTTTTTCATAACGTTTTATTTATGTACAAATTTCTATTATTGAAATCTTTAGATAGGTGATTATATGCTACGACTTTCACAACCAAAACCGACCGATCCTCGGGAAGTTATCGTATCGGTACGGGTGACACAAGGCAACGATCCATTGGCTGTAATTTTTATTGATTGCCTTCATTGTTCTCACTCTAAAGCTAATGACAGGAAAGTGGAATATCCACAAACGAACAAAATACAACAAAACATAGAGGAAAACGGAAGAATGCTATCAATGAATACGCAAAATAATAGGAAAGCAAAAATCTAGTGCCCTTAAATTACGAATATTTTGGCCAAAATTGAATTTTACTACGCTCAAGTTGAATTATTTTATAAATACTTAAGCGTGAATAGCGTAATAAGTACTACCGTTGTGATGTATAGTCTCAAACGCTATGTCTCACATTATGGCCACAATTTATGGCCGAATGCATTTTGTCAAATTGTTGCCGAAATTTTTATTAGAACAAATATGCCGATGAGATTCATAATGGAAATTAGCGGAAATTAGAGAAACGAAATAAAATTCAACGATTTTTTTTTTAGCATTTATAATTTGATTTATTTGATTGAATTTTTAATTATAGTTAAATCTCGTTTTGATTTTAATTATCGCTGTATAAAGACATTGTCTATGCAATGACTTATGACTAGAGCAATGAAAAATTCTTTTATTTGATAATAAACGTCTAACATGTTCACATCACTCATACAAACTTTATATCTCGGCATCGGCAATAGTGAGTAAATCCGTAGAGATGTTTCGATGCGAGGAAATCTCATATTTGAACGCTCATGAGATTTGAAGATGTCGGACATTCGAACAATTGCAGACACTTCCGCCGCCCATCATCCACGTCAAATGAACTTTTACCGGACATCAGACACCGGAAAGTGGATCAAACGAACTACCGGAAAATTTGCCGGATTATTTAGACCGCAAATTTCTTGCATTAAGAGATTATTTAAACAAATATAGACAAGAAATAAAAATGAATCACTTTTATCGGCTATCTTATTTATCTAATAGAAAATTCTATCATCATTTGATTATGTTGCAGAATAAAATTTAATAGTTGCTGCTCAGATAAGAATATAAATATCCATCAAGGTGGATTTTAATATGCTATTATTACATTTCCGCAGGTACGCCATATAATTATCAAGCGAAAGAAAGTGGAAGATGTAATGCATTGGTATGCACTTGAGGATTTCTCGTTTCCGAGCTTAGACGATCTTATTAGTTATTATGTCTCTAGTCAACAACCTATCAATCCACAGGTACCTCATCTTATACCTATCTCAATGCCATTTAATTTGATCTCTTTTTGGGATCCTCGATTGATCCTTATATGTCAAGTAATTCCGAATTCGATTTGCAGTTCTAAGCTTCCGTTCTTCTAAGTCAATACAGCTAAAATTCATCAATTATTGAAGAAATATCTCTTAGCTAATTTAAATAGAATAATAATTAAACAACCAAAAGATAATCGTATATAGCAGCGCATTTATTTCTTAAGATGCATAAAGCAATCCGAATTTCCTATCGAAAAAAATAGAAATTTATTACTTTTATTGAAAGAGCTATATGGATAGAAGTTATAAACGCTTATTGCATTTGATGAAAATATTTGCGATTGAGAAGAGTTGAATATCGTCGATACTATTAAATACTCTCGAGATTGATCTTGTATCGATCTCTATCCCATTCTAGAACAAATCCATGCTTTCTCAAATATGATCAAAGCTCAAATATGATCAAAGTATGTCTCGCAATACGTTAATTCCGGCAGACATCATTTTCTAGATTAGAAAATTTCGACTCATAGTTGAAAAATTGGAATTTTCGTTAATGAAGAAAAAAGCATTTTTGAGATAAGCGATAATAAAATATGTCTTGGAATGATTTTGCTATCAATTTGACTATTCCAAAAAAAAGGTATTTAATAATTTCAATTTGTATATTACAATAAAACTTTAAAGGTATTAACAAGTGTACTAAAAACACCTGTTAAACGTCAACTGTGGGAGTTCCACCATAAGGATGTGAAGCTTAAAGAGCAACTCGGTGCGGGTGCATTCGGTGAGGTTCGTGCTGGTGAGGTGTTCATCCTCGGACGGAAATATGAATGCGCTGTTAAACTGGTTCGATTCCTATCTTTTTTTTTTTTTTTTTTTTTGCAAAAAACCTTCGAATAAGGTTATAAGCAATTAGAAATTGGCTACACCTTAATTAGTTCTATTCGAAGATTGATTGAAAGCTTTAAGCATGACGATATAATATTATAAAATATAAGCGGATAAATGTATATCTCTGTCCGTATTTCGTGTGAAATCTATAGACTTTTTTTTAATTAAAAATAAATATAGGAGTTGCAATACGAAGATAAATGCTATAGTAATAAGTAAAACTTACCATAAAAGCGTTATTTCATGCAATATTGTAGACAATAACGATTTAGAAAATTTATGCAATCGTAATGAATTATTCAAAAACGTTTTCGTATAGCTTTTTTTTGCGTTTTTGTATTTATATCTTTGATTTTTTTTTGAGAGAGAGATTTATAATTTTAATTTCATGTAATAATTGTCTAATTGTAATTTTTTTTTCACTGTTGATGTGAAATTGCGAATAACTCAACTCTACGATGTTTTTAAATCAGGTCGATTTTTTTTAACAGTACCACCTTTAGCATGAAAATGGTATAACCAACTTCACGCAATACACACTTCGCATTATATATACATTTTATATGCAAATATATGTGAATCTACTTCAAATTAACCCACTTCGCGTTCTGTGTGCTATACCATGGCTTTCTCCACATAAATAAACAAGTAAATAAATAAATACAAATAAAAGAATATAAACGAATAAAATGAAGATGAATCTATAAAAAGCTGATTTCTAAGATAATTTCAACTTGCTAAACTACATGAAGAAGATATAATTTAAGGCGAAAAAGGTGAAAGATGAAGCAGAATTCGCACATGCAAAAGAAAAAATAAAAGAAATGATGCATGAGGCACGTCTAATGCGACACTATGATCATGTGAACGTTGTTCGAATGTATGGAGTTGCAGTCGATTGCGAGCCTTTAATGATCGTCATCGAACTCGTTACGTTTTATCATTGATAATTGCTCACTAATTGAAAATCGGATATATCCGACATATGGAATATCCCGACTCTATACCTCTATATATTTTGAAATTTAAAAAAATTTCCACTAACGTCATATTTACTTCCGGTATCGTGTTTTATCACATATTAATAGTATATTAGTCCAGGAGCAAGCGTTTATTTTCGAATCTCATTAGTACAAGAAATTAACACTTGCTGAGGGAAAAAATACTTAATATTAAGACGATAAAACTTTCTTCTAGACAGGTAAATTCAGGTAGATTATTTTCCCAAATGTTTCGAAATTATTCTCAATTCCAGGTAAAAGGTGGTTCAATTCTTAGCGATCTTCGTTCACGTAAAGGAACCGTATCGCATGATGAGAAGATCAATTGTATGGTACTTGGTACAGCGAATGGTTTATCTTATTTGCATTCACGTGGATGCATACACCGAGATATTGCTGCGAGGAATGTCCTCTATACGAGAACCAAAATTGTACGCTTTGATTGCTCTAGAACGTTCTTCTGAATAGCATTATGATTCCATAATAAAAATAGAAAGTAAATACAATTTTCGAGAGATGTGAAGCACAGTAGCTGGAATTAAATGTTTATAACCAGTGGAACGTTAAGGACTCTTATAGCAATCCAATAAACTGAAGCAGAAAAGGAAGTACTGAAGGCCATTAGTAGAGCAGATATTTGAAGACATTTAAATCCTCATTAGGATTGCATTTAATCAACGAATCGTCTGAGAGGACTTATTTAAGGCGAAGATCAGTGACTTTGGTCTGTCCCGTGAGGGTTGCATTTATCGGATGAAAGGATCCAAGAAAGTGCCCATCAAATGGACAGCACCTGAAACGATGAGCACCTTTATCTATACGCTGAAATCAGATGTGTTCGCGTTCAGTATTCTCGTCTGGGAAGTGTTCTCCGACGGTGAGGAACCATATGGAGACTTATCTTCGGCCGAAACTAAGCGCAAGGTGTTATCATCATTTCAATAATGCATCGCTAATGCGTTTTTCAATATTGACGTATTGGTGTTTCTGATGAGAGTTCACCGCCAACCTTTCCCCCCTCCCTCGCTCCGCGGAGACCACTTTCCAGTTTTTTTTTTTGAAGGCACAATGGCTAATGATTATTGAAAAAATTTTCGATGCGGTGTTCGATTATTTCGCCACAGCAAATATTCTTGAAGAGGATGTTCACTAATTTCTATAATGAGCATACAATTTGGGAAAGGGAGAGAGGAAATGGGGATGAGTGAGGGTCCCCTCATATATATAGCAATGTTGCATCTCTAAAATAACGAATATTTTTCTGCTTCTTTGTCTTTCCGAATATAGCTTGATGGTTCAAAGCATGAGTTGAGCAGAACAATGGCTTAGCAAAATAACTATTAGCTGTCATTATTGTTGTGCGGATCCTTCTTCAAGCTACGCCTGAAACTCGATTTATCTGTCTAACGTGTTGTGCCGGTAATTATAATGTCTCGAAATGCAGGTAATGGCTGGCTACAGGATGCAACCTCCAGCAGGATGTCCGGAAGGAATTCCGGAATTAATGAAGCGTTGCTGGGAACAGGATCCGGATGAACGTTGGTCAATGGATGATGTGAGTATAAACTGGAATGACTGCTGTAAATTTCGATGCATCTAGAAAGAGCGTACTAGTAAATAAGACCTCTCCGCCTACTCAAATAAACGGTTCCTCTCGAACCTCCTGAGAGGGAATTGACCGTGCTTTCCATTTAGTGGACGCTTCCTCTCCTGTAGTAAAACTAGAAGTTCCGTTTAATTACGCATATTCGAGATATTGCAGACTATTGTTACATCTTGCGAAAATGTTGAAACAAAAGTGACATTATTGCGATAAAGCTTTTCATTAAGAAAATCCTCAGAAATTCTTAGAGACTCTATAACTGTTTGATCCTATTCAATAGCCTACCATACACGCATATATTATGATCCGTATCGAGGAATTTTGTTTTTCCAGGAAGATGTGAATATTTTAAAGGGTGAAAAAAGAAAGCATCATTGATTTAAGTGGTCAGCGTTGTCTGCAGAAAAAAAAGCAACAAAATTCGTTTTATTATAATAGTATAGCAATTATTTTTTTAGGCAGTGGATTTCATCAAATACCGCATTGCAAAACTCTCGGATGACGATTCAATCGGTGAACACGACAGTCGTGACATAAAGGCGAGTATCATGATTGTGCATTTCGCACTATCCGTATGTTGCGCTTTATGGTATTAGCATATTGCATTTTGCAATGCTTGCTTATTGCATCTTGCAATGTCTGGAAATTTCATTTTGCGTTTTGCATTTTGCATTTAACAGGATAAACGTAAAGTCTGTCTATACTTCATTAATATCGCTAAATATTTCCAATTTTTCCTTATTTTATTGAGCACATTACCCGGTAATGAATGTCTACATAACTCACCACTTCAATTGATTGCATTTCCATCTATCACTTATGTGCATACTCACCGCCTCAAATATATCTCACCTTTTGAATGGAATAAACTAGTCTTCTCTTTAAATATTTCCGTTGTAAAATAAATTTCACGTATATTTGATATTGTATTTTCAGACGGCATGTTCGATACCAAAATCACCGAAAATTCACTCACGAGCTTCGAAATCAAGATTGCGAAACAAGAAAAGCAGAGATTGTAAGACGGAATCAACAAAATCAAGAAGTGGGCAATCATCGAAGGTAATGAGCAAAAAGAGAAAGAAGAAAAAGAAGAAATTATTGACGCATATATAATTTGAACTTGCGCTTAATTTAAGCATTTAAAACATTAAAGGAATATCCTCTTCACTACTCTTATAAAGCTTCCCATTTAAATAAAGTGGCAACTTCCCATTTAAACAAAGCTTCCAAGTTTGAATAATCTATGATTTATGCATAAAATTGGACAGCAATCAAAGATGGCAAAAGCTGGATTTTGCAGCAAGAAAGATATGAGAAACTTGAAGACTTTAACACTAGATCATAGCTGAAATTCATCGCCGCCTGATAACTGCAGCCGGATTAATCTAATGCATTGCAAGAAACGGTCCACGGTTATGAATAGCGGCCGGATCAAATAGAAAGCATCTTGAAGAATGGATACTCACGAAGTTTCAATTGCCTAAGAGAGCGCAATGTAACTAACATAAGATGCAAATACCTTAGGAATTTTTTTTAAAATTTACATTAAAGAACAAAAATACTTTCAACACTTCAATTAATGTATAGACAAATTAAATCATGCCCGTCAAATGAAATCTCTTTCGTAATTTTACATCAAGAGAATATATGCAAGTGTTTAAGAGAACAAGTGAATAAACCTTGAGTTTTATTCCATACAGTATAAAATGAAAGCATTTTATTGCTTAAATGTGGGAAGGCTGGCGAAGGGAAGGATCGCCGAAAGGGGAGAGGTGATCGGCGAGAGGGGAGGAAACAGTGATCAATTGATATTCAAAGCGAACAGACATATCTGAACGTTATGAGGTAAAGTTCTTAACCAGAAACAATGAACAACGAGCGCAATTACATTTATATACATAGGCAACTGGAGTTCTTTAGTGAGATTATTTTCGATTCTTAAAGCTTTCTGACATAATAATGTCGCGACGCCATAAAAAGCGATCAATTCATCAAGAACCCGAAAGGAAATGAATGCAGGCTGGAGGTGCTCTAGTATTATAGTTCGAGAGCTCAAAAGAATAGGCGAAAACGAAGGAAGGATGAGAGAGAGGGAGAAGGAGGAGAGGAGATGAATTGATCGATTATTTCTAAAGTTTTAGCAAAGGTGATCTATTCGACACGATCTCGTTGTTCATTATTATGTATTTAACAATCGACCTATTATATACAACCAACGGGCACATTAATAAAACATTACATAAAATATATTTAAGTAAAGAAAGCTAATATAGATTGCAACACCGAACAACTGATTGGCAAAAATATTGCAAAATGAACGCCACGCATCAATGAGGAAACCCTATATAAATGATGAAAAACCATACCATCCTTGATATCGTTTTTTTTTTTGTTGCAAAGTTTTCTGCACTAGGATTGCAAAAAAGTTTGCTAGGATTGCAAAAGTTTGCTAAGAAAAGAATTATCAACCTGCATGTCAAACGATCGAACATCGTTTGCGATAGTCGGCATGTCGACGGGTCGATCAACGGGTAATTTCATGCAAAGCGAACCAATTTTTGCTGATATAAGTGGGAAACTCTTAAGCAAATAAGTAGAGAGGGAAATAGGGTGGATGAAGGGAAGGGAGTAATAAAGAATCGTCACTACGATAGAAGTACATTAAAAGTAGAAGTGAAGTGAGTAATCCACATTTTTTGAAAATTGCAAAGCGAAAATTTCCACGAGAAGAAAGCCATTGAGCGTTTAATCTCTACTGTGAACATTCTAAATGCTTTTCGATTGTCAACACTGTCATTACTTCATTTTGCTAATTTCGATGATTTTTGTAATATAGTACAGGTGGCAAACAGGTGCCAATATAGCTTCAAAGGGACATTAGACAATCGAAGGTCTCATGCGTTTTTGGTAATTTTACTGCATAGTTTGTGATAATTTTTGCCGGATAAGTGCCCCAAAAGATCATTCCGCCGGAATAATTTTCGCCAACTCGTTTATACTATAAGGCATTTCTTGCAGTGATCTCGCACATCGATAACATTTTCGAAATCAATGAAGCCTAACCATTCCCTCACCTCCCCCCCCCATTTTTCCTCTGCGGTTAAAATTATCTGGGCACAACAGCGAAATTGTTGTGATGTGATACAAGTGGCCTATGATCACTTCGATTTTACCTCTATTCCCAATAATAGCTGCCCCTTCTGACAACATTTATATGTAAAGGTAACACAAGCTGACAATCTTGAAGGCAAATGTGCGCAAAAAAATTCATTCAGCGATGGAAGGAACGAATTCCGGATCGATGCTTCCGAAAGCTGGCCGAACATTCTGTTTACTACAGTTTTTTTTTACAATAGAATAACAAAATGAAAAAATGATAAAGGGGGTTGATCGACACAAAACGAGACAACAAAAGATATCATAAAGAAGCACCTCTACAACGTTTGCATATACAACAAACAACGCTGCACATCAAATGAAACTAGAAATTAACTCATTAAGCAAAGGGAACTAATCGGAATGAAATGCGGCGACAACCAAATAATAAATATTCATTGATTTTTGCCTTTTCTGCCCATATATATATATATATATATATATATATATATATATATATATATATATATATATATATATATATATATATATATATATATATATATATATATATAAGTTATTAAGAAATTGAGGAATATATAAGAAGTTGAAAATAATCAATATGAAGTATGTTAGAGGTACGTATAATAAAGCAGTGAAAGTTCCTCTCCGCCGTTCATCCTTATAAAAGTATTTAGAATATAAACGTCACAACAGCAATTCAAAGTTTCGATTCATCTTTTTGTCTGAATAAAATAAAAATCACTGCGCTTCGAGAATTGAAAACTTTTTTGAAAATTTGAAATTCTAGAATTCTACCGAAATATTTTTTTTCTGCCCGAAATGAGTAGAAAGTATCGTTGAAAAAAAAAAAGAATGAAGGATTTGCTGACAAATAAACATCCCCTAATTTGAATGTCAGGTAGACATTCCTCATGAAAGATAAAAGAGCAAGTAAATCTCTGTTTCTTATCCTATTTTGACTTGAACTCTCGTCGTACTGAGACCATCGAGAAGAAGAAGAAGAAGAAGAAGAAAAGAGAAAAGAGAAAAGAAAAAGTGGAAAAACAAAGAGCCCATTAATAAAAAGAGGCGTAAAGCTTTGTAATATTCACTACTATTGTCTCACTAATAAATATCATTCAATGAATGTATTACATTTTTCAACGATCCAATGTTTATGGATTTCCCTTCCATTTCAATTTTCAACCGACCGCGAAATATGATATAATCGATCATTGATAAGCCATTCATGATATGGAATAAAGAGTTCATTCTTATTAAAGCAACAAAAAGCAACATTTAAAAGAAAGTTATTGCTAAGGCAGTGATTTATGATATGATAAGAGAGACATGCCCTATTCCGGAAGAGCTTTTTTTTTCAGCGGATTACGATAAATCCTAAAACAAATTCAAGGAGAAGATAATCTCAGTGAGTTGAAAAAAAAAACGGAAGTGATATTTGAAAAGAAGCAATTATTCACAAATATGTATGCAAAAATCAATTGAGGAAAAATGTTAACGTTGTAATGCGACCGTTTTAGCAGCGTGTATCGCTTTTAGTTGTTCGAGCTCTTGTTTTAATCTATTCATCTCTTTTCGGAGTTCACCGTTCTCGAGCTCCAATTGTTGTGCTCTTTTTGAGCGCATTTCAAATTGTGCACGTCGATTTGCACGACATCTCTTTGCTGCTTCGTTGTTCCTTCGACGTCTATCCATATATTGTTGCTGAAAATAACTACACAAAAATGCACAACAATAGTGGTTCAGATGGTAAGATGTTTGCGCGGATATATATTAAATAAAAGTTCGAAACTCTTCGCCTAATTGCCAATTGGAGTGCACTATAGCTAAAGGTTTCTTATTGATGCAAATATTTGCAGCATTTGATATAAAATAGCTAATTGAGCATGATATAAAAAAGACCTAAAAGATTAGGCTCTTTTATATCAAGTTGCATAAAATAGTTGCCTAGATTTTAATGGCAATTAGAATTCACGAAAATGCATTTACTTTAGTGGAAGGCCTTGAGTTGAGAGCCTTAACGATGGCCGAATTCTTCGCACCCGACGATGCAGGACTCGGCTGTGAATGCGTCGAATCGGAAGTGCTATGATTGCTGCTTGGTGATCCCATACTATCGCTATCACTTTTTGTTGTCGTCAAATTCACCGCCAAACTACTCAAACAATTCTTCAAATCGTTCTGAAAATTCACTTATAAGTAATCATCATTAGCATATCAACCTTTCTATGTTTCACTTAATTTTTATCTTTGCAAAAAAAAAAATGCAATGCATTGCAAAATGAAAGCAAAACTACAATAACGTGGCCGATTGCAAAAATTTGTCATCAATTCGAAATAAAATTCTAAAAAAATGACTGGAAAATATTACAAGAAGTTTTTGTTTTAGCTGAAAAAAAAAGCTCAATTCATATTTATGTTAGATTTGCAAGAAAAGTTTTTCAAAAATCTGCACAAAAAGTGTTTTAAAAAAAAACGGAAACCCCAGTGTTTAATTCTAGAATCTCGAGATCGAAACTTCAATAAAATGGAGGAAGTTTAAAAGATCAAAAATCAGAAATCCAAAAAGGGCATATAGAGTCCGAAGCTAGGATAGAAATTTAGATGCAATGAATGGAATGAATTTCAACTGAATAAATTTCTGTTTCTGTTCTATATTATTGAATTACAAGCTCACTAGCACATTTCTATGATCAAATGATATTGCTTTGTGTATCTCCTACATACTTCAGGGGCATATTTGCAGAAGATATCTGAAGGAGTGCCCGATGACGTCATTCGAAGTCCGACTTAAATTGCACGACCATCTATATCAGTTTTTTCGTTAAATACGACAATTCGATGCAGAGTGGATTCATGAATCAATCCTCGAAATTGGATAGAATGTGCCAATCTAGGTATATCGAGGACGGTCAAATCGCTTTCACAAAATATTCCACTTGTATGCACGCTCATCTTTCTCTTGCCTCCAACTGGAGAAAGGGAAAGAAGTAGAGAGGTGAAAATGACGAAAGACGATAACAACAGTGTTCAAAATTTCTCAGAAGCCAAAATGATTGAAAATATAAGGGGGAAAAAAACGTTGAAAATTTTGAGAAATTTGCATAAATCTCGAAAAATTTCCTTTGAAAAATTATTTCCGAATATGAATTTCTTGGTGCTTTGTGTCATCGTTGAAATTCATATGCCGATGAAATTTCGATTTTTTTTAGAATCCACAGCAATTTTGGCCACTATAATAATATGGAATTTTGAATTTCCACTAGAAGATGTGCGAAAATTTACGAGGTACATATAAAAAATAGTGGCCAGCAAATTTTGGTTTAAAATAGTAAGTCATAAAATGCTCTGCGAATTGAAGGAGAAAGACGGCTTAGCCAACATAAAGAAGGGGCAGAGAGGAGTACGGATCACCGTTTATATGATTCCATTCGTTTAGCTGAATAACCAATCATCGAATCGAAAAAATGTCTCATTCATGGATTCTAGAAGTTTCCCCAATCCGATGCTTCAACTAGCCAAACAAAACTTACATCTCCTTGCCGAGTATTGCTCAATCCAGAATGTATATCGGTACGGCTTTGAGGTACTAGCGGAGATGTCCGCCGTGTAGAAAGCAAAGAACCAAGTAATGAAACCGGTTTCTCGTCATGTTCGGTGAGATTCTTTGAGTTGTGTGGTGGTGAAAGTGAATTATCACTCCAACTTTGTTGTTCCACTCTACTTATGACCTCAGGTTGCCGCTCCATTAAACGATACCGTAAATGTTGCTTATTATCAGTATCTGAAATCTTCTTTTTTTTATCACAAGCTGAATTTCAAGATACGACGAGAATTCTATGTTTGAATTATATTTGAGACAACATCAATACTATACACTTCCCTATTATTTTTAACTAACTAATTTCTTGCATAATATATAATACTAAAATTTCGCACTTAATTGAGTTCCAAATTGCATTTAGATGGTTTCAGTATATCCTGAAATAAGTGTATTTTTTTTAGAATTCAGAAAATCTATGGGATAGACTCGCAAATGTAACGGGGTTTTTTTTTCAACGAAACATTCGACTCAAAAAAAAGACTATCAAAAATTTTTTTTTCATTATCAAAATACGTTATCATATCAATTCATTTATGAAAATATGAATATAGCAGATAAAAACGAACCATGATTTGAATAGTCGATGGGCATTGGTTCACTAGTGGATGAATCTGGACTGATACGCTGTATACTAGCACTACCTAAGCTCGAATCTCTTGAACTATGAAATGGCTGAAATGCACCTCGCCCACTCGAAATCAACGTTGTTGATGGCGTACGATACTGAAACTGTATGGTTTTGAGTATCTATATAAATGATTAATCATTTTTTAAATCAATTTATGCGTATAATACGTCCAATTATTTGCTGTTTTCAATGCCAAAAAAAAAACCCACTTTTAATACGAACTTAAATGCGAAATTCCCAATTCAATTAATAAATATTTATGCAATTATATTTAAGTAATGCAATTAACAGACAAATTAAATATTCAAATTAGTGTTTAATATTCGGTCAAAATTTGAAACTAATATTCAAATAAAAAATTCGAAGCAGATAAAACATAAATGAATTTCGAAGTTAAAAAAATATTCGGTTCAAAAGTCTAAGGTTATGAAATGTGCATGATTAAGAAGTTATAAGTTGTGTTCAAAGTTAAAATAATTCAAAATCATAAACGACGAAGAAGAAATAAATTTCGAGAATCGATGAAATTGATAAGTGGTAAAATGGAAAACAAATTTTATTGTCTGCTATAACGGAACGATCCGTTGCTGTATATATCACCTCCTCCCACTTTCCGTAAGAAATTCTGTCGAGATAAGCAATGAAGCGTACTAAATTTTTTTCTTATTAAGCGTAATGATCACAAGCAGTTTCAAGGCACATTAGCAACATCATATGCAAATTAATATTAAACAAAAAATGACCGCATAGGTATAAATAAGTGTTGATTTTATAGTTGAAAACATTGAGGATTTAATAAATAGTTGGCGATTTTATATGAGTACCTTTAGAAATTTCTTTTTTTTTTTTCAGGCGATGATTTTACTTGCTTGAGGAGTTTATTTTTTTTCGAGAAGGAGATGCTATCAACAAAAATACCCAACACTTTCAAATTGATGAAAAATCTTTGAGAATATCTATTCAACGCTAAAAATTTTCAATCAAATATAGACGGTCGTTAATTCCAATATATCCACCTTATCATCTTTAATTGAAAATATCATCGCTAATTATAGGATAAGAATGATTTTTTTCTTCTTTGAAGAATCAAAAGCAAATTGCTTACGATTTCATGAAAGTAAATAAATTATTTAAACGCTGAAGTGGAAAAAAAAAATCATCAACGATCATTTAACTAATCTACAATATTCGACGAGAAAATTACTAATGCTTTAATAAAGTATCCTCAGCTTAATATCTCCTAAATTCATTCATCATAATCTCAATTTGTTTTAGCTGCATCTAAACGCAAATACATCCTATTACCGTAGTCACTTATTTAAAAGCCCCTCACATTAATTACCTCTCTCAACTTTTATAGATATCATTTTTGAGAAAATGCGAAAATCATAATGATCTATCGGTTCGAATATATCCACCTTATACAAAAAAAAATTAAAAATTTCTTTCCATTCTTCTCTTGAGAATATATCCGTTTTGAGTATTATAAGCAATAGCAAACCGTTGAAATTAATTTCTCGAATAGAGGTGGATTTTCAAAATGCTGTAAACGATACGGTTTGCGGCGTAGAAATATTACTTGTTGCGATTGCAGTGACGCCTGTAGGTGACATATTTGCAACATAGGTAATTGTTGGGTATTAGTTGCTTGCGATACGGTTGCACTCGATGAGATCAATGGTGTACGAGCGAATAGATGTGTTGGAAACATTGCCGGCAACTTAGACGGTGGTCCATTGGTGGGATGTATAGCGAATTCGGTGAATGCCGTCATAGATGGTGCAGGTAATGATGGCGTATCGAATCGAGGTGCACTCACAATCACCGAATCATGTGGAACTGTTGTCGTTAGAATATTGCGTGCATGAACTTCAAGAGAGGATGGTGGTGGTGTTGGTTGTTGCTGCTGTCGTTGTTGCAATTGTTGTTGCTGAGTCAGACGACTCTTTAATAGTGAGTTCTCTTTGGCAAGCTCGATTAGCCTCTGTTCCATTGCCTGAAATTATCCTCATATTCGACTAAGAACGAAAGGACAACCATAATATTTATTTATTTTAACGTCTGGAAGCGGGAAAACATATAAAAGTATACAAGTATAAGCACCAAGAACGAACAAAATGTTCGCAAAGCTACAACAATTAAGGCGAATAGAGATTTAATATGTAAGTGCAACAATAGTGTGCACATCAAAACGATTCAGTCGCAGCTTAAAAGCTGAAAGAGTGGATGCAGTAACGATATCGGTGGGAAGCAGATTCCGGACTCCCGGAACGCCCAACTGGAAACTATGCAAAATATTATTTGTGTATATAAATGATGCATAAATAAAAATGTTGTAGATTCGATATGAAACTAAATTGCATCATCGCTATGTAATGATTGCAAAACTTTACGCTAAGATTGCAAAAATAGAAAATTTCGTTGTGAAGGATATTTGCACGAAATATCAGTGATAAGCTGGTTGTGAGGAATTAATTAGACGAGTAACGAATGTCATCGAAAATAAAGTGATTTTGAATGTAACTGATAACCATATCATTCATACGGCGTTTTTCTCGTGATCTCTTCGCTGCGTCATTGTTTCTCCTTCGTTTCTCCCAATATGCCTCATCTCTAACGCTCTCACCACCTGAGGACCTGAAAGTACTCATAATCTATTAATGATTTATATAATACTTTTACTGGAATGAAATTAACACTGCAATTTGGTATTTCTAAAATAATATGGCGCTACTAGACGCGGCAAAAATTGCAATTTGCAAGTGCAACTGTGCAAATTTCCATTAGTAGACGATTTACTCCAGTAATTTGCATTTCAACCACAAAAATTTTTTCAAAAAAGTGGAAATAAACAAAAGCATCGGAATAAACAGAAACAAACCTTCGTTGAGAAGAAGCTGAATCGGAGCGGAGTGGATTCGGTGAGGAGGATGCCTCGGAGCTATTTGAGGAGTCGAGCATTTCGGGTCGATGCTCCACCGTGCACATGTTGATACCGGCGGATGAGGGTGATGAGCGTGAACTCGACGAAGAATCCACCCCCACTATATCCATTTCGAATACCGCTAAATTTAATGAACAAAAATGACCTCAATCATTGATATATATCAAAATAGAAGCGTGTAGATAGTCACCATTAATAAAATTTTTGGTGGATAAACATTCGATATATGATCCATGGTGGGTTTTCCACAGGTGGTGGGAAAACCACTTAGATGGGCAGGTAAATTTCCGAAGCGCAAATGTCATGAAACCATAATCATCCGATACATATATGCAAAACAAATGATGCTACAAGTGTGCGTGCACCGTGATCAGATATTTGCGCCGTTGCACATTTACTCTATGGAAGATTTGCAACCACAACACTGATGTCAGCTTGCAAAAATATTGGTGAGACTCAACAAATCCAACCTTTTATCAACTTTATTGATCTCGGATATTGCTTTTCAGCGACTCATTAACGCTAAAATCCGATAAAGAAATCAACTTGCGGCGGATCCTTCGAATGCGAAAAAACACACAATTACCTTTACATATATGAGATAGAGAGTTGACGGCAAAGATCGTTTAACAAACCAAAACAAAATTTTATGCAAATTATAAATCAGGAGAAATAAATCAATCAATATCAATCAATAAATAATTATAAAATTTAAAAACTTTCTCGATCATCATTGAACGAATTGAGTTAAAAGAAAACAAATGCAGAAATGTATCAGCAGAAATTGGCTCTTGCGTTCGCTTGTTAGACCGACCGCTTTCACAAATTACCAACAAAAAGACAAATATACGATACAAAGTTTCATTTCAGCTAATCTGAGCGCCGTACAGTTCTCTACGAAAATATTCGCTTTTCTGCGATCTGACGAGAATTGAGCATAGAATGAAACTCGAAAATGCGTAAAATCACGTGGAAACTTCTTTCTGGTCTCTTTAAATGGCAGAACTCTTTTCCGAGTCAATGGATCAACGTGAAAAAAGGTTATCCTATAACATTAAACTTGTGAAGTCATTACCATTAAATTCAGCAGTTTCCGGATAGAAATCTACCTAATACAGAAGATTGTAAGCTATTTTACTCTTTCGTTCACGTTATCTCAAGTTGTCAAACAGACAGACAGACAGACAGACAGACAGACAGACAACTACATACACTTAGACACACACAAGTACAGATAGAGCGTCCTCATAATGTATTTTTGCAGAAAAAACTTGCAAAAGAATATTTTAAATTGGTTGAAAAAAATTGTCCACCAGAGACTTAAATGAAAGGAGAAAGTCCTAAGAGTGGACAAAGTTTTTGAATAACTATTTCTGCTTATTTGTCAACTGTAAAGTTGTGACAATTATGAGAAATTTTATTTTCAACTCATTAAAAAGTTAGTGGCTGCAAATATTTTAGAATCTCATCAAGGCTCTCCATCATCGATCTCAATAACTGTTACAATTATTAGTTACCTTCATATAAATGAGATCAAGCGTCACATATGATATAATTTAAGACCAGCTTAGTGTCACGAGACATTTGTGGTGAGGGTATAGGTTGAAGCACCTAAGAAGAAGAAAGTAATTCCATAAAGAATTATACTCCAAAAAATGCGTTAAATAAGAGTCGATCAATAGCAAAGTGGAACTCAAATACTCTCAAAAACTGTGTAATTCTTGACAAACTTCACCGTAAGATAGGATTTGAAAGTTCAAGATGAAATCAGGTATGATAATTAGCGATCAAATAACTAACGAGCTTACAAAACAATGCCAGGAAAGTTGACGTCATAAACTGCTAGGATTTAAGATATATGAGAAGGAGACAGGTAAGCCTTGTATGCGATCGACGTTGGAATGATAGATATGATATTTTAATGCATTAGAAATTTGTCTAATACCATATTTAATTGTTTTTAGCGTATCGCGAAAACGAATTGCTCAATAAGGTGACAAAGCGGTCCTGGGACAATCTTGCCCCTGACAAATGCGCCTCTAATAGGTGGTCGCCAATCTTAAGTTTAGCTGTTGCGCTCATACTTAGGCTCAGCTAACATTTTTTGCGCTTGTAGGCGAACTTATAGAGGCGCAATTGTCGCATAGCTGGTTTAGCAGTGATAATCTCAGACAATCACACATCCCATCAGAGGAAACACTGATCACAAGTTTGATCAGTCATGCGTGACTGACGACAGCAGTAAAGCGGATCAACGAAACGGCGGACATTGAGGTTGGAATGGGAACAAAGGCGAGTCGAGAGCATCGACAGGTGTGCGACAATTTGTTTCATAATGATCGACTAATAAAAGCGCCTTCTATATCATAAATCAAAGCGAAATGCACACTCGGGCGTAGTTAAAGAAAATAAATCAGCATAAGTTTATGCAAATTTTCGAGGAAGTTCGAAAGAATATTTGAATATGAATTTATAAATACAAAGAAATCATTCGAGATCGATTCGATAATTGCTTCACATGTCTGTAAAGTTGCCTATTTTGAACAATATAATATTCTTCTATAGAAATTATAGAAACCATAATAAATTGTTTAAGAACTGATCGCAATTGCTAATGTTCATACAAACATCAACGTATATCCGTCTATCCTTATATTTGTATAATCAATTAATGCTAAGTTGATCGAGTTCTTTCTAAAGCCTTGACAACTAAATTTGCATATTTTAATTAAATTCTGTTCGACAGTCTTGATCAACAGTTGTTTCCTTTAAGATACCAATCAATCATCTATTCATCTGAAATGAGTGAAAGTATGGAGCAATTGCATTTATTGCAACATTGGCTATAGAGATCAATGAACGAATGGGAAATCACTGAGGAAAACCGATTACTAATAGAGAGTTGTTAAAATATGATAAATCGCTCGTGCTTAGATCTATTACAAAGAAAAAACAACAAAGTAAAATGTTTTAGTAATTAACTAAAAATATATTTTATCAACGCATAGAGTCGCTGCGTTACAACAATAATATTTTATGACACAATTTCTCTTCTTCGTAGTGGTACTTCCTCACGTTAAAATTTTAAAAAAATGGTTAATATTTCCTTTAAAATTGATTTCATAAATAAGTCAACAATACTATATAATATATATATATATATATATATATATATATATATATATATATATATATATATATATATATATATATATATATATATATATATATATATATATATATATATATATGAGAATGGATGAATCTGTAACATTTGCGATTATATTTTCAACTACGACTATCCACTTCGATCTTGTCATCAGACAAGTCGGCGACGTTTGAAAAGCAGATTGAACGCCATTGACTCCTTATCTAAACCTGCTAGTGATTGTTTTATGAGGATCAATTTGATGCGGGGAAGTGAACGACTAAGAAGTCGGTCAGCCATATCCATTACCGTTTTTGGTAGAGCGTCTTGATTTGCCCACTATCCTAAAGGTTACGACACCATGGAAAACTTTATGAAATCGCCTTGGAAACACATCAGAACTGCCACAGGATTGAATCTCCCGGTGACATAACAGCTGTAGTCATCACAGTTCAAGGTATGCAGTACTATCTTGATGCCGTTGAAATCCTCCTTGAAGGATGTGCACCAATCACCGTACAGGTAATTATCCATTTACATCTCAAAACATATCAGCAAATGTTTTTCGTGCAATATTTTTCTACGCTCTCATCTTTAAATTGATTAAAAATATAGTCAAAATGTGCCGATCGAATCCTTGTTGCTTCTTGTTATCACCATTTGAGGCAGAATTTTTCTATAAGTTCTGAAATCTCGATATATTTTTGACAATCGTTGTTCCGGTAATAAAGAATAAATTTGTAAGACACAACTATTTTTTATACTTTTAAGCAATTAGGAAATAATATTTACTACTCAGTAATAAAAAAGAAGCGGATACTATAACAACAGTTTTATTATTAAGCTATTGCTGCGGTATTTCCACCGAAAGCCTCCCCTCCCCCTCGCCCTCTCCCAACCAATGAAAATGAATGAAGCAGAAAGAAATCAGGCTAGGATATTAAGGTATATGACGAATCAAAGTATACAACTAAAGCGTCGAAAGCTAAATAGGCAACCATCCGAAAATCATTCAATTTTACGTAAAAATTCCATGCTTTGTCTCGAAATGGGCGAGGCGATTTTTTAAGCACTGCGACCAATCTTGGAGCGATTAAAGCATTAAGCTCATAACAAGCTTTCTAATGATTGAACATATGCAAAATGCTAAACACATTCCGATAAATAATAATATGCAAAATGCTATTCGGTAATAATTGTTCCCATCAACAATTAAAAAAACACACACAAGTTTAATTGCCACCTATGCGAATCAAAACGAAAGAAATAAATAAAAAGAGACCTGAAGGCTATCGAGAGGAATAGATAGATGCCTGACGATGAATATAGCGCAGATATTATTGGTAGATGGCAAATATGTAATCGACAAACACGTCACTCAACATTTGCACATATGCACACAACATGAATAAAAAATAACGCGCTTAAGTGAACTTCAAACGGAACTGGTCAGTGAATTCAAAGACGGGGGATTCGTTTCGTTGATGACGTCTATTGCAGTATTGCTACGCACCAGCTGTCACAGAAAACGAGCGCAAAAACGTGTATTATGCTGTAATGGCGGTCATTTGCCCGTCGATGGTCAACTAACCGGTCGAAACCGAAACCGGATATGTGTGGATTGGCGTCCTATCGAAAATTGTGTTGATGTAAAACTTCAGTTCAATGGAATCGAGCATCGATCATGGGAAACAAGACGGAACGATGATAGAAGTTGTCCTGATGTAAAGAGAGAAAGAAAGAGAGAGAGGGAGAGAGAAAGAGGGAGACAGCGACAAAGTTCAAGAGCACGGTTTTCCAGGTGTCGAGTCTATATGAGGTGACCGAAAAAAAAACGATGCAGAAAAGCAGCACAAATGAGTGCGTAGTCATGAACGTTGTTGCATAAACAGAGCAGAACGCCATCATTGCTTCTTGTTTGAATACCTTCCCGGATATATAAATGTAAATTTGAATAGACAGTGAAAAGATCGCCTAACGGCATATAGCTAGATTGCTGATCATAAAATGACGCGAAAAAAGACGGACAGAGAGAGAGGAGAGAGAGAGAGGGGGGGTAATAAAAAGAGCGAAACTGTGATCAGCGTGGATTTAAAGTTCCTGGCGGAATTCATCAATGATGATGAGGTATAGCACAATATGAAGAGAGGGTTAAAGAAAGACAACGACAAAGTTTTGATGTTAGAAAACGGAAATCTGTGCATTGAATCACTGTCGACTGAAAATAATAGTCGACTTTCGATTTCGCCCTCTCAGGGAAGATATCGAATATACCTGTTAGTGGCATCGTCTACTCTTCAGGTGAGCAAACCTCTCAGACGCTCAAACAAACCATAGGCCAGACGCTCAGACAAACATTCTCTCAGACGCTCAGACAAATCCATATTTAAAAAAAATTCTTTGCCCTTACATTAGTGATCGAAAAATTATAGTCATCATTCGCAAAAAAAAAAAAATCTAATATCTATAAGAAAAATTTCCAAGATGCAAAGTTTTATGAAAATAGAAATGCAAATAAAACCGAACTAAAAACAAAGGACATCAAAAAACTTTCATCGTAGATGAATTTTATGGGAAAGAATGACTGTTGAATGGAAAATTAAGTAAAGTAACGCGATTAATTAGTAAATAGAAAGGTCATATAACGTGAAACGATACGAGTGTGTATTAGCACAAACATACCGCAAACATTGAAGCATATTAAAATACTCATTGATATGTAAAAATTAATGTAATGCACTATTGCTTGCTTACGAATTTTTGTGTCTCTGTATGTATGTATGTATGTATGTATGTATGTATGTATGTATGTATGTATGTATGTATGTATGTATGTATATGTATGTATGTATGTATGTATGTATGTATGTATGCGTATGTCTGTGTCTGTGTTTGAATTTATGCTTACGAAGATGTGCGCAAATTTGATATAATCGATGAAAAGAATATGTGAAAAGAAGAGAGATTTGCAACGGATGTACTGACCTATCTTTTCATATAGAAACAACATTTACCAGAATTTCTACGACGGAAGTTTTGATGAAAAACTTCATCAAGTATTAAAAAGGGGCCGAATATACTCTCCGCTAATCGGAGTCAATAGGGAAAGTTTTAGGTCATGGGGGTCAATTTCTGAATCGTTGTCTTCCGTCTACAAAAAAATTGTCACCAGGCGAAAAAGTTCCCGAACTAGCAGATGGGAGCGAAAAAACGCAAAATTCGACTATCTTTGAGATAGCATTGAATTCGTGACATTTCAACATGAAGTTCAAGATCAAGTTCAAGTTCCAACTTTGAAAATCAAATGAATATGACTAGACTCATCTATGGCTCTCGCATCAATTTTTTTTTTGTGATGATCATCAATGAATACGCTAGGGGTACTATAAATGTCACATCGATAAAATGATTGATGACCTTCAAAATAATCGACTTCTCCTCCCAAAATTAAATTCTTTAAAGTTGGTCATTTTTGGTTTTTTTTAATATTCAAATTTCAGTTTTTTTTGCATTTTTATGAATAAAATTTCTTTCTCCATTGAGTCAATTAGTGTATTTCAATAAAATATGAGGGGGAAAAATGTTCCAAGAGGTGAATGCTGCCGTTTTCATAATCATATATTAATTAGTGCTCCAAATCAGGTGGTGAATGAGATGAGGTTGAAGAGGGAGGACATTATGGGATGTTTCGTTTTAGAGCCACTAACCATTCTCGGATTTTACTAGGCGCTAAGCAATAAATATTTCCTTAACTAACTTGATTTTGGTATTAATGAATGACCGATGGTACATCTATCAACTCGGACATCATTAATATGCTAATTGTTGGTACTTAAAGATATAAATACTTAACGCCACACTAAGCAATACATATATTTAATCACAAAACTTCAATTTTATTTAGACAGAAGTGTCTTTAAAACAGTCTTCAATTCGAAAATTACTCGAAAGAGATCAGTCGTTACGTTAAATTTATAATTTTTAATAGCCAAATAGAATATTGAAAAGAAGCATATAGATATAAAAGTAGCCAATTTGAAAATAAAATAAGATAACGAATAGAACTTTGCTACGAAAAAAAAAATTTTTTTTTGGAAAAATGGGCGAGGAAACGAGGGGGAAGGGGAGTGGAAGGAGAGGAGGAGGAGGAGGAGGAGGAAGGACTAGCGCTTTGATCCCTTTTTTCCCCACTAGGTCTTTGAGACAAACGTATGTAAATGAGTTGAAATTTCGTGGAAGTGAATACATTGCAAACGATCTACGGAATGATCGAAGAAAAGACATATCGGCAAATGTTGCAATTATATATGAGAGAGACGCCACTTTACAGGTGAGTGGATTTTTGAATTTTATATATCATCAATTAATTACCGCCCATATAAATAGCACATTAAATATTAGGTCGGTCGGCAATTCATAAAGCATACTTTAGAAAATATTAAATTTCAGTTTGTATATTACTAACTTTTAAAACGTTTTCACTAATAGTCAAAGAAAATAACAAAAAGCCTTTTTATTGTTTACTACAAGTTACTACAAATATTACTACAAAATTTTGAAAAAAAAGATAGAAAAAATAGCCAAAAATAGTGACTAAGACTATGAGAAAAATAATGTATGACATATATTTCAAAAAAAAAAAAATTTTTTTTTTTAAAGAATCAATTAGGAAAAGCGATCTATAGTCGAGAATAAAATAAATAAAAATTTTACTTTGTAAATTTTTGCATAGAGAGAAGAAATCGAGAAAACACTAAATTGAGACGAATAAGCATAAAGAAATATAATTAATCAAAAAGAAATAGAAAAGTACTTTTCGAGATGGAATATTATAATGTTGTGATGATATTTTGATATTTAATGAAATGAACGATACACATAAACACTTTTTTTTAAACATTGTAATGATATTTTACATTATAATGATAAAAGAACGGCATAAATAATATGCAAATTCGTCTAGAATATTCGTTTAGAAATCACTTTGAAGAAAAAAAAAATTGATGAAGACGATATAGCATCGTTGAGAGTGGAATTATTATTCAACCTTGAGATGAATGAAACACAAAAAAATATCATCTTCTTTTTTTTGCTATAGCCTTGACTAGACAAAATGATTCTATGAAGGAATTTTTTTTAAAAAAATTATCCATTAATAAATAAGGTGGAAGATTTTTCAAGGTAGGATTTGCCCGAGTAGGCGGGAAGAAGGAAGGAGGGAAGAGAGCAGGTGAGAGGTTTAACGAAGGAGAACGATTGTGTTTTGCAACTCTTTCATTATGGAAGAAAAAAAATTTTTTTTTAATATGAAATTTGCGCAAAAATTTTCACAGATGCGATCGATAAAGAAATTTTTTTTTTTTTTGGAAATAAGCATCTCATCTCTTCATTCATATCATTATTATCAGTTCTCAAAAGAATTATCATTAAATCAATATTTTCTCCCATTTCATATATATGCCATCAACATTCACCTTCAAATAGATTTAATAAAGAAGCAGATGGGCATCGAAATTCGGAATTCAGGAAAGCGCATCGGCCGTACAACGCGCAAATTTTACTCATTGAGGTCATTTGTCTGGCTACATGCTGTGAGCGTCAATGAATATAAATCAAATTCACCTAATGAAACGAACAGGGAACATTGCAACGATAATATGAAAGACACCAATTCGCATGAGAATGGCAAATAGAACAAAGAAAACGAAATTCGAAAATATCTCCAAAATGACCAGAATTATAAACAACATGAGCCTATCTTCTTTTAATTTCACAAAAAGGTATTCATGGAGATTTTATTTGCAATAAAGCTTGTAAACCCTTTTAGTGAATACAGATGCGTTAAGAAAACGTGGACAGGTAAGCAAATATTTATACAAAACACCTATTTATATAATATGCGGATTTTCTCTTTTTTTTTGCTGCAAACGTATAGTAAAAACCCTTCATTGTGGGGATAATGAAAACTAAAAAGCGCAACGAGATAATATCACCGCTAGCTTAAAGATTTTTTTAATCATTTAAAAAGGACGGATGGAAAGTCAGTGGCTATGTGATCAGAGATAGGTAAGCGACAATAATTTAAAGGTATGACGCTTTTATGAGCAGGTATTTAAATGAAATTATATGTGCATCTCATTAAATAGATTTGCAAATAGAATATTCTCTAATTTCAGGTCAGTTCAAGTGCACGTGAATCTGCAAATAGAATGATTTATAATTTCAGGTCATTCGAATTTCCTTCCAGGTATAAAATGGCTTCATCGTATATACATATGTTTGAACTGTTCATTATAAAAATATATATAAAAACTGCAAAAAAAAAATGCACTAAATAAAAACAATTCTATCTTTGCTTAATACTATGATCATTTTTTTGTACGTAGGATAATTTTCGAAGCATGCTTAAAATTGAATAGAATTTCGAATTCACATTCGACAAATATTCGAAATGAATTTGAAATAAGGGATTAGAATTTAAAATCGCTGAACTGGAATTTAAAACAAGGAATTTAATATGAATTTTAAATTTAGATGAGTTGTTTTTCTAAACGATTTTACACCGAACTAATCATAAAAGATTATCATATTGTTTGACTGAAACGAGATATAATCGTGTTTTTTTTTATTGCCGCCTACCATAATCTTTAATTCATATGAGAAAAAAAAAGAGAGAGAGTGATTGAAAGAATGTGACGCCAATTAACTTGTGAATAAGAATGCATTCAACGAAACTATACAAAAATATCTCTTATTATTTTAAATTAAATTGAAACTACTTATTGATGTCATAATTAAAGTATTTTGTGATAAGATTTAAAATCTGTTGAATAAATATTTGCATCTATGGAAATTAGTCTTACTTGAAAAATCTATTCGAAGAAAATAAAAATAAAAATAAAAATATGCAAAATTTTTGATTAGAAATGAATGAAATATAATAAAATAATTAAAAGAGTTGTAGAAGCTCTCATTTTTTTTCTGATTAAAACGCAACACTCAAATATGATGAAATGAATCACTCAAATTTTTCCACTATGAAGTGTGAAGATACTTACAGTCGAAAGATTAAGAGTAGCAGAAGTCTTACACAGATGAGAATACTTCACTATTAAGAAACAAAATTTTATATTATTATGTCTTTTTTTAAAATACACTTAAATATAGATCCCCTAGATAGTAGGAAGGCAATATTACAAGGCGCAAATGTCATCGACGGTCAGCATACGAATATGGAGTCGAAACGAGGCGAACGCAATAGTTGCTCTATGCGAATCATATTGTGTGAATATGAAGGTCATTCGACGATCGTCTATGTGGATATTTTCCCTTATAGAATGTTTGCAATTTTTTTTTTTACGATGCGAGAAAAAAAAATGCCCTCTGTTTGCGCGCTTTTTTCTTCAAGTTCCTTCTTGCGTGATATTATTAGAAGGAAGCGGAGAAATGAAAATTTGAAATGAGAGGAAATAATTAAGCAAAAAAAAAATCTTTCTTATTCGATAGCCTTATGAGTGGAGCATTCATCGATCCGAAATTTTTTATGAAATAGAAATTTTCTTTTTTTCAAATTTGAAAATTTCTGGTGGAAGAAAATTGATGAAATTGCAAAGAAAAAAAAAACTGAGTTGAGAAATGCTCTACGCAATAGGGGCACAATGTGTCGTTTTTTTTTCCGAATTGTTTCGGTGCGTATCAAAAAAAAAACGCCCGCCAACATTTTAATGAATATAAATACACAAACATCATTCATAATGGCGAAAAAAAAAACCCTATATAGATGGGTAATTTTCGGCAATATATATTCGAAAAAAAATTTTTTTTGTTGTTAAATTTGAGTAATTGCCAATTTGAGTGCTTGGAAATCGAACCCCGCAGTTGGAGTTAAAAACAAACCCCCATCATGCCATGATTCCACCACCCTTCTCTTCTCGTTTCCAAAAATGACTTTAACAACCCCTCTCGCTCGTTCGTCGTTACACTCTAGCGGCGGCAACAACTACAATTTAGTTAGTTAGGGATATTCTAAATCACGGGTATATTCAAGCTCATCAATAAGCGCTTCGATTGATAAGTAGTTGATCCCTCCGATTTATTCGGATACCGTGAAATTAATTAAGCAATTATCAGATCGTTAATTATGATAGTCTGATAAGCTAAAACATTAAACAATAATATATATATATATATATATATATATATATATATATATATATATATATATATATATATATATATATATATATATATATATATATATATATATATAACACAAAACAAAGCAACGCAACAGAGTGGTGGTTAGAACTAACTAGTTTAAAGCATCGCTTTGCCTTTAATAAATATTCAAAAAATGCAAACGACGAAAAAAGACTCAATAAGACCCACACAAATAGCCAAAGGCAACGACGATGACCGCAGATGCATATGTTGATGCATAACGAGATTCATTCATCAAGTGGTTTAGGGTGATGTTGTTGCAAGGGCAGGTGGGGTCATCTCATGTGAGCGTGGGGCCGAGACGGATAGGTCGGAGCTTCAGTGACCTCATGCTAACCCCGCTCAATGCCGCTCGGGGATGTTCACTATTCGCTCTTACCAAATGTTATAAGCCAATTAGAACAATAGTGCGTCATCTAATAATATCATCGTCTATCATCATCAGCAACAACTAGTATCGAGCGATCATCTCATGCAGCCATCAAAATAATTGCCTCTCGTAGACGCCACCTAAGGTCGTGCTTAGTTGCTATTACCGCTGAGAATATTAGCATCTAGACGCGACACCTTTTCCCTCATTTTTTAAGTCTAGTATTTTGTTGCCACCTTTCAACGGTTTATTAGTGATTATCTATTCTTAAATATTCGATAATCACTAATAAATTTCTTTGTCCATCAATGAAAACTACTAATGAATCGATTCATTTATTTCAACTGAATTCACCACCTTTCCTTTCGTCTTATGGAATATTCAACAGGATTCTATGTTGTTATAATTAACTAAATTACTGTAAATACCATTTTATAGGTCTCCGGTAATGTTAAGCCTAATAGAAATTGAAATCATTCATTTTATTCCAATTTAGAAATCATTCCATGTGAAAATTTAACAATGGCGATATGTTTCCTCTTCGTTGTAACGTTTGTTGTATTAAAAATTTTTTAAAAAATAACTTAGAAACCCAATGGTCTTATAATCGGAGTATTACTGTAAAATTCGGCTTTATATAAACAGGTCACAAATCTAACATAAATGCTATATCCGCTAAGCAATAATATTCAAGATAAATAGCCACTAATTTATTTCAATTTGAATATAAATTTGTATTTGAGTACTCGAGTACTTGAATTCAAGTATTCGATTTATTTGAATATGTGGAGCAGCCGGTTATTCTACCATTCTAATGAACAGTTAATGGGGGATATGCTTCATGGCGGGAATCACACTTACAATGATGACCCCACTGACCCTTTTAATGAGCTCCCATCAAGCTCTTTGTCCCCCGCTCTCACTTGCTAAATCTTTATATATGCGCCTAAACGCCGCTAATGGGTCATCGTATATGTTGATGTTTACAGCCATCAACGCTTACTGGTTTCATTGTTGATCGTCGGTGCATACGACAGTGCAAACTTTATATAGCCCCGTTAAGGACTGACTACGGATGGGGAAGGGCGAAAGAATGGGGGAGGCGCATTATTAACGGTGAACAGTGCTTTTTATGGTTTGCTGATTATTTTCCCACATAGGAGCGATTTTTCTATCATCCACTTTGAAAGATGAGTCACAAAGCATATCTCGATAGCGGTGACAATAGCTAGAACATATATAATACAGTCACATGAAACCAAATTAACCGTAAATTCAATTTAATGCGATGAGCATTTGCTTTCAGGCTTATATCTCGACCAGAGATGTGTTAAGAGGGTTGGAAGGATGGAGGGGAGGGGGACGGGACGGGAAGGGAGGGAGAGGTAAGGAATAGAGGAGAGGAGAATGAACCAACTATTATGTGAATTATGATGGAGTGGCAACAACGTAAGCCAGTCTAAAATTTTCAACGATCCCATAATAAACGTTTCATGGCTTACAATAAAAGAAAAAATACTATTATAGTGGATTCCCATATTCGTTGTATATTGCCGATTACAATGGATGGCAATTATTTTCTCACCATTACGATTTGATTAACTGATATACCACGAACAAATTCTCATCGACAATTTCAAATTCATAAATTTAAATAAAAATTTCAAAGAAGAAAGTAGTACTCGTAACGGACAATATACAACTATTTATGAGGTGAGTTGTCGTTTCAAGAATTAAGGCGGTACCCACCTCGACGCCAATAGCAGATGTTCAACACATGTACGCGATCATTACATATCATGGATCGTTGAAAACAAAGAGAAAATTTTTGGCGCTAAATTAGAATTTTTTTTTTGAATTTATAAATTGCAATATTGCATTTACACAACTAAAGTGCAATCCCATTATTGCATTACTCATTCGTCGATTCGTTAGCAATTTATTGTGTAACGGTGAAAAAAAAAACTGGCACTTTATGTGAAGTGTGCGAATGACTACATAGTGGCTAAATTTAAACGAAAACTTTCCGTGTCATTAATTTTTTTTTTAATTTATAAACATTTTTTTGTGGCATAACGAGTAACAAGTCACCACATGTAGACGTATACCATCTCATCAACTAGGGCCATCTAGAAACGTCTGGTTAAATGGGTGGCACGTAATAAACAGGTATGCAAAAAGGTATAAATGAATGACACGCAATAAACAGGTATGCTCAACGGGTGATAATAATGTGATAGTGAAAAGGAAAGCTAGAAATACGTATGATAAATAAGGAAAGACCGATCGATATTAGTGCTATTTTACTATTATTATTATTGTTAGAGAGTTGTGCCTTTGAAGTATCAATTTTCATATCCGCCGTATTAGTTTATAATTTATTATGATTGACATTTAAAAAATATAACTAATATCTCTTCATAATATCTGCACACTTTCGTAAGTAAATTTAATCACTAGTCTATGTTTTTAGCGTTATCAGTAATATCTCAGCGTTATTTAGCCAATTATCTTTATCATATCAAGTGCTCATTACAGATATTTTTATCCATCATTTTTTTCCTAATAATAAAAAACTGTAATAACTATATGGAATTCAAAGATATTCCGAATTACAAATAGTGACCCCTCCGGTATTGATAACTGGTGAAACGAAGAGTACGGGAATCGCTCTCTTCCCCTTCCCAACCTTCTGGGCTCACCGCTCATTTTTATCATTGAGCTAAACACACTTTTAGTAAGGTATTGTTGTTGATGATAAATCCATATCGATATGCTAACTTTCGTCTTTCTTTATATTTCTTATGGTCATAAAAAATCTACAACCATTTCAATTTGCAGGGTTTTTTTTTAAATATAAATCTTTTCCTCAAGACTTCCTCAACAAACGTCTTCGTACTAAAATGAACTTGAAAAAGCAATGGTTTTCACATATTTATATACTACTGTTGTGTTTCACCAAATCTTCTTTTGGGAAAAAATCACCTGAATTTTGGGAAAAGACGTTTTGGGAAAATCACCTATTTGGGAAAAAAAGACACTTAATTCTCTCCTTCTCTCTGGTTTTTGCCTGAAAATTTTGTCAAATTTATTGCATATTCAAGAAGTTTAATTAGTTTAGGCAACGTCTAAAATTTAATGTGCCAAAGATTGCACAAATATTGAGAATGAATAATTCAAAGAACGGAAGTAATTTTTGCAATGAACGTAAAGATGACCGCCAAACCCGAATGTGGCATTCCGTGAAGAGGGACATTGCAATGACGCACTAAAGTTTGACCGGCAAACCGGAATCGACAGACGGCGATCGCTGTTCGCTATACTTCAGCGAGCAAAACCCACGAAAAATTATCAACATAAAGCAATAGCACAAAATTGTCCACAATAACCTTTGACCTTATCATTGTGCTCTAGATGAGTGGCGATAGCGATGAATCAACTCATCTATAAATAATATAAACCTCAAAATTGGTTAATTGAATTTTTCTAGGACTTTTTAATTGAATACGAGCGATATAAACCTTTTGGTATGAAGATATCTTTAATTGTTAATATTTTGTATGCCCTTCTATCACTTACCTGAAAAAAAAACAAACTTTATGCAAATTTGAAGGCATATGGCATGAATATTCATAAATGAATGACATAGGTAAACCCCGATTGTATTGTAGAAAAATCGAAAACTATAAAGATGGAAATGAAATCTTCACTAAACAATATTTGAATAAAATTAAAGTGGGAAAAAATAAACACGACGAATTTTTTTTTTCAACGATTATATCGTAAAATAACTTTGAGAGATAAATGAATAAAAATTTTCAACAACTCTTTTTAGAGAAATTTAAATTATTTTATTGAGGAGTCTTCTATTCATATTTGTTATCATTATATAAGTGATGATTGATTATTTCTTTCTCATTATGGAAATACTGAAAAATTTTAAAACAAAAAAAAATAAAAACGTGGAAAAAATCATTTAAAAAAAATACATAAACATAAAATTAAATTCACTTCATTTTTGTAAGAATTTTAGCAAATTTCATTTCTAGAAAATAAATATTTTAACAAAAATTTGTGCGTTTATTTTATTTATTTATTTATTTATTTTTTATTTATTTATTTATTTATTTATTTATTTATTTATTTATTTATTTATTTATTTATTTATTTATTTATTTATTTATTTATTTATTTATTTATTTATTTATTTATTTATTTGTTTATTTATTTATTTATTTATTTATTTATTTATATAAATTTATATAAGATTATTTCAAAAATTAACGATAAGAGTTGATGTATCGTTGCAGTGAGAAACAACTATGAGAGGGAATCGTGTGAAAATGGTGAATAAGAGCGCATAAAATTATTGCAGCATTTTATCAAGCATCGAACACTACAAGCAAAGGGAATGAAGTCAAGAAAAAAAAAATGGAAAGCTCAGTTTAATGGTGAAATCATTCATCACTTTCAACGTCAAATCAACCTATCACATATTCAAAACGTTTATAATGTTGTAATAGCAATGAATATAATGTTTTATCATTTGCGAATATTTATGAATTATTCTAAATCTTCAAAAATATTAAGTTCACTCACTCGAGCACATCGATATCAATCAATTAAGATAATTTTATTCGTTGAATAAAAATTGGAATTTTGCCAAATTTTGTCGAATTTTCAAGTAAAAAATTTTCAATCTTCGAGAATGAACGAGAAACTCTACTGAAATTATAAAATTTTGCCGAAACTTTTTTAAAAATCTACAAAAAAAAAATCGATTCTGAAATGTGTAAATGATTTCATCGCAGATTGAGGTAATATTTTGGGAAAAAAGTATTAAAGACAGAAAAATATTGAAAAAAAATTCATTTCTATTCCGAGAAAAAAAAATTCGTTTTTTTTTATTTGGAACTCATTTTCAATGTTCTTCGGAGTTTAGTGTATATATTTAGCTAAAAGCAATCGTTAAACGCACAAACAAAAAAAAACCGCTAAAATCCGACTGATTATTGCATAAAATTTTCTCCATATTATTTCTATTAGCATATTTAGAGCATTTATAGTTGAAAATTTTATGAATTTTTGCAAATTTTATTGTAAAATTTGCAATTACCATCATTTAAATGCAACAAAAAAAAAATTGCATCGCCAGTTTTGCAAATGCCACCAGTTTTAAATGCCAAAAAAGCGGGAAAACCTCATTAATAGTAATAATATTCTTACTTCATTAATGATTAATAATGAGTAGGATAAGAGTCGACTATAAATGAATGAGATTGAAGGGAAAAAATCTACCTTTGAGGTATGTGTGAAGTCGTTCTTGAAGAAATAAAAAAAAACAATGCCCCCTATATTTATGCGTTAATGGTAAGTAGTAATAAATTAACTACTGTAATAAGAGCTATTACTACTGCTATAATATTGTCTAATATTGTTGAATTGTATAACAAACATAACATTAATGGTTATAATAAAGTAAATATAATAAATAACAAAGTAAATATAACACCATCCCACCATTAAAATCTACCATTTAAGCGTCAAAACAACCAAGCGTTATTTTCAATTCTAGTGTTACAATTTTCAATAGTTTTCTATCGACGATATATTAAATGAATCGTCATAGAGAACATTATTCAATGGCTAACAAATCTCTGAATGTTAATAAGACGAGTAAAAATTTAACAAATTTATAAAATATCGTTTAAAATAAATACCAAAAAAAAAAGTGAAACATCGAAGAACGATATGAAAATATTTCAAAGCATTCTTGTTAAAATTATCTCATAGTGAATAATTATATGGGGAAAGGATCTATCGTTCGAATCGAAGATGATTTTCATCCGGGGCGGTGAAATATTTCACCAAATGGAAAATGCCCTCAAATTGGCGCTCATAAAATATAGAACAGGATTAGCAATTAGTCGTCTCATTAAATCGAACAAAAATTCGATCACTAAAATGAAAAATTTCACTCGTTTTCTCTGCAAAGATAATTTTTTGTTGGCAACGTGTCTGTCGTAAAAATCAATAAAGCTTTAAATAGTGCTAATAATTTTTTTTTCGTTCTATCATATCACATATTTTATGTGTTCTTTTAGTTTCTCTATTTATCTTTTGCGTTATTCGAAATTATTGCTGTCAATTCTATTATGATATTTTGTATAATTGTTTGAATCTCTCAATAAAGGTCGTTCTTTAAAATTTTCATTTATACTTCTATCGATTTCCAGTTGAATGGCCTAATAAGTTGAAAAATTAACGAAAGTGCATTTGAATATGAGAGAAAGAGAAAATAAAAGTATAAAAATGACCTTTAAAGTTCAAGTGGAACGTACTTGTCGTTATATCAACACAGCGGCAACTTAATAAGGCGGAATTTCTTCAAAAAAAAAAAAAATTTCATAGAAATTAACGCATATTTATTTGTGTATTTTTGTCCGTGCATATTTGTCTGTGAATGTCTGTTTGTGAATATCATATATCTATATTTAAAAGGTAAATTGTAAAGTATTTTAATGCATAAATACTTGTTTTATTGTACTATAGTAGGTACATTCGAAGTTATATTTGCGAATGGCCTTGTATTGAGTGTATTGAAGAGGCAATCGTCATATTGCTGTAAGGAAACGCTTTTCTTTTCGTTTTGCTGACAAACTTATATTGATGAGTGAACAGAAAGGTGAGTAGAAAAAAAAAGTAGAAAGCAATGAATTAGAGTTATGGAAAGGATAACGACGAAAAGGCTCCATTAAAGCGAGAATGAAGAAATGCAAATTTACAGGTGCGCTAATTTCGTCGTCGTTAGTTAATAAATTTTTCAATTTTAGGTTTTACAGCAATAATCCTCAAATGATTTTCGTTGGTGATTTTAAGATGAGCCGAATAATTCAGTATGATTAATTAATATGGCAAATATATATATATATATATATATATATATATAATATATATATATATATATATATATATATATATATATATATATATATATATATATATATATATATATATATATATATATATATATATATATATATATACATCGACTGGTATTATCCAATATAGAAATCTCCTCGAATAGATGATGAAAATAAAATAATTCTTGACCGAAGATAAGTGAATAAAGCAAATAAATGAAATATATTCGAAGAAGAAAATAATTAAAATACATTCAAATGATATTTTAATTGATGAATAAATTATTTATGATTCGTTCTCAAGTGCTTGGTAGAACGTGTTTTCTAGCATTTGTACAACACAATTGAGCAAAACACAATCGACGAGAAAAAAACTTGTCTCATGAACGATGTAATAATCAACGTGGAACATTGTGCCATGCTCAAAAAATCGCATTGCGTCGATTGAATACATGTGAGGGTTGAAATTCGCCCGACATGATGCCCTCGGGGCATAGACCTTCAATTAGTCAGATAGCACGACAATATCGTCTGTAATATATTTAAAAACAAATATAGAAACATGCAAGTGGGCATAGCACGGCATGCGTTTTTTGTACCAGGCTTATTTGATCGCTCAGTCTCACAAACCTGTAAAAAGAAGCGTCTGCAAAACGAGGATTCCTATTTCAGCTGATTCCACAGTCCATCGAAATTTTTTGCACATGAGTCCCTTTTTTGGGGGCCTCAGCGATAAGAAATAAAAAGAAATGTGGACAATTTTGAGCTCTTTAAATGGCCATAGGTCTTTTCGAGATTGGAAAGGCGAGTGTAGTTCACTTTATTGGGCACATTTGTAATTGTTTTATGCAGTTGAAGCTGTCAGGTAGACAGACACACACATACATATGCAAGACGTGAAGCCGACATTATAGGACTTTCGAGAGCAAATATGCAAAAATGCATAAATAGATGATACAAGATAGGCGTGCTTTCATTTCGCTTTTTCCCGTTTAGAAAATTTCAACGTCGATGTGCATCCACGAGGGAGATATGCTATCACTTTCATGGTACATTTAATAAGCATGAACCTATATGAAAATTCTCAACACCTTCGATTATGGAATAAAGAAGTGCGCTTATTATGTGAGTGACTCGTATGATAAAGCTAAAGAAAAAGGACCGCCCGGGAGAGGAATCGAACTCGAGACGCATGGGCCGATAGTTTAATACTCGAACGATTTGAATCATTATTTAATTGAGTAAACGATTTGAACCCGTTATACGTAGAAATTAGCGACCTCGCAAATGGTACACATTAGAAGCAGGCTTTTTTTCTTTGGTTTCTCTCGTTGAATTGTCTCTCTTTCTTTCTTTCTTTCTTTAACCGTAAATTTCGAATGAAAGTGTAAATCTTCGCAATACCATTCATGGTAATTGTCAAAATTTTTTATATTCGAATAATAAAGAAAATGATTGAAGAAAGAGCATAACTCAAAAGATATACAAATAAAATAATATTTTAAAAGATGAGATCATCGAGAGAAATTCGAACAAATAATGAGATGAATAGAGAATTATAGAGAGAGAGAGAGAGAGAGAGAGAGAGAGAGAGAGAGAGAGAGAGAGAGAGAGAGAAATATATGTTCTACACTTTAGAGGATATGATGAAGTATTGCTGATATAAATGGGACGAGATAGTTGAACGGTAATCGTCGAAGAGAGATTTGAAATGGCAGTGACACAATTACCTATTTTCTGGATCCGGTTTCATTAACCAATACATCGCATTCGGGAAACGTTTCTCTTTAAGAATCTGGTATATTACGTAACAGATTTGACACATATAACGCCGAAACATTCGCCATACTCTTATTATACTAGCAAAAATTTCAACCAAAATTTCATAGCAAATGAAATTTTATAAAATAAAAATTAAATGGAAAGTGAAAATATTTTCAAAGAAACTTTTTACGATTATAAAGAGGACAGATGGGAAAATCGTTTGAAATTTAGCTTTTGCATAAAAAAGACGGTGAATTTCGGCAATAATTCGATGATTCTCCCTCATCTATAAGGATAAGTCAATTCTAATATTAATGGCTGAACTAAATAGTCAGACAGATATTTGTGCTAATAATTCTTGAATCGTTTAGAATATGAAACGCTAATGTGCATGATTGCTACTTGAAAGCGTAATTTAAAAGAAATAAGAAATAAATAAATAAATAAAATCCTATCTATAATCTTCCATTGTCCAAATATCTCAAATTCTGTTGATGAATTATTGAATGGAAACATCACCCAGTTAATAATTCAACCAATAAATAACTTCCATATTGTACTAATATTCAATATATATATATATATATATATATATATATATATATATATATATATATATATATATATATATATATATATATATATATATATATATATATATATATATATATATATATATATGAAAAATGGTAATGAAAAAATTGAGCGAATGTTCTTTAAAAAATTTTTAACGATAACTGCTTTTGAGTATAAAGGGTGTGAGTGAATCACGATGCTGGATCTGGTGTTCCTAGATATCATGTGAGTGAAAGAATCCTGGACCTCGCTTAAGCAGTGATTGAGGGAAAAACCTAATTCAATCCATGTCTCTATAGAGAGAGGCAAAAATCGGTCTCATTTCCGCTCACAGATGGATCAAAACCGATCAGTTCATCCCAAGACCACGACTAAGGTTTAGCACATCTTCAAAGATTTTTGGGTTGAACCATGCTACTCTCCAACGGCGACGGCCTTTCAACCTTTTAACGGTTAACCAATAGTTTGTATTCGAATCAGATGAGCAAATAGATTTACATAGAAGACTCAAGTTCAATGTAAATTCTACTGAAATTAATATAGGTAAATGATTCAAATATGGAATAAAATTTGAACATTCAAATAATTACGCAGAAAATAAACTTAGAGACGAGCAGGCATACGGACACATACAATGCACACAGGCAGACATGTAGACACTTATTATACACTATAGGAGGAGAAGATACAATAAAGAGAGAATTTGCAATGATATTATAATTTCAAAAAAAAAAAATTTTTTTTTTTCAATAATTTTTTATTTTCAATAATATTTTAATGCAAATATGAAATAATTCTTCAAAGAAATTTCAATGAAGAAATAGATCAATAATGCACTTTTATTATCGTACTCTTTTATTACTAGTATTATCATTCATATAAGTTTTTAAGTTTTTAAATTGCTTCTTATTATTTGCATTTCTAATTCTCCCCTTCTCTACTTCTCCTCTCGTTTCCCAATTCCCCCCCCCCCCCCACCCTCCCTCCATCCCCACTCCCTAATTCCATATTTCTCAACCAAATATGAGGAAATTTCATGGAATATTGACTATGATTACTTTTATAGTCAATACTGTATATATAACTTTTTTTGTGTCTCATTTGCCGCTTATCCAACGTTCCCTTCTCATTCAGCGTATTTGTATAAGTAGTATAAACAGGTTTTATAGAGTCTAGATGGCGATGATTGAGTGAAAGTGTTTCAGGAATGGGGTCATCGCCGAAATTGAAACTTGTTCGCCTATCCATCAAATGTTCGCATTTCACTTTTATATCCGACATTCACTTTCAAATCGGATGCATCAATTCGCATTCCCACTTAAAAATTATTCATATAATGTGAACACATCATTATGTAAATATTGTCTAATTTATACTCATCTATACTCGAATGTTACTCGTTTGTTATCGTAGAATTTTTGAGATATATAGAAGTTAATTATGAGGTAATTTGTGACGCTATTGAGTAACATCGATCAAGAAAGAATAAGCGAAGAGAGCAAATAGAGGGAAATGACAAAGTGGGAGGGGGAGGGGAGGGGGGAAGGAGAATTCTGGAAGAGTCCTCATAATAAAAATATCTTTCAAGGTAATAAGCTGTAATTAGCAAGAGAAAATGATCTGGGATATTTCATCGCCAAAAAATGCTCTTTGAAACAGCACAACTACCCTTATCATTCTTAATCACTGTTGATTGATCCATCGAAAATGCTCATTGAATTGTAATTATATTCCGAAAGAATCTCAAAAAAAACTAAATATATATAGAAATATATGTAAACGAATTGGCTTTTTAATTTCTTAATTAAGGAGATAATAAGTCTCTTAAGCTACCCAACATATGGAATGCAATCTAACGATTATAAAAAATGGTTGTAAATTTCCGGCAATCTCTATCTATGCAATAATTTCTTCAAAAATCAATTGCAATAACAAATCGATGAATATGATGCTGCAATAATGCTGTAAACGCAAAAAGAAATGAATAATTTAGAGCGCACTATGAATAGGACAATTTCAATACAGTTTAATATCAAAGTAAGACAATGGGATTATATATACGAAGTGTACTATATACTTAAATGTTCATTCAATATATGATATAAAGATCTTCATAAGCGAGATTTTCATCGCATACAGTGAATCATCGATACAGCCATAAATAGTGTAAATATCGGCAAGGAAACTCAAATGAGCAATAAATACTGCATTGTTGACTGTTGAATTCACCTCAGGTAACTTCTACTTCAAGTAACGGTTACCTCGAGTAACCTTAACTTCTATATCAGCATCGCACAGAAATACAATAATAGGCACTAGAGATAATGGGTCATAATTAAAGAGAATGATAACAACTATATATATATATATATATATATATATATATATATATATATATATATATATATATATATATATATATATATATATATATATATATATATATATATATATATATATATATATATATATATATATATATATATATATATATATATATATATATATATATATATATATATATATGCAAGATTGGTTGTTTATTAATTGAAAAAAAGGAGAAGAGTGAGAAATTAAAGATCATCACGTACTGATAGCTTTGAGCGCAATAATTTATAGAACTATATGAAGCAAATTGCCGAATGGGAGGAAACATATAGCTTAAGCTATTATCAGTGCTTAGTGCGCTAAAATGAAAGCATTGCGAATGCGACCCGTAACCGGGTACGGCTTGGAGCGACCTCAAATGCACCACAACAACAACGGCGGCAAACCCCGTCGACTCACTCACTCATACTCTATGGTCAGCCGGAGACACCCAACCAGTCTTTGAGCCGTAAACAAAGCTGCTGATTCAATGCATCGCTCATTGTTGAGTGGTCAGTGGTCACTTGCAATAGAAAAGAGCGACAAAGCCTGTAAACAGTCGAATAGGGCATCACGCATACACTTTCGCGCTTTTCTGTTAGCTTAAGGTCAATGAGGAAAAGACTGCGCTTAACGCCCTCCCGTCTTATTGTCGAACAACAAGCATCATAACTTATAACATTGTAACTGTTGCTTATTGCATAACTTTATTACTTCTTATGTTTACTTTAGGGGGGGGGGGAGGGGACAATTATTTATGAGACTGTAAATTAATATAAATGAAAATAATTTATTTCGGTTGATTTTCCTTAGAAATCTTTTTTTAATTAGTAAATCTTTTAATAAACAATAAAGGGAACCTTACAACCTTATTAAATAATAAAACAATAAATCTGTTGAAGTAAAGTAAATTATGCAAATGAATTTCAAGAGTTGATAATATGGAGCGTTAAGACCTTATGCAAATCATATTCGCTAGTTGCGATGCACCTATCATCCTATTCGAAGCATTAATTTCATTGTCCGAGCAAAGTTTGCTCAACGCTCATTCATTAGATTCCGGATGCAGTTTTGCTGCACAAATCTGAAACAGATGCTCCATACTTTCGCAGCTTCAGGCTTCCTTCCCATTAGGATGAAGGGTATATAGCCTAGGTGTTTGGGGAAAATTCTAAGAATTACCTTCGTGATTACAGTGCTATTACTTTATTGTATTTTACTCTATTGTATTTACTTTATTGCAGCTAAATTACTTTATCTTAACGATCGCCTCACATAAGATGGTACAATATTTGCAACCACTTCAATTATAAAATTCTACTTTTTTTTTTTCATTTTACAATGACTTTCGCAGAAATTTTATACCTCATTATCAACTTTTTTTTTCCGTTCAATCTGTCCAATACTTCAACTGATTTAATGATCCACTTTTCTCGTCAATTCGAGCCGAATATTCTTGTGATGTGCCTAGGTAGAAATGTGGTATACCCGCAAATGTAAGTAGGATTGGTCATTTCTTCGGCCGCCGTCTTCAGGATGAATCGATCGAAAATCGATATAGCCAATTGGATATCATTGATCAATTCCGGCTCTATGTATATATATGTGTGTGTGTGTTTGTATGCGTATGAGTGTAGTTGTTGTAAACGGAGGAGAATGGGATTTTCCAAATGCACTTAATGTCATGTCGGTCGATGGTCAACTCCGCCGACCGGTTCTTTCGGCTCTTTGCGCCCCGATAAGCCGAATTTAGGTCATTGTGAACACTATTTGCGACGACCATTGAAACGATTGTCGCGTTGCTGTTTTGAAAGTGAAATCTAATTCGTCGCCAACTGGTCAGCGATACTTCTCGACAGCGAAATATAGGGACTGACCGGAAGTTGCTCATTCAACAACCGCAGTTTAAAACGTTATAGGGCTTCGAAGAAGGACTACTTCAGCTAACCCCTCTCTCTCCTGATAGGGTTCTTATATCACGCCACATCAAAAACTCATTCATACACGCAATAAACCCATTTAACACCAGTCTTTGGCCGATAAAAAATCCATCCCGGCAGAGCCATATTATTTGATTTTCTAACAAAACAAGATAAAATAAGGTAAGCTGATTTGATGGCGAAAGTGTGAGGAGAGGCAGGAACAACAAAGACCACAACTATACTTCGATCGCTATGAATATAACTTTGAGTTGCCTGTTCTTCTTCATACTCGAGGATTGTTGCGCTCTTTTACGCCTTAAATCGAAAGCCGGAACATTGAGGTGGAATTAAATTACAAACTTACACGATGATATTTTCTTGCATATTGCATTAAAAAAAAAAAAAAAACTTTTTTTGGAAGCAACAAACTTGAGTTGAATCAACTCGATAACGAAGCATGTATATGATAACGCACTATGTCAAATCAGTAGTGATACTTCCCCTAATCAGATTATTTCATCCAGCCCTATCAATACTGCACACTACCTGTGGAATTCGATCAATAATTGAAAATATTTCCGAGATTATCCACGTTCCCTTCATATCCGCAGCCTGTTGATCAACCCAGTAGAAGAATTCCAACAAACAGTGACATATCCATTCATGCCAGAATATGTCGGGACACTTTCCCCTCACTTCATCGGGTAGTTTCGCTCACCATAAAGCTTTCAACAGTATAAAACTTCAAAACGCATATCAAATTACATGCTCTATTCCCCCCCCCCCCTGCCCGACCCAGCCCCTTTCATTCTTCGCCTGTCACGTGATGTGAAACACGCCCCTCAGATGGAATATATCCAACTCAACTATTTACAATTCAGAAGTAATATCGCAACAACTTCAATGAATAGAAGAGTTTGTTCACGCCTTGGTGAGTATATCCTTTGCGTTATCTTTCACGATCGTCTCCATACTATCAACATCCTTACCCCATGTTCCAATACGATCACTCATCGCTAATATCTGAAATCATTAATCAATTTCAATATTTCTAAAGAAATTTAAAGGTGAAAAAGAAAATGGCGAATGATTAATTGGCGTCTCATAATTCTCGAAACAAAATATTGCGAATTCTTATTTCTAAAGTTTTCCGAGAATAATCTTCCGGCGAAGTCCGCTTTATAAAGCGATTCCCAATTACAATAAAAAGAAAATCAAATAACTGTGCAAAATTTGAAATGGCATTCCTTAATTCAAAGAAGGTCTTCTACTGCTTCCACCTTCCTAGAAGGTAATTTTCCAGGTGGAAAAGAAAACATAGATAATCCCATATAAGCAAGCTTATCTCTATACTGCGGGGAAAAATTATCACTTGAAAAAATAAGATAAGGAGGCATACCTGTTGTGGCGAGAGTACTCGAGGTTGTACCCAGGTGATATTGATTAGCTGATTGACCTGATCGATCGATCCCTGCACAAGGCCTTTGCTTAATGCCTTCATCACAAGAAACTCCACCTTGCTCTTGTCGATTTGTGCACGTTTTGCAATCTCATTGAACGTTATGTAACGTTCCTTTGACGGACGTGCCAGCGCTATCTAAAGCAGTGCGAATAATCCATACCTCAAGTCCACTTACTTCAAGTCTGCTTCACTTCAGGTTCCGGTACTTGAAGTTTACTTTCAAGTTGTGGCAGTTCAAGTCTCATTAAACATAATCACAATCGACTCAAACTACAAACCCCAAACTGAGTCGTCCAACATCGTACCGCAACTTTTTGAGATATACAGTTGTCCTGACTCTTCCAGCAAGGAGGTGGGGGAACAATATCATAAGAAGAGTCCTTCCAGTTTCGGATATCAAGCTAGTAAGACTGAAATCCGCCTGCCACAATATTTTAACTTGACAGCAATGAATATAATGAACGGATGCATCGTAAATCTAAACGACAAATACCGCAAACTCAATGAATCTAAGCGACGTAACCTCTCATAATCCATAACAAACTTCATGACCCATGACCTTTGAACTTTCAGGAAAAAAGCAAAATCACTTAAAAATATTCTTTCTATACGTTTATTTTTTTAATTTATACCCTAAAAATTATCTAATATATGCAAAACGAATCAGTTCTTCTCAGAAATACACCTCTCCTCTAAATAAAGTAAATAAATACCTCCATCAAGCAAAGAAGTCGAATTTTATCTTCAAGAAAATCCGTATGTTTCTTTATATCGTCCCATTCACTCCATTGCGGTTTATATCGTTTGAACTTATTCAAATCACCCGAATTGAAAGCGAACAATACGTCCACCAGCCATTTCTCGTGCGTTCCTTCCAATGCTTTAAGGATCGGATGCGCCAACTATAAAACATCAGTCTGTTATAATAAAAGTCTTGCAACACATGCCCGCCTTGATCGTTTATTCATCCCATCCCCCCTCCCCCACCAGAACATATTTACTCAGCTCTTTAATTTAATCCATTATAACTACTTAGCCATACTAATATGAAAGCAATATAATAACGTCTTGTATAAATAAAAGCAGCACCACAACATAATATACTCCAGAAAAGCTCAACACAGCCCTAGCGAGAAAATAAGCCCCTATATTTGAAAAATATAAAATAAAAAATTGACGCAAACTGCTTGGGCAGTAACTTAGGTAAATTGCAATAACAAGAAAATAAATTGATGCGTGAACACAAGGAGATTGTAACATAGAATTCAAACCAACACACCTCACCCCCCCCCCCCCAAAAAAAAAACAAAACAAGCAAGACGGCTGGTAAATTTTCAACCGCATCCACAATATAGTACAATGAGAGCAATAGGTCGTCTTAAGCGCATCGAAATAAACCATATTTGGGGCAGACCGCATTTCCTCCAAATTCATCTCTCAACTTTACATAACATTTTCCCAAGTTTTAAACCACATAGTCCAATACGATAGTTTCTAATAAAAACCTAATCAATCATAAAATGTATACGATAAGTTATATTTACCAATTCCATGAATTTTGAAAATTCACCTTCGTTTCACTGAAGCAAGACGCTAGACCGGGACTTCTCTTATTCAAGTTGCCGAACATCTCTCTATGCTTTATTATTATCACAAAGCTCTCCAACTTCACCGTTCAACCGAAACAAACACAAATTTCGCTCATTTAAAATAAAATATCAATGGCACAAGCTTTAATCTCTCCTATATTCACCCTTACCTCTCCCCTAAACAATCTCTGAAATAAAAAAAAAAACAAATAATAAAAATATTTAAACTAACCAATTCACCGAAGTTGTAAATATTCTCGCCAAGAAGTGCGGCAAATCCCAATAGTACAGCTTGCATTTGCTTTTCCGATTGTGAGAGCTTACTTTGATCTTCGCATCCCAAATAACGCAATGCTTCACGATAATAACCCGCATAATTGCCTATTTCTTTCAAATAAACCGCCGAAACCTGAAAATAACTTATCATCCATCCATATGTTATCATTGATATATCCATGTGTTACCATATCCATCCATATATTACCATATGCTATCATTGATGTGATAACTTATCACCCACACGTTACCACTGATATGATAACAAAATATTTAACAGCCAAACATAAAAACATTCATATTTAAACAATGAATGAATTCTGAACAAATTCCATAAAGTCATCAATGAATAATCTAGTTGCAAACAACTTGAAGCACCACATATCTAAGCAATACATCCAAGAAAGTCGAAATAAATCCTAAATGAGGTGCACCTACCGATCATCAAATTGTGCTCAGGTAATAGCTTCTACCTTAATGCAATTTATATGGCTTAGCAGTACCTTTACATTGTATACTGTACTTTCTAACATGACATCATAATATAACGGTAATCACTAATCTAAGGAAACATACTGCTTAGAAATTACTCTACTATACCTCGTTACTTATTATTAAATGATAGCATTTTCCTCCACCTTGAGCTTACCTTATAGAAAGGAGCATGGACAGGTGTCACACCAGGCAGATCATCTAATTTCGCTTGTGTGTCTTCAACCATTTGCTAAAAAAACAGTACATCAATAATTACTTCAAGAACACCTATCTGAACTTCAAAGAAAAAAGAGAAATTTTCGCCGCCAAAAACAAACCACATTACCAAAAACTGAAAGCAATTAAAGACCATATGATAAAATGAAAGTGCAGGAAACGATCACTGATTCATACTCAACGGTAATATACCTATTTTGTACATCTTTACAAAAATTGAAGCACATTTAAAAGTCGTCGCGCTTATCCGTAGTCTCAGGCAAATACAACTGATTATGTTAACAACCAGGTACATATATGGACAACCAGGTAAATATATGCAATTATGTTCAGAGTTAAAAAAATTAAAGGAAATAGCAGATGTCAAAGTGTGCACGATGTTCATAATTAAAAATTGCGACGCGCACTTTAATGCTTGAAGAGGCAGAAAGACGAAATATGGAAGAGATGGGGAGGGGATACATACAGATTCCACCCCTTACATCAATAACTCAACACATTCATGAAGTCAAACGACGGAAGACCTAGTAGGCGCCAATAGAAACTAACTTTTGTGTACGACATTGAACCAAGGCTCAGCTTGAGTTGCTTCATTGGCTTGTAATATCACGATTTCACCACAAACGATCTGTTCAAGGCCTGCTCACAAGGACTTGGCCACCTTAGCGATTACAACGCAGTAATCAACTCACCCTAATAAGTTGTATGTCAACACAGCGTTCCGCCTTATCTTTGTGTAGCAATCGGAGCTCGATCTGTCCAGTCCAAACTCGTACCACCGCTTGCTTATCCTTCGACACCGTCTTCTCAATTTTACTCAAAAATTCATACGCGGATTCCTTATCTGAAAGCAAAGTTACTTTAAAAGAAGTAGATGAAATTAGAAACACATTGTTACGAACTTATATACTGAATCAATTCTCCCATCATTTCCTCTTAAATTGACATCTAATGCTGCAAAAGATTATTCACTAAAAAGGAACAGAATTAATTTATGCTGCCTTAATTATCAAAATAGTTCAATCCCCCCCCCTCCCTTCCCCTTTCCCCTCCATCCGCTTTTTAGCAACGAACGACGAAAAACAATAAAATAAAGTTTCGAGGAAAATGAAAAATTATATGAAAAACGAGAAAAAAAACTCCACGGAAATAGCCAAATGAAATAAATAATCGAATCTCTAGATACTAGAACTTACTTTTATTGAAGATCGATTTCGCTACTGGCATAACAATTTCGACAAGTTGAAGAGGATTGATACGATGCTCGAATTCTTTGATGAAATTCTCGTAGAAATCTTTCAAATCGATTGATTTTGTAAACGACTCTTGGTATATTACCACCTTTAGTTCCACAGTTAATTGATGCCATAACCTATAATAAATAAAATAATATAATTATTTCTATTTTATAAACGTTTGGATAGTTATTTAGTTAAGCAAAGATAATGAGGCAAATTTAAGTAGGGCAATTCAAAGAATTAGCTGCAAATAAATTTGAAACTAAACGAAATTTACGATGATTCTTACCGCTATCAAACAAATGTGACATTTAATTTTGAAGGCGGGTGGTGAATTTATGAAAGATTGAAGAATGAAAATAATTTTTGAAAGGATCCATAGGGGATGAATTATCACGACAGATAACTTAACTACTAAACTTCGATTCTTACTGTTCAGGTGCTTCAGGTAAATGAGGCCGAAATTTCTTGACTCAGAATTTGCACAAAATCTACACGTTCAGACTATACGTGTGGGATGCTTCCGCTCAAGGTCATGCTTTTTCCCTTCAGGTAAGGTGCGGTAGTATTCCCATTATTTCAACATACGTTATTTTTTCTAGAATTTAGAAAATCTTCACTTCCTTCATAAACTTTTATAGAATACGACTATAACGAATGAAAAACGAGAAAAAAAAAAAGGAAGAATCACCTGATGAGAAAAGTTGGAGCTGAAAGATCATCACCTGATGAAAAAAAAAAGTTGCAGCTAACTTTTTCGTGTAGAGTTGCTCGAGCTTTTGCCATATATCAGCCACATCGGAAGTCGCCGATCCTTTCTTCTTAGCCAAATAACGCTCCACTTTTTCGGCCATTTCTATGATAACAGAAAACAACGACAACGACCCGATGCGACGAGTCTACGCTGTGCTATAAGACCACCTCAGTCATTACCGCTGTTATCACTGATAAAGAATTGAATTTCAGGTGAAAGTGGGTAAATCCGACGGACGCAAACTATGACATCATATGAAACGAACATGCTACTCCTTCCCTGTCCCCCCCCCCTCCTCCCGTCCCCCTTCCCTCCCCCGCAACCGGTAAGAGAGACATCAGCAGATATTAGCTAATAAATGAGCCTGAAAGCAAGACAACAATATGACGACAAAGAGATGTAATCTAAATTAAGCTCGAATTATATCATTGATTTGACTAATGGAATTTCATGACTTTAGCTCTCAACTGAGGTTCAATCTATGACAGTAAGTTTGCCAACAGGGAACGTCATAGAGTATTTATGTGCACATATATCGTGTTTCCCACTTTTGAACCCCAGGGCTTATAACATTCATAATTTTCCTAACGGGGATTCGTTGAAAGAGAGTCGAAATTATAAGGAAAAAAATGATTGCATAAATTTCGAAACGAGCGGGTAAAAATAAAGAGGGAATAAACGTTCGAGAATAATTGAAGGTGGGCTTATATTCGAGATTGGGGTTATAGCACTTGCAATCTTTCAAAAGAAACGTATATTCAACTAGGGAAGGGGGGGGGGGGGGGGGGGGGAATAAATAAGGAATACGGTGACATGCAAAGTTTTATCGTGACCTAATCTGAATGACGATTCGTCGATTCCCTCCAACACCCCCCCCCCCCTCGCCAAAAAATAATACCCGGGAAAATAGCGAAACAAAGGCTTAGCGTTTAAATCACCGCAAAAGTAACACGAAGAAAACAACAATAAATATGGTAAGAAAAAAAAAGGGAAGAATTGCGATCACTAAACGAATCACCTCTTCGCTAAATGCAAATATCATCATCATCGTTTTTTCGTCATTCGCTTTACAATTTTTGCATATTAATTAATTAAAAATTTGCATAAAAAGTGAATTATAAATATTATAATATAATAAGTGATGAAATATTTTGCATTTTGCATTTTTCTAAATGCAAAAAAAAAAAATCCAAATGATTGTCCGAGAAAAAAAAAGAAAATAATTCGTTGCTTCCTCTTTTGATGTATTGTTATCCGACGTTTTTTTTCGATTTTTGTGATATGATGTCACCACACAAATTATCTATCATTTACGTCATCAACGTTACATTTATGTAGACGTTTGCGCCATAGCACGGGGCCATTTGCGCCTTTTTACCGGAACAACAGTAGATTTTATTCTGAATTATTTGTAAGTGAGATAATACGAACCTATATTACAAAATTTGACGCTCGCATTATTCAATCATAATTGAGCAAATCAAAAAAGTTCGATATGTTTGATTGTTTGCTGAAATTTTTAGCTTTTTGAAATTTGAATAACAATAGCATCGAGTTTTCTGCGATCTATCGTCAAAGACAACCTGTATTCTCTTAAAAAAATTGCATTGATTTCTTTCAAAAGACCATTGTGCTTTAGTTTATCATAACCTCCTATTACATCTGGTTGATACCTATGTTGTGATTCGACAGGTTTTTTTTGAACCATATGATACAATTTACCAAGCACTATACTCGATATGTAAGAATTTCTTGTTAAAACTATTCGTTCATTTTGCAAAAAACACACCAAACGTCACCTGTTGCTGAAATAAATGGAGAACAAATGACGCAAAACGATGCAAATCCTTTTTTTTTTAAATAAAAGTGCGAGTAGAATTTTTTCTTACCACGTGTAAAATAGTTATCCGCATCATGTTACCTTTTCAGGTGCTTTGAGAGCACTTGTGAACACCTGCGAATTGTTTGTACTACATAGAAAGGAGGTGCTATATTAGTCTAATCAATTTTTAGGCGCTTTAAAGTGGCTGTAATTCTTTTCGAAGTTGATAGAGCAATTGAAATTTTCCCAAGAAATCGTATTTATTTTCTCTAACTTCAATTACTTTTGAAATGAAATTAGCAAACAAGCAAAGAGACAGCGTAGACATACATATCCAGACACGCGTAGACACACCTACTTTATTCGCTTTCACAAACGTGGGAATAAATTTGCGTCAAAAGTTCCTACTAAAAAACAATTTACAATTTATTACTAATTTTAATTGAAATAGTATATTTCTATTGCTTTGAATAAGTTGAAGATACTTCGTGAAAAAATAGATCCCATTATCGCAAGCAGTCTTACATTTAGAACCCCAGGGGCTTTCCAAATTTCTCTTCTGTAAATGTTGACGTATATATTCAGCGGATTTATCAATATTAGTAGATAATTAAAGCACCTTGTTAAAAATCTTCTTTTGTATTAAAGCAGAGATATATATTTGTGGTAACGAATTATTCACGTTTATTACATCATTACCACTACTCCTTATCCATATTTGAAAAGCACATATTGTGCCACAAGAAGCATTTGCTATTATTGTTACTGGTCGAATGTTGTTTATTCTTGTTTATTTTAGACAAGGGAATAGTTGAATGAGGGCACTGATTAGTGGTAGTGATGCTGGAATTTGTGTGCATGAAATAAAAGTTGGTTTCATATCGTCTAAGGTTGCTGCTAGCATCGAACTAGAAAACCACATATCTTTAAGGCATGTTGTAATCCGAAGACCTTTTTAAGACCGTTTCGATGGCCTATGTGACTTCCGGAAATTTTCCGGATAAACGCAACCATTACAAACCTTCCCATAAATGGTTATACTTGTATGTACAAATTCGATGAACATAAACACGAATAAAATTAACGAATTTATAAATATTTACGTGAAGATTTTTAGCAATGTCTAATTATACTATGCTTACTGACATACATCTAATATGGCGAAACGTTTTTCATATCATTTAGTTCCTTATGAATTGTGCATCGTATAGATTACATCTACGAGTATTCTGTGCATATTAAGTTGTTCCGGATGTCATTCTAGGCACGGGCCGTCGTTCTGTAGCTGGCTCACCAAGTCCAGAAATTTGTGGCTTGGCTCCACTATGGTAGTTTGGCTACGAAAGTGGGAAATCTGTGGCCTCAGTTACATGGGACTCTAATACCTGGTCTTATCTCATCGTCTCGAGCGTAGGAGCTGCTCTTTTCTGCACGCTTTGAAGTTCTAGTATAGTGTTGTACTTTAATGTTATTTTTTCTTGTAGTAAAGTACATATTCTGTATTTTGCCATTTGGCAGCCAAAAAGTTAGTATTTTTTGGCACGGACAGATGCGCCGTGGGTAATTCAGCACATCGTGAGCATTAACTTAGCAGTTCTCATTCTTGCATGATGGGGGTCATGAATTCCTCTCTTGCCTAGTGAGATTATGGGTTCCCCACTCTTGTGGCCAAAGATCTACAGGGTTCCGTTGTAGCGACCAGGCCAAAGACTCCCATTGCGTGGCCAACGGGTAAAAGAATCCTGTATTTCATGATTTGTCTATGGGGTATCGTCGTGACCCCTCACCGACACCCTCAACTCCAGGAAGTTGTGGGGCCGACTAACCTTGATCACCTCCTCTGATGTTTATATTATTTTTGCAGCATATTAATGTATAAGGAGGCAACAAAAAGTACGACAGCAGATGAAAGCAATGAGCTTGATAATGAAGCTCGGGACGGAAATGAAGTTAGAGTGAACGAAGATGACGGTAGTCGCATTCAACCGTCAACGTCAACAATTCCGTTTGATGGTGAAGGTCATTCAGCTTCTGCTATTGAATCCACCTGTCACCAGAATCAACAGGGTAACGGCGCACGTGATATCCAGTACCCGACAAGTAAGCTGTAACGTTCTAAAAGAAATAAAATTTAGGATTTTTTGCAAAATTACGAAGTAAACCAATATATTGAGCAAAAAAGTTTATGTTTTAAATGCTGGAATGCGTGGTTAGTAAAAATTAGTATATGCAGGGCCTAAATTTTATATTTTGTCTACTATGGCTATCATTGAGTAGAGAAAGCTTACGGTTTGTCTACGTTGAGGGGAGAAAGAAGGTTCATTCATCTATGATGTCGTCGAATTGGAAGGTGATTTCATTTAATACGAATGCAATTATGAGTACAAATTTGCTTTAAAAAATAAGATGTTATGAAACGGAAGAATTAGCGAAAAAGCAAAGGTGGTATGAAACATCGTCGGAAATATTTGTAACCGGATTTGAAACACTTCTGAGGTCGTGGTTCCGTGTAATTCATAAAGTGAGGCGATTTTTTTTCCTCTAACACCTTCAGAGATATTCACGTGTAAAAATCGAAGATTTTAGGCAGATTCTTAAGCATTAGATACCAGTAAAGAAATTTACTCTGCTTTGAAGGCAAAGAAGAATAAGGGGCAAGGGAGAGGTGAAAAGATATATTGGAGGTGTTAAATAGCTGCAAATTTTTTGGGAGATTTTGGAAGAAGTAGAGGAGGTTTTTTGCATTCGATGGGAATTTCTGAATGCATTTTGATGAGTACCTATTTTTGTCATTTTCGTTTTTCTTTCTTTCTTATCATTTTTTAAACGAATATCATTTTAAATCGCGCAAGTTTTTCAATAGGATTATTTATTTGAGAAAGAAAAGGAGTTATAAATGATTGACGCCGTTTTTTGTGTTGATTTTATTTATTCATTAACCTTTATTATATTTATAATTTTATATTCAAGGTGCACTTTCCTGGACTAATTAGAGAATCACTGAACACATTGAGGGAAGATGAAATGAAATGTAATGGTGATCAGGAGAGCCGTGAATAGGTGACCGGAACTGTTGTAATAGAGGGGGCCAGGTTTACTGTCGTTAATTGCATTTGCCGAATTTAATGTAATTCGGTGGTCGAATGATTAATTTAATTACTTTAGTTAATAAAGCATTCAGTGTGGACAAATATCTCTTCATATCGTCTCCACTTCCGCTTAGGTGGGGATGTATGCATTATGGAACTTAGACTTGGGTTTTTTTTCCTGCCTAGTCCGATACTGACGAGTGTATTCATCGTTATTCGACGCAGAAGGAGGTTCGGGATTTCACCGCCCTCGTCCTGATGGGATGCTGGCTGGAATGGGTCGCATTAAGATGGAGACAAGGATTCTGGTCGGAGCTCACTTAGAACCGACCGCGCAGTAGGTGCGGGTGAATGATATAAGGTCGATTCACGGTAATAATGAAATATTTTTACATCATGCAGACATGCTTCTTAGGACTGTTGAGACCATGATAGCACTGAGCACTTCAACCGTGGAATAATTACGGCTATGACACTTACGCCACAAAGCGAAAAATTTCTTTTCATATTCATTCCTTGCTTTTATAACACTGACCTGACTCTTGAATTTTTTCCTTACTGTAGAGTGGAATGACGTATATCTTTTATAGGTCATCCGCGGATCAATTGGAAGTGTGCCGAATTGAGACGTATTTTATCGGATTATAGAGAGAGAGGGATTGGCTCGACACGTGAGGTGGCTGCTCGAATAGCGGAAATTACTGGGGTTTATGTTTCCCACTCGACCATTAGCCGTCAGAGTAAATCATTGACTGACCGCTCATCTCGTGTAAGTTTAAAGTGCATATATTAATGTTTTTTTTTTCTCATGAATTAAATAATTCAAGAGGGACTCTTCATTTTGGGACTGGGGAGGGGGGGGGGGTAGTGAAGGGCGATAATACCATTTTTTGGCAAGGGCATAAATGTGTTGGTATGGAAAACCAATGCAAGGATGTCATTTTGCCGGTATATGGGTAAGGCAATGAAATACGGTTTGTTGCACATGGTCTTGGTTAGGTGAGGTGGGATGGGGAAGGGGGGCGCGAAGCTGAGTTGAGGTTTCTGTATATAATCTCCCAGCTTTACGCTTTTTACTTCATCCATTCACCTCTCTGCTATCTGCACTAACTACATTGTACATTTTAGTACCGTCAGTTCCCGATTTCACTATGTCCTATAGATTAGGGGTTAAATTTTTTTTGTTACACGTTTGCGTATTCACTGTTTGCCAAAATCCGTTTTGCTGACTTGTATAAAATTGAGGACCCCGTTTGATGTGTCACTGAGGATGTTTCCTAAGCCAGAAATATATTTGATCCTGATTTCACTGACTGTATCCTGGCATCGACCGCCTAGATGAGGGGCACTTATAACAGGAAATGTTGCTGAGGAATGTGGAACATTCAGATTAAGTGAGCATACAGGCGATTTCAGAACACGAAAAATAGTGGTGCACTTCATTTGCAGTGCATTTATTAAGTTAACTGTTACTAATCCAATTAGACTTAGATTCTTTGAAGTTGAGAAATAGCCATGTAGACTGTGGTGTGACCTTTGGTAGAAATAGTCACCTAGACTGTAGTATGACCTTTCGTCGGAAGTAATCTGGATTTAGCAGGATTGCCCGACTAGTCCTTTAATGGAAACAGCGTAGACTGTGGCATACCTGAAGTAGAAGTAGCCATCTAGACGATAATATGGCCTACACGGAATTAACCATGAAAGAGCAACTTGTTTGTAGCATATAGGTGAACTGCGATTTGCCTGACCCCATATGCGCTTAATCTTTGAAGTATTGGCACATTGTTATTAAATTGACATCCTCATGCTATCATCGGGAAGAATATAAGGGTCATAGTGGTTTAACATATAATGTGTCATATAGCATCAAAATTTTTTATTATAGTACACATTAATGCTATATTTGTTATGCACAAATAACATTTATTGACAATAAAGTATGGTCTACATAATAGTTCCTTGAAGTTTTGTTTTAGACTCGACGACGCAATCGTGATGCAGCATTAATAGAGCACGGTATGGGTATTGCCGAGTATAGACAACGGGCATTTAGTGATCATGAAGATGAAGAATGTGTTGCGTCAACATCGAATTATCGCCCGATCCATAATTTACGTTCAGAAACAAGAATGCGACTGCCGATCATCCACAGTAGAAATGGTCCTGTGAGGTAAACTTTCATCGGGTTTTTTGTTGATATTCTGTCGCCAATTGTAAGGCGCGGTGTATTTCGTTAAACCCATCTTTTAATGTTGAAAGAAAACGAATTTTTCTTCGAAGAACGTTGAGAGGAAGTGAAATTACATTGACACATCGTTTGGGATACTCAACAGCCTCTTTTTATTGTCATGGGTATTTGACTGTGAACGAAGGTGTGCCGTTTACCTGCTTTCTTCTAAAGGTAAGCAAAAGAATGGTACGTACTCGTAGCATTTGTGTAATTGTGCAGGTGGTTATTAATGGTGAAGGTGATAGGGGAATTGAGGTGGTCATTTTGGAAATTTCGATTAAGCATAAAGACACAGCCTAAATTTTCATCTCGGTGAACTGAGTGTGCCAGTTCAATATATTATATTTCCTGGCAGTGGCACTCTGAGTGCTACCATCATTAGCAAAGGCGCAATATCTCAACATCTGTTTATTTACATTTGTTTAGAAGAGGTGAGATGATTGCTTAGCATAGGTGTAAAAATGCAATCATTATATTATTGAGGAGGAATAAGGGTAGAGGTTTATTAATGATTTAAGAAGAGAGTAAACTAAGAGGAGATAAGTAAGCGATTTTGATTTAAGGGCATCACCAATGACACCATATTATATGTCATTTTCGGAGCGTTTCAAGCAGACTTCATTGACAGTGCATATGAGTGCCGATGAGGTTCGTATCTATCGTCATACATCCCATTCGCGTGATGGTCGCTCGATTTATTTTAGATGCTCAAGGTGTGATAATATCAATCGGAAACTTCGAACCGGTGCGCTTTTTTTGTTATTTTCTTGAATATTTATTTCTTTGAAATTTTTTTTATTGGTTTTAAAGAGACTTGTATTTTTTTTTCTTGTTTAAATTCTTCCGTCAAATTTGCATAAAACTGGTTGCATTTTTCTTTTTGTTTGTATTTCTTTGTGCTTTGTACGTTGTACTTTTGTGCTATTTATTGTAAAAGAAGAAAATTATACGTGTTTAGAGTGCTTTCGAATTGAGAGTATTGTTGTTGCTCTTTTGTTGTTCTTAGAAAAAGGTCAAAGGTCAGATGTGTAGTGAAAGGAATCGGAGTTTGAAATCGTTTATGTGAGTATACAGACGCATCCATCTTTTTTCACTCTCAATCCATCCCTTCTCATCCATTCTCCAATAAAAACGATCCCATTATAGGTGAGGTATAGTCTCTTGAATGTGATTAAAACTTATAAAATGGTCAGTTACGAAGAAAATTGAATGAATTTGATGATTACAGGTATAACGCCACGTATTAAAATGGTGGATGGTATAGTGGTGGGTAATTTATTCCCCGGGCATCATCCAAGATGTGAGCCGATGACTGTGGTTGCTGCACGGGCATTGGAAATCGAGCGACGATGCCGTAAAGATATCATTAATGGCATGGATCCTAAAGAAGCATGGGAAAAGGTTGTCTTTCATAGCTAATGTCTTGTTAAAGGGTAAGAATGCGTGGGTAATTTGTGATATATGATTTTATGAGAGCTTGGGAAAGGGCGATTTGCAATACCTGAAAGGTATGGCTTGGGAAAGTACTTGCGAGGTCAGGAGGTTTAGGTAAGGAGAGAGGAGCAATGCATACTTCCCACAAATACTGGGCCATGTATGAGGAGATCACCACAACCGGAAATCCACTAATTTAGAAGGTTGAGTTCAATCGCTGAAAACGCTTCTTTTTTTTAAAACGTTCATTTAATAGAAGAAACTTCATTATTCAAAGAATTGTTTTATGCATTCGTCTTATAGATTATCTGTCCGTAGCACATTCTTCCTCAGCAGCCTCCATACTAAATTTAGGATCAGCTCCGAGTATGACGTTTTGATGAACGCAGTCGCTCGTTGAACCTTTATTTGATCTGTTGAACTTAACGACTCGCAATTGTTTTATTTTTATTTTTATTTTTTTAAATCTCCTAAAAAATCAAGTCATCAGTAAGTTTTGCCTTCAGTCTTGATTTGATGTGATTTCACCGAAGTAGGTTCTTGTATTGAATAAAATTTTTGATCAAAGCTTTATAGAGTGGGTAATCTTTTGATTTAATTTAGCAAAGGTGATGACTTTGCGGGGATATAAGCTTTATTTATCAGATAGTCTGAAAGGTAGGAAGTAATTGGCGTTGTTACAGGGTCGGCTGGCAGCAATTGCCGAGTCAGCATCGTTGGGATCATCGTCGGTTTATGGTCCGGGAACCGTATTGGCCGCATTTCCGAATTGGGAGAAGTGCAAACATCTTTACTGCACTCTCAGAGCGAAGACTTTACGCAGACGATTGAAAAATGAGTTCTTTGATCCACAGCGAATTGCCATCGATGATCCAGATAGGTATGGAAATTTGATTGCACTTTTTATTGTATGGAGCGGTTGGCCTATTCTTTTATATGTGTGCATTTTGAGCTGATGAAAAATTGATATAGACACTTGTTGTGGGATGTGTGTTACTTGATCGTTCTGAAATGCTCAAGATTTTATTTGTTTTCCTCATCTGTTTGTTTGCATTTGTGCTATGCCACATATCGGAATTTAAAGTATTTGGAAAGTGTTATTAAACAGTATCTTCGATGCATTGTGATTGATGGGGAGCCGGGGGGGGGGGGGAGGGAGGGAATGTTATTTGCAACTATAGTTGTGCATGCCAATCACAAATAATGGAAGGCCGCACATCCTGTTTCAACCGAAGCTGTTCTTTCGATATTCATTAAGTGGCCTAGTTATGAGATAGGAATATGGCTGATCAAGTGGCTTGTGGCTTATGTGGCTTACAGGAAATTTGAGAGAGGTAGCGTATAGCATTTTTTGATAGAAGGCATAAATAAATATCTTTCAGGCCTGATTCACATGCGCCAAGAAATGGTGTCGATGAAATATCGCAATTCGATATAAGTGAACCACCTCGTCCTAAACGACCACGCTTCACGCATAATATGTTTGTTTATTAAATTATGCTAATTTGAAGTTTATTTTTTTGTGATTTTTTATGATTGTTAAATTTGATGAGTGAGATTTGATTTAATTTCACAAGAGCATAGATGATTGAGTTGTTTAGGCGATCAGAGTTCGTTGATGATGTCTGAAAAGCCAATTTTTGAATTTTTATTGCTGTGCCATAAATCCATTAAAATTCCCTCTCATCCCATCTATGAAATCTTGATCTTTTGCTGTCACTATTCTTAATTTAATTTTCATTTATTTATTTTTTATTTTTTTAAATCAGGAAAGAAGACTAAAAAATCACAGAATCATTGCATGTCCCATACGAATGTTTCGAAGTTACGATACTATATATTGTGAAATTAGCTTTTATCGCTACTTGGAATTGGATTTAATGGATTTTTTATTACTACCTGGTGTTGGATTTAATGGATAAGTTTGCAGTGATTATAATGTATTGATGCCATCTAATGGCGAACATGGTGATGATGAGTACGGTGGTTTTATTGGCGAGGATGAGGTAGCCGGGAATGAATTCGATGAGGATTTTATGGATGAGGAGTTGGACGAAGAAATATATGAGAGGAAAGTTGACCAGGATGTCGATGAAAATATTGAAGTGGTGGAAGGCGAAGAGGAAATAATCACTTCAATGTCATCACCTAAAGGCGATCGTTATGTGAGCACGGCGAGTGAAGAAGATAACACATCAGTAGCAGTTGAAGGTAACTGAAGTCGTTTATTTTACTTGAGTTTTGAGCGTTGTCGTTCTTCAATAAGCGTGATTAAGATAATAAATACTTTTCTTTAAAGAACTTTTGTTGACTCAACTTTTCTTTTTTTTTAAATTTTCTAAATTTATTGAATTCTTGTAATTAAAATGGGTTATTGTTTTTTTTTTTCAAATTGAGTTTGCTTTCCTTAGTCTTATTTAATTAATAAATTTTATGCAAATAACATACACTAAAACAAAAAAAAACGAATATTTTAGTTATTGGATAGTTGATGTTTAAGCGAATAGGAGAGAGAATATAAACGAGTTGATTTGTGATGGCGTTTCTCGTGCTATGCATGAATGTGGGTTTTTTGTTCCCGATTATACCTATAAGAATTCGATTCATTCATGAAGTAATGTAAAGCATTTCAGAGCATGTCATAACGAATTCAGAAGATACTGTATGTGACGATGATATGCATTTGCAAGCCGAACCTTTGTTTCCACGGAAAAGAATTCCGACATCCGTGACGGATACAATCGATGCCGGTGTTTCTGATAGTTTGGATGGCGAAACAAACCAAAGAAAAAGATCTATGCGCCTACGTAGACAAGTTGCCAGTTACGAGCACACCGAAGCGATATTCGAGACGAGGCGGCTACAAGAATTGGAACCATCGTCGGCATCCTCGAGACCTAGGTAGTTGTTTGTTTTGGTATCGAAGAGAGAAGAGATCACTAGTGGAGGTGTTTGGAGTTGTGGTGTCGGATAAAATAAAGAGTGCAATACTTGGATGGGTATGGTTGATCGTTGCAACTCCGTATAGGTGAGCTCATTTAGCAAAAATGTGCGTGGATTCTTTGCTTTTGTGGTCTTACTGATCGACTAGTGCTCGATATATTGGTTAAATGGTTGGGTAGAGCTAGGGAGTGGTTCCAGGTAAGCATATGATGGATCAGTGATATATTTTAGGCGCACGATCAGGCCATCTCGCAAATTGAGTCCTACACCACAGACGTCGGAATTACCGTCACCGCAGACACCATTTGTTACTATAAAGCGGCCGACCGTCCTGAAACCTAATAAAAGTAAGTGTGTTATATTTGACTACTAATGCATCGATCGTTTGCATTCTTGTTGAAGTGGCAAATATTTTGCGATAGTTTAAAAGGCGGAAATTTTCTAGCGAGTTTTTACATGTAATCATTCACATTGAATGCCTAAATTAAACCTGACAAGAGAATTATTTAATAAGGTTTTTTTTCGTAAAGGTCGTATAGATAAATATAGGGAAAGGAAAGGTATCGCGAGCCTTTTTTTTAAATTTTAAGCTTCTTATGAAGCATAACCATAAGAATTTTCGATAAAACTTGAATTTATCAGTTAATTATATATTTTCGCTTATTTGTTTGGAAGGGGGGGGGGGGGTGTTGTGAAACCGATCATCTCATTTATTGCAGAGAAATTGAAAGAATGTAACGAGGATGAACATTCTCGGCTTATTAACTGCGTGAATGTTGTATCACCTGCTGGTATGATTCCGGTGAGCATCAAGCGTGGTATGGTTTATTTCTTTTATGGAGGATCGGGGGATAAGGGAGCTTGAATTGGGGCGCGTAGAACAAACATTTTGTTTCACAACTAATTGATTTCATTTTTATTCATATAGTTTATTAGTATGTAAATATGGTAAAATAGTTGTTTATTAGGGAATTAAATTCGCTATAATCTGACTGATAAACATGATACGCTCGTATGAGGTGAGGAGAAAGGCGTCGGTGGCACAGCGTTGGTGACAGCTGCCTAATGCGCACCTTGCCACACCTTTATTGCTTTTCTCTCTCTCCCTTTCTTTTTTTTGGCGTAGTGCTCATTTTCTCAGTGATAATTTGAAATTCCTATCTCGTCCGAAGCCATTGGTTAGTTGTGGAAGCTCAGTTTGTCGTCGGATATGAGGAACATTTTCGTGTAATTTTCGATCGCTCCTAGGCAAATCTGCTAGAGATATGACTATCTATGCCGGCACGCCGCTGATTCCTCGAATTTTTTTGGATTTTTAGTTTCGTTTGGACGAGTTTGAATTATGGTGGCGAACAGATTGGCTTGAAGTATTTTGTCTGGGATGATGTAGATATTTAAGGAAGAAATATATTGATAAAAAGTAAAATGTTTTGCTTATTATAATATTTTGGCATTTAATTAATTATAATGGGCGCTGTATTTAAATATTTGTGGAGTTGTAGATAAAAATTCGAGCTGAACGTCGCGTCTGATCGAAACACATAAAGATCTGTGCGAAGCGATGCAAATTTTTAATTTCCAGCCTAAGCTTGAAGTGGTGATGATATTCCAGAACTTGAGCACCCAGTATAAAGGCTCGACCAAGGGATCACACTGATGTTGTTTCAAGTGCTGGACGGTTTTTTCTAATATCTTCGGTCTAGGACATTGGGCAGAGATAGAAGGCTTGGATGAGGGACTTGGCTAAGAAATGAGAGGGAGATGTTATTTAGAACGTTCTTTATTGCTTTTTGAATTCAGATGAGAAGTACACGAATGGTGAGGCAGCTGAAAAATTACGTCAAATCGAACGATTGATTACTGAATATAATTCACGTAGTGATGATAAACTGACGTCGATATTGGTGGGACGAAATGGGCGAATGAAGATGTATGGTAGTAAGGCTCTCATTGCCGCCTCTCTTCATTCGTCTTTATGGCAATCTTTGAGGAATGCGATCGATAGAGAGGAGTTATTCGAAGACGATGAGGTCAGTGAAATGAATTTTTGCTTTGATGTTTGATTAAGAAGCGGCGATTTTGTACCTAAATTGTAACTGATTGGTGATGATAAGGTGCCGATCCGATAGGAAGATCGAAGTGGAATGGCGAGGATACGGATCTCAACCTAAGGAGTGGATTTTTTTTCCTTTATTCGTTTCTAATGCTAATAAGAAAATGTTCATAGTGAGGGTTTACCTGTACTGTGAATGTCTTGAGTCATAGTATAAATGTATTCCCTTAAGTTTGTTACGATTTCGCTGCATTGGTTCATAGGAAGTATCGGAAAGTTGAAAGCAATATTAGCCTATATTATGGTTATAAGTCTGTCTAAGCAAGTTATTAGTGTTGGTAGCTTTCGAATTCGCACATCAGTTAGTGGCACCTCTCGAACTCGGGCATCAAGTGTTTGCACCTCTCGAACTTGAGCATCAGACTGGGTAAAAACTGTCGGCTGGCAGTAATGCGGAATATTATGATTATATTGTAATTTCTGATTTTAAAAAATGATGCAGAGGATTTATAGGTGATGTCGTTACCGCTGATGAAAATTCGAAGTGAATCTGAGATCGATGCAATGCATGGTGCAAAGATGCGCCCTCTTTTGAGTGACTTCATAGTGCACGCACATTTCCCGTTTCCGCATTCGTTTGTGGCGAATCGAGCGCCCGCCTATTGGCCTTCTGATGTGCGCTATTGTGATCCAAATAAAGAAGACATCAAGTTCACGAATATTTCGCGGCGACCACGTAAGATAATATCAGATTTTTTTTCAACATTTATTTCGGAATGGGAGAGGGGAGGTGGGGTGGGGGGGGGGGGGGGTAGAGATAACGAGAGTCTCCTAGCCCATTGCGCAAAGGTTTTGCAATTGGCTTAGCTAAATGAGCAGTTAGAAGCTGTTTGCTTGGATTCTCATAAGTCAACGATCGAGAACCGTCGTTTAGATATTATTAGTGGATATTTGAAGAGTGCATTTCTATGATAATTCGAAGTTGTAATACAAATTAAAAATAGGAGAGGTAATGAGATACTTCGAAAATAGTTTGGCTGAAATAGAGGTGCTTCTACGCAACATATCGGAGCTTGTATTCAGAACCCGTATACCGTTATTTTTTGGGCCAAGAGAGGGAGGGATGGAGAGCCGAGATTTAAATGAGAGGAGAAATCATTTTTCAAATTTGTCCTTTTTTAAACTCTTTTTAATATTTTATGAGAAATTTTGGACTGGAATATGTGAAATTTTTTTGCAGATTATCGCGTATTCAATTCAGTTGTTGAAGGTCAACGAAATGTCTTGAAATACGCTTATCAGTATTATCGAGAATTTCTTTTGGAGCATTTCAAAATCTCTTCTATACCCGGTTGGTCTATTGCTTATATAAAACATCTGCTAATATGAGCATATCTTTTTGGTTGTTGTTCTCGTTGATGAATGCATTAAAACAATATCCTAAAATATCTTGCAATCATTTAAAGCACAACATGTGCTTTCTCACGAATGCGTTTTACTATTTTTTACTATTTTTTTCGTCTATTTTTTGTTTATTTTTTATTGCGTCGTTATTTATCGTCGAAATATTTTTAAGGTTTCGAGAGTGATTTACATGTAGAGGATTATTGCGGCAGCAACGATGATGTGATGAACGATACAGATTTCAGTACTTCCGATTGCACGGAACCTTCTATCGAATGTGGTTCGATTTTTCGATGTTTATATATGTTTGCCATTTTTTATTTTGTATTAGGAATGGGCGAGATTTTTTTTAATGTTATGGAATGAATTTTGTTTTATTCAATATATTCGTATTTTTTTTTGGGGGGGGGGGGAGGGGAGGGGAAGATGTTAGGTATGCATTCGGAGTTTATCGGATATACATCAAATCTTTAAAATAAGATGTGTTAATTTTTCATGTTTTATTACCTCAATTTAATAATTTATTATTGAATTTTATTAAGACTGAACTAAACTTTGAGTTTAATTTTTTTGAGTGTAAAGAAAAACTTCAACTTCAGTGTATGATTGAATGGTGGATATTTTTTTAGAGATATACTTAATGCTTGACGTGAGTTGTTAAATGCTCTTCGAAGATTATCGAGAATTTCGTTTCTCCGCTTCATTTGAAAGGAGAGAGAGAATTTCCCGATTTCATATAAGAACATATTAGTATTATATGTTGTAGGAGCGGAACTTGGAAGTTCAGCGAGTAGCCATTCTTCAGTCACATTAGAAACAAATCATCAGCAATCACAAGGTGAAGCTTTATATTTTTTAAAATTCTTTTCAAATGGTTTTTTAGAATCGGTTTTTTTTTCAATTATAGTAGTTATTTTGGAAATGAATGTTGGAGAGTATAAAATTATGACCATCGAATATGTCGAGTATGCTGATGTTTCGACCCCCCTCCCCAACTCCCTCTCCCCCCCCCCCCCCCCACACGCAATCCTAAAAATCAATAAGTTGGAAATATTTCACCGAGAAAAGTATGGTCAAGTGTAATTTATTGCACCATCTTTGCTCGGTGCACTTTGTCGTCAAAAATCCACATTGCTCCGTATGCTTAAATGTATAACTTTATATCAGAATCAGATGGGAAAAAATATTTGATGTGTATGCGATTTGATGATCGGGAAATATATGATACCGCAAAAATGATGCATTAAGAGATGAAGAGTTTGATCATGTTGAATATAATCGGATCTTAGAAAAATCGGTGGATTTGGATACGCTTTGTTAGCATTGCTTCCGGAATTTAATTTTAAAATACTATCAATGAGAAATTTTCGTCGAATTCCGGCATGGAAACGGAAAGCTTTCGGTGGAGGTTCAGTTGAGATTTCGAAAAAAAGTTTATTTCCGGCTTGCTAAACGGCTAGAATGACGAGTTATAATCATTTAAAATTTTTATCCGCTCCACTCACCGGAAGGGGAATGTGAACGGATCTGGGAAATTGGTTGAGAATGTTTGCGTTGATGATGTGGTGGTGGATTCGGGTGGTACGACTTATTATTGACAGATGGATATGCTGGTGGGATTGAGGAAAATATGGAACGTGATGATTCCTTGTTTCGATAAAAATGAACATATCACTAGAAGTATTGATAATTGATAATTAATCATCACTATTGTTACAGTTCTGTTGATTTAAGTTTCAAGAACGTTGAAGCTTCACTATCTGCGGCTTACTATTGTCAGGTTTGTTAAGCGTGCGATCGCTTTCCGATGTTCTTGGAAAAGTAAGTCTTAAGCTAGTGAAGCAAGCACTATTGGAATTGTGCGTGCTTGACAGGTGCATCTGCCTAAATTTAAGAGACATGGGGAGGTGACGGAATTTCTCAATATTTTTGGAAGAGGGGGTATTCCTTTTTTTAATTTCTGTTTTGTTGATGCATTAATACAGGTAATGTTTGAGGTGATTGTATGCGATATCACACGATGACAGAGGATATGGCAGTAATCGCAGATCGCGTGAACAATATTCAAATTAAATCGACGTGTAGGGCGATGGCATTATTTGCTGATGAACGTTGTAATTTAGTGGCAAGCGGTGATAAAACTCTCATTGCGGCACTTATCACTTCTGATATCAATTCGTGTATGAGAATGATGGTAACGAAAGAACTTGACAAGGTTATTTTTACTTGCATATTAATTTTATTCAACCTGATAAGGTCTTTTTTTATTTTTTTGTTTATGTTTATGTTTATAATCCTATTTTCTTTTCCCTCCTCCCTTTCTTACACTGCTCCCTCTGTTATTGTCATCGCTGCTTTTAGGCTATAATTTTATTGATTGAAGTGGGTTGTGAAAAATGATTACTTACTTGGAATTTAATTTTTTCCGACATTTTTGTTGAAAAGTTATATTTTTGTTTATTTTGACTTATAGAAAGCAAAAGAATTTTCGTTTTTCCGAGTGAAGTAATAGAAATGATTGGTTAAATTGTTTGAATATTAGGAAAGATTTTTACAGCGAATATTGGCAAATTTTTAATTTAGTTATTGACAGCAATGTGGAAGTAAGTTTATGAGAATGTTGGAATTTTTATCATTTATACTATCACTCGTTTCGAAGTTCGAACATTATGTTCCAAGTTTTGTTTCTATTGTGATATCAGAAAACGCTAATTGACAGCTTAATATGTTCAGGTCTCGGAGACAGTACCATTGCTACCAGTTTTTAGCACGACGACCATTGATCATATGAACGAGGATCGTGCGATTGGTGAGTTGTTTATTTATTTATTTATTTTAATATTTCATTTAATTGATCTTTGTTGTTTTATTGAGGTAATTCCTATTAAGTTGGGATTATTCGACGATATCAGGTAAATTGATGAACAGTTAGAGAGGTAAAATTTCTGGTTTATTCGCCGGAGAACACGAAATGAAAGTTTCTACGCATCAGAAATTCCTTTTCATAAATTATTTCGAAAGTTATGAGAGGACGAATAAGATTTCTCGTCTTTGAAATTTCTTTCTCGTTGTAAAATCGATTTATATTCATTGATAGAGGTGTTGAAATAAGACAATGCTGCGTTATTTTATCGGTTATATTATTATTATACTATGTTATATTCTGTAATAATTGTTTTATGTTATATTTTTATTATTTATTACTATTTGGAGCTATATTGAAGTGTGAAGAATAGTGAACTTTTTAATAAATTTGCAAAGTTTTTCTAAGTATAAGTTTGAGAATTTTTAGATTTCAGAGGTTTTAATTCAAAAATATATTCGATTAGATAAAGAGAGAGCTAAATGTAGAGTAGATACTTGATGATGGTGGCCTATAGGTAAATCAGTAACATTTTCCCCAAGAATATAAGGTGATTCTCAATGCCTTGTGAATAATGTTGCAAGTTAGTGCTTTAGGAAACGTGGCGATCGAACAAATGCGCCGCAAATCTCGCAAGTGGCAGTATTTTTTTGCATAGTATCGAATAGTATCCATATCTTGTATCCGTTTATTCGATAATATATTACCTTTGTTTTAATTCAGCCTGACTTACTTTATTATTGAGTATAACTATGATGTAGTTTATAGTTTGTGTTTTAGATGTTCTCGAAGCGATGATGTCCCATATATGTTTTCCATGGTTAAATCCATATGATGGTGAACGGCCACCGTATTGGCCATCTGAGATCCCATTTATTTCGCCATATGCCGATGGTGGAAAAGGCATTCTTAACCATCGTTTAGGTTAGAGAGCGTTGTTTTATTTAATTTTTATTTTTCGTTTTTGTTGTTTATGATTTCTTGTTGCTTCGATTGACATTTTAAAATATTACTAGGAAGAATTGTTTGTCCAAAAAAGATATTTGGTTGATAGGTGTCCAGTGAAAGCGGGGTTTTGATTGCCTGTATGGTTTTTGTTGGCCTCATGTGTTAACGGTGAAAAACGGCAAAGGAGGATATGTGGGTATCTGTGAAGTTGACATCATGCTATTCCAACGCCAATGCTTGTTATAACTTAAGTTTTAGTAAGTGGAGCGAAAGTGAATTGTTTATATTAGTCGATTATCTCATAAAAAGCCTGATCTCTTGTGAATTCAATAAAGGCAAAACCGAGCCTCGGTTCCACCTGTTTAAGATTTGTGTTCGATTTTATATTCTCATTTAGTTTAATATGCTATTCAATGAAGTGATGCAATAAACCAAAAATATTTTCATTACTAATTTAAAAAAAGTACTTCCGTAGTTGATACGATGATTCTGTCGTTGGATTGATTGCAAAGAAGAGGCTAAATAAAAAGGAAGTATCCGTATTGTTGCTGGTGGATTGAATCCTCCAATTCTTAGGCATCAATACTCGCCTCCAAGCGATCAAGGCGGTGCTTAGAAATATTCGTTGGTTCCATGTGGAGAAGATGCTCAACGAAAAACTTCATATTGATCAATATCCATTGGATATTACACGGTATTTTTTCGGTTTTGATTAAAGCTTTGTTCAATGCGATTATATTGTTTTTTTCTGAGCGAAAGGTTAAAGGGGGGGGGGGTGTAAGGGCGCAGTGGAATGGTTTATCAGTTAATGTTAAACTTTAATAGGGTTGCTTCTTATAAAAGGTGATTTATTTATCATATTTAGCCAAGATACATCCTGATGGTTAGACGTTTGAAATTCGTTTTTCTACCAGGTAATTTCTAATCAAATATGCAAGTGGATTTCACGAGACCCTCCACCCTTCCGCCCACAACCCCACCCTCAATCTCCACTGAGTACTCCTCCTTGCATAAGACCTTAATCCGTAATTGACCTTATCATTTTCATACCAGGTTGTTATATTATTGAACATCTGTTCCAGTTTTGCGATTGCATTTTTATGTATCTCTTAATTTGCCAATATTATTCCACGATTTCCTAACGTTATGTCTCACTAATCTTGCAGTAAACATCGAACAATAAACTCGGGTATGACGAGTGTTGGAAGTGAAGGGATATCACAGAAAGCATATGAAGGATCAGAAGAGGTCTTTCGAAGGGCACGGTCATTACCGAGGTAAAATACCTTCCAGAATGATCTATCTTTCTTTGAAGGGTATTCACCTGAAGGAGGCCGAATAAACGGGAGGATTTAAGGGCAAAGCGCTTCGCAAATTCAGTACTGATAAGAGATGAGTAAGTTAAGGTTACTATGTATTTTTTATTGCTAATAAAATTGTTTCATTGCTTTGATTTCCAAATCTTGAGAGGTGACGGTTTTTTGCTTATATTTGTAAGAGGTTTGTTGTTTATTTAAGGTGAGTGTTCCCATGAAAGGTGAGATATATACCTTTGCAAAAAGTTGGTATTGTGCTTGCTCATTATGCACCTTTGTTTGAGCATTAATATGTTTGCATTTGTTACGCCTTCGACTTATCATTGTAGAATGAGTTTATTGTAGAGGTATTGGGCTGAATCTTAAACGGTGATTCAGCTTGTCGGGTCCCTCTATCCGGTAGGTGAATGCACCACTTTTCCAGGATGTCGACCTTGCATAGAACGCAACGATCCATGAAAGAGCCATCGTCGGCCCAGGACGTCACGCTCAAGGTAGATTTCGAGAAATTTCGATGGTTTTATGTTCGCTTTACGCACATTAATAGTTGGAGTCAATGCCAGAAAACCGAGAGGAGAACATCCGAGTGACTTTTCGCATCGGCTTATTAATATTTTTTTGTTTTTATTTTTACTTTGAACGGAAATTGTACCCGGAGATTGCTTCTATTTATTCGTCTAATACAGGTTTGTTTGAGCGTTGTTTCTGGTATGGAAGAAATATCGTCTAGGACTGAGCAGCATCAATGAAAGAACTCGCACCTGTTTTTTATTCATTAGAGGGGAAGAAAGGTATGTGCATCGACTAGGTGTTTAATTCCTGTTTTAGTGGCGAAATAAGGTGAGGGTATATTGGAGCCAGAAAGCTTATCAGCAGCTGCTTCTGCTTTCGCCCGTAACTATTGACGTCTATCTGATACTAGATGATAAGAATGCTGCACACTTCTTTCTGGTAACAAACTGTAGATGGGATGAGGCTTGACTTGCCAAAATTGTTGATCTTTCAATTTTTTGAGTTAATGGCTGTTTCTTAATGTTTTTTACTATGTGCCGGTGATGGCCATAGCGCATATTATGAAGGCTATACTTTTACATCAGTGAAAAGGTCAGTGCTTAAAGCGTGGGCTCGTAATATGCGAAAGAAAGGTTCGAGCTACGGCAGCAGTAAAATTTTCTTTCTGGGGAGCAAAGTGATCGTTGAAATCTCTGTGCAAAATTTGCGGCATTATCAGCATGAACGTAACGTGAGATGTTTCAGGTGTTTTGTCGTTGCGGTGGCAATAGAGAGGTCCTGTCGGAGGATTGCCGTTACTGTGATCGATGTGTGCGATGTTTTCATGAAAAATGCCTTCCACTAAGGGAAGTGGATCGCTTTTCATTATGTACTAGATGTGCCCCCCTACTGAGATAATTTTCGTGCCTCGATTTTTAAAAAAATAGTCTTAACTTACTTTACCGGTGTATTTTATTTTATTTTATCTGTTTTTCTCGCTTACAATTGAGAATAACAAGTCATCTTCATCGTTGATGAAGTGGGAATATGCTTGAGAGAATGATTTCATTGGGAGCGAATTTTAGAAAATTACAGTTTCAAGTTTTACAAGGAAATAAGTTGGAAAACTTGAACTTATAGGATTGTAAATCTGTAAGTATAAATCACTTGCTTAAATATTCCAATGGTTGTTTTTACTTTTCTGATATTATGTTTTTAAAAAAAGAGCTAAAGAGCTGTTATTCGGGAGAGGTACTTGATTGCAGAGTTATTGAGTAATAGAAAATACGGCGGTACATCTTATCCTTCCTCTCTCTCTCTCCTTTTTTTTTAAAATTATCGTAGAGCCGTCTAGGTTCTGATCTGCTCTAACTTCATTCAGAATTGTTTTATTGGTGTAAAGTTTCTTTTCATCTGTTTTTCAGAATTTACTAATTACTCGGTCGCATTTTTTATAGTCGATTAATTTGATTTTTCGCTCAGTTTGTCGAAAAATTATTGCTTATAGCAGCCATTGTTATGGTGGTCGATGTGCTTTTTTTTTTTTTGATTGTTGTTTCGTTTTTTTCATTTCATTTTGATTCGTTTTCATTGATTACGCTGATAATATTCATATTGACTTATCATATGTAATAATAAAAACTCTTCCAATGTTTTTTTTTGCTCCTCAGTTTTATAGATTGTTTTATACGTTGTTACCTGTAATCAAGTGTACCTGGAAACGAAAGGTATTCGTTTATTGAAAAAAAACGAAGGATTTTCGCCAGGTATGTGCTATCTAAAAGGTTTCGATGTAACCAGGATTGCGGCGTCTACAGATCTTTAGAGATGTTGGCAGATTTGTACGTTGTGGTGTTATAATGTGCAGTATAAAGTCATATATCTTGAACATTTTCGATATCGTTTTGAATATCTGAGAAATGTTTTTTCTTACTAGCGGAATATTACTTTAGAAATTTTCGATGACCATAGGATAAAATTTGAATTTCAAAAATAATTTAAATAATTTGAATTTTAAATAATTTTTTGGCTTTTTTTTTCAACAAAACTTTAGAAATACGTTTGCGAAATATATAATAATTAAAATTTTTCCATTTAAAAACGTTTTCAATAAAAGATTGATAGTGTTGTCGAGGAAGATTTGAGACGGATTAGGGGTGGTTTTTTTCTTTTTATTAGCAATAACATAAAGGCAACAGCAGCCTTTCGAAATACTCAAAATTCGTATGAAAGAAGTGATATCGTGGCTAACTTGTCTGCAGCAGAAGGTTGGGTCACAACTTATTGGAGCTACCTTCTGAAGTGATAAGCTTCCACTTTTTTTTGATGGTAAGGTGTGGTTGTTTGATAGCTATGTCCGAGGTGTATTTTCCTTGAAGTAAGTCCAGTATGATAGAGTTAGAACTATGAGTAAACGAAGTTCGAGGCGTACCTCGTCTCCTCTGAATGTTGTGTAACCGGGCCGGAAAAAAGGAGGAATCTAGATCTCGGTGTCCTATTATTTCACAATATACTGTAATCTGCATAAATAGTGCTATACCTGTAATTCCGACCTTTTCACCTGAATTCGCCTGAATGCTCGTTCACTTGAATGCTATTGGTTTATCTGAATGCATTTATAAATCCCTTCGAACTCGAGCTCTATCCGCACGGTGCACTAAAGGATTGTGCATAGACAGCTACGTCGGTCTTAACTTAGGTCCAATAGCTCGGAGATATGAGTGAAATAAAACCCCACCAAGGTGACCTATGTACCTGTAATGCGCGTACAGGTGTTAGGTTGCATGCAAAAACTTGAGCATGTAATGAATAATTTCAAAAAATGTTGCAGCGGATGAATAATTTCCACATTACAACACAATTCCGGTGGACGAATGGATATCCGGCCACTGTGCTGAGGTATTTGGTAGTTGAGAATGGTGCATGCTGAACCACATGTTTGCGTACCGCTGTGTGCGAATTTATCAACCCACACACCACTTCCTTTTCCGAGAGGTTTTAACGGGTTGATTTCCCTATCCTTGTCATAGCGGTAAAACATTGCGCGGGATTTTCGTTGAGAAAACCTGCTGGCTGGGTTTTATTGGATTTGAACTTCAAGATCGAGATGGGCGGAAAGGTCATGTAGTTGCGACTAGTTAGTCGGAGATGTGGTTGTTTAGAAGGGGTTCGTTCCTGATCGAACATTTAAGCTGTCAAAAGTTGTTGTGTTATCCTTGAGTGTAAAAAATTGACGGTACGTTTCACATCATCTCTTTGCAACGGTGGAGATGGTCACCAAGTCGTGTTGTCGGTAATATGGTGCGGATATAAGATCTCGAATGGGGATCCGTCGTAGAGGGAGTGTTGAAGCGGGGACCTTCAGTGGAAAATTCTCCCTTTCTTCCTCGGGGAGGTCGGTCTGGGGTCAAGGACCCTAAATCACATTAAAAAGAGCCTTTAGTCGAGAACACCCCGAGAAGGTCGATTTTTCGAGGAGAATCCCGAAGGTCGGGAATTCCTCCTTGCCAGGGTCCCTGTCCAAAAGCGAAGATCACGTGCCATGCTAGTCATAGAAGTATATGTTTTTCTCATTTTACTAATTGTTGCAGTGTCACAAGGGTGTTGTCATGAACTTGAAGTTGATCTCTGCTTTATTATGATACCTTTGTGGCTTGTTACCTTTATTATTTCACTAGAAATAAAAACGTCGATGCCATAAACAGTACTCAGAAATTAAAATCAAAATTGATGCAATGAAAACATATGTTATAATAACATCAATCGATTGAACTCAGTCGCCTGAAGTAATTAGGCTTTAACTGAGGCTAAAGGTTAGGCTTGTAGGTAGGAGTGGGCTTGAGGTCGGTCTCAGTCGACCGGTATCAATGACACGTGAAGTTTACAAGATGTGTTGGAAAACATTAAAACGAATATTTGAGGTATAGTTGGTAGATGTTTAAACCATTATTGTGGTGCTTGAAGCTTAAAATATATTCATAACCGCTGTTAATTACTTGTTTTATAGTTATCTCGCTCTTCTGAATCTACGAGAAGGTATTTTGACTTCCGCTATCATTCGAGCACCATTTTGTGCACAAACTTACGGCCCCTTCGTTCTCCATCCCCCATTCTTCCTTCTTCCCGACCTTCCCCCTTCTTATAAAGAAAACAGGACGCCATGGAATTTCCTAGTTCCCAGTCGTTGCTTTCTTCGGAAGGAGGTGACCCCTTGACTTAAGTTACTAGGTTGAGTTTCCATAATCGTTCTCAAAGTATCGTGCTTGATTGGTTGTAAGGTCTGGAATCTACGGTTTCCGGTTTATCCTGAAGGAGCGTTATAGGGCAAGGTAGTGATTATACCATTCACCATCCTAGGAATCGGCATATATTTGGTAGGAGGGCTTATAAACTGGGAGATAAGGTGCGTCTGCTGGTGATGGAACTTGCATTTGTTTGGATCATGCGGAAATTTTGTTATTTAATAAAGGGTTGGGCGCTGGTCATTTTAAACGGAAATTTACAGGATGGGTGATACAGAAGGAGTGGAAGTCATGAAAGTTACGCCAAGTGAGGAGAGACGAGTTGTGCAGGTGGACCCGATCGACAGGTACTCCGCCTTCATAGTCAGGGCATGTTTTCTGAATGTTATCCATCGTCTAATCTAAGTAGTTGTGGAGGTAGAGGTTATCATTTATAATATTGTCGTATATATTAGAATGTTGCTTTTTTGGTCAGCTGTGTTACGTTATTGCGGAGTCGAGATCTCATAACCTAGCTCTTTTCTGGAGCCTCAGCAACTTATTCGACTCCGATAAAACCGAAGTAGATAAATGGAAAGGGCATGGTAAGGCTGTAATAAATATGCGCCAAATGGAAGGTTGGTCATAAAGCCTAGCATCCTGTTCGCTTTGATTTCCAGTTGTATGGATTTCAGGACTGTCAGGTTTTTTGTGGGTGTATGGGGCGAGGGGAGATCTGAGGCTACGAGCGTTATTTGATAATGACTTGAGAGAGGATAACGAGGGATGAGGGAGGGGGAGTCGAATTCAATGGGTAATCTTTGTTTAACCTAGTTGAAGTATTTATTTGTGTTCCCTTCATTTACCTGCTTGTTGTGGTTTGAATTTTTTTCAAAAATTTACTGGTAAATCATCCATTAAAAAGACACTTAGTGCATATTCTGCTTTAATTAAAATTTACTGCTAATAGCCGACAAATTATAAAATAAATGAAATTTATGCTTAAAAAAATAAATGATTGTATGCATTAATCTCCTAAGAGGTGGAATTAAAAGTAGTTTTTTTTATTGTTTAAGGGTACAATCATTGGAACGGGCCTTGTCGGTTTGGCGCTCTTTTTTCGACACTCTAGATTGGTTAGTTCAGTGCTGTTTTCTTGATTTTGATGTTTATTTATTTATTTAATTTATTTTTATTTTTATTTATTTATTTATTTATTTTTTTATTTATTTTTTGATATCGCTAGCTTTTACAAAAGCAAGTCCACAGATGACCAATGGTCACATTTTAGAATAGCCCTCTTCTCACATTCTTGACTCACCCGGTTTAACGCATTAGAACCGCAGATGACCGGTCTTATTCCTATACCATCCTATCACATGTGTGGTTGCTGTAAACACATATCATCTGTGCCACAATGCAAGGTTACCGTTATCAGCGCTTATCGTGAGCCCCAACAACAGGTGTAAATTGCGGAATAGGGCAAACCTTTAAGGTATATTGGGACAAGGACCTAAAAGGATAGGTGACACTTGCAACAGAATGCGTCCTTTTTACCACATTAGATGCTGGTTTTCTTGGCTTTCTTCTGTTTAACGGAGTCAAACGCGTTCATTAGCTGCCATTCCCAATCCTCCTTCGCATTGAAACGTGAAAATTTTGATGTCTAATTTATGTGGAGTAGAGATGCTGAGTATGAAAGAATGCAACTAATATGGCAGTAGTAGTTTGGGTCGTTATGTTTCGTTTTGAATTGTTGAAAAGTCTGTCGTATTTTTTTTAAGGTGGAGGGTTTTATTATTTTGTGGTATTGTGATTGGATTTATAAGGGGGAGTCAAATGCATTGAATAAAAAATTATTTCATTAATAAGGTGTTAAATCGATGGCAAATTGATTATTTCAAACCTACAAAGCTTTATTCTAAGTAAAACCTATTTGCCGAATCCTTAATATTCTGGCACTTTCGAGTGACAGAAGAAGGGTTGTCGCTTAGTCGGATGGTATGTCAATGGTTTAAACTTCGTTGCAAACGAACCATTAAACTTCGATTCAATTGAAAGAATGCTTTTGATTGAATGTTAAAATGTTGTAAGTGCTTTATAGTTTGTACGATTCGACAAGGCGGCACATATACCCGATGAGATCGTGAAGAAAGAGCTGAAACTTAGAGGCAAAGTTCGGGAAGTGCTTCCGTCTGGAGTACTTAAGGTAGAGCACCAACCAATGATTCAAATTCCACGCATTTTATCTTTCCGGAGAACTACCAAGGTTAGTGCTTCTTTCGACCAATCATCCTCACTTTATCAGCTATCTTTTAAGTGTCTTTGATTTCTTTCATATTTAATTTAAGGATTTTTCGATGGAGTTGTTTCTTTCCAACCGCTGTTTTACCTTAACAGAGACGGTTGATAATATGAAGTGTTGGAATTTTACGGGCAATTTGTCAAGCTCCTTCCTCAGCACCTTTTATTTATTTAGATATTAGTAAATATAAATAGAGATAAGAGACGGGGGGGGGGGTGGGGATGATGGAAAGATGTGAAGGGAGGAATTGACTGAAGGAATCTTCATAGTTTGCTAATGAACTGGAGTTTTGCCTCGCATAGCATCGAGAAATTTCTTATGTTCTACAAAACTTGTTGGCTGTACTGTAGACGTCTGTCTGTTGTCTGTCTCATCTGTTGGATGGGAGGAAAGTGGGGGAAAGAGGGATGTTTACTGTCCGTACTTTTGTTTATATCGCATTTGGCACATTAGCCTTTCTGACTTCCGGTCGTAGAAAATTAAAGCCTCATATCATTGCGCTTTGATATTAGGATGCGGCTATGCTCGCCAGTTTGAAAGTGTTTTGAATTAAACAGTAAACAACGAAAAGTTACATAGCTATCGTCTTTGTTCATCAGTCATCGCAAAGCTTTAAAAAACCGCTTTTTTGATGTATCAACGACACTGTTAGTGCTAAGAAGCTTTGCGTTTTTAAAGGAGGAATGCGCTAAACATACATAAGGGATAGACCCAGCTCGAGGCATTTTCAAGGTTGTTTTTTGAGAACTGATGACCGCTTTCTTCAAGACCTTTTACCATAGTTGTGAGCATTATAAGGATTTTTTAAAGTCATGATTTGATGAGGTTATATGTTGCAGCCCACTCCACTAAGTGTTCGGCTCGCCGGAGTTAATATTTCGCCAGCAGGTGCCGATTTCCTCACGAAAGATTTGAGGCTGCGAGATAAGGAGGTCATCTTCACAGTAGTGAAGCCGATCGATGACCAATCTGATATAATCGATGCGGATATTACCCTTAAAAAGGTGAACTCATCATTGAATGCGTACTGCAATATTGAGCAATTTTTAAAGCTTCTTTTAGAATTTTTGAGTAATAATATTGCTGCAAGAATTAATAGTATTGCAAGGTGGTAATAAGGTTGCATCATTAATAGTATTACCTGAGGTGAGTGGTAATTATTAATTAAGTTGTCAGAAGTTCGATTCTTAAGAAATTCTATAAGTGCTTTGGTGTCTTTTTAACACTCAGTCGCCTGATTTTAATTAGAGAACGAAAGAGATGGATAGGGTCGTATTTAATGTTTTGAAGGAGAAGAATCGAAAGGAACAAATTAGAAAATTTATTGGGCTTTTTTTAAATTTTTATTAAGATATCCATTTATACTGAATGATGTTGGATCGGCTGGTAGGGCTAAAATTATCGATTTCAACTGTGGGCTTTTGTGGAACTTTCGAATAACGATAAGGTAACCGGACGTGGTTCCGGAGAGGATTTTCCTGGAAAACAAGGAAGCTGAGCGAAGTTTGTGAGAGTAGAGTGAGAAATTACGATTTTTTACATTTTTTTTCGCTAGGAAAAACTGCGAAATATAAAAACCCGGAGAAATTCATTTCCTGTTCAAATGAAACGATGAAGAGGTGAAGTTTATCGTGTCACAAATTCCGTATCCACTTCTCTCCTTCCTCGTCGATATATCTGTAATTCTATTTGATTATTAGGCGAGCGTATAAAATTTGCAGAATGCATTTTTCCATACGAACCTCAACGTTGAGTTAGTCCGTAAGGGGTACGCGAAGGTACCGGCATTGAGCCAGACTGAGCACATGCATGCTCTCCAGACGATTCCAGCTTATTCGAGACTCGTGTCGCGACTACTAATGTCCGAAAAGGTTTACATTCTTATTGGTTTTCATCATATTATTTGAAAAGTTTACAAAATATTTTCCAAAAAAAAAACAAACTTTCCGACTTTCTGCTTGACTATAGATGATGAGTGGAATTTTATTCTTGTTTATTTGTATTTTGGTGAGGGAAAATCCATGAATTATTGGTTTCCGGATGGGCTGACTTGAAATTCCGAGTAGTTTAACTGTACAGAAATCAAAAATTGAGTAAAAACACGACTTGGAAGAACAATCGTACCTTATAATCTCTACCATTTTTTCATTGGACACTTATCGTTTCGGACCTCAGCTACTTGTCTCATTGCTTAGTCCACACATTTATACTTAATAATATGAAATCGGATGATCTGATTGGGCATGATTATTAGGATGCCCGTTCAGGTAGCGGAACGACGTGGAGTCGGAGTATGGCAGCGAGATACGTGGGTGGAGTCCGTTGCAGCATACCCCTCGCAGTTCACACAAATGGTCAAATCGTCGGCAATTGCGCGATTCGCGGTTTGCATTTCTTTATCCTTTCAATATATTTTATTTATCAACTAAGAATTAAGTTGGTAAAGCTGAATCGAACTCCTTCGGTTTTTTTTTCTTTTAGAGAGGTTAAAGTGATCACCTTGGATACCATCACAAGTGGAAACTCATTAAAAATTGACGTGTAACTTGACCACTGACCACTGACCACTCTATTGGGATCTTTGAAAATGTCCACCAATCTGTTTACTGTATTTGTGTTCGAATCAGTGGTCGCTGCTCTATTCTTATTTAATATATACATTTGATTGGCAAGGCAGTTAATTTGTTAGATTCTAATTCAGGATATAGATGGGTAGATAAGCGGATACGATTATGGATAGTTATAATATAGCAGGTACGAATTATACCGGAAGAACAAGTACCGTCTCTGCTCTTTCTATAATTTTTGCTCCCAAAATGAATTGCCTTATAGGTAATATCTTCAGCGTGGTTTACTAGTGGATTTTTATTAGTGGTTATTGCAGCAAAAAAGTGGAATAATTTGCAGGTATTGGTTGGTATGGTTGGCAAAGACATGGCACTGAGTGGGTATCGTCTCTCGCAACAAGCCTATCAGGGGTTGATCGTTTTTTGTGGCTATCTGCTCCATTTATATCGTGTTTTTGGTGTTGCGGTCGACAAGATGACTCTTCTATATAATAATGCGAAGCAAAAGATTAGTAGGCGTTAGGTTATTTTTTTAATTTGTGCATATAATAAAGGGGAGAAAATAAAGGGGAATGGAAACTCATCGAGAATGATCTCATTTAGAATGTTGAGACCTATCCGGCGGATGAACTTTTCCTTCCGGATATCATTAATACTATTTGAAACGTATGGGACTATAAGTGATTTACTGTGCCGATTTTTAATAAACCCATGGGTTTCTCTTGAGAGCACCGATAAATTTTAGAAAAGACTCCTATATGTCATTTTATTGATTGATCGAGGGGAGATGGGACTGCTTTGAATGATGATGTGATCGGTGTTCGGCACAATTTGCGTTTTTGCTCGATGACCGTTTTTTTTTTGTTGCTCAATTTTAGTTTTATGTTGAGAGCACTTTTCTACATCGATTGGGTTTTGCTCATCTTTTTTTCTTCTAAATCAACTTTTTTCTATTGCCCTCTATAATTTTTTAAGAATCGAATTATTTATACAGCGTTTCTTTTTTTTGCTTTTAACCTAAGAGCAATTTCTATGTTCGAATTAACGGTTACGAATGTTCTTTAAATATATTTGCGAGTATTCGATTATATCTCGATTTTATTAATGAGTGAAGGAAAACTGGCGTTTAATTTGCATATGTTGTTGGAGTTGGTACGTTTGTGAATATGCAAATTTTTCGACTCTACAGTGGAATTGTATAATTTTTTTATCGGTTGGAAAATATGAAGGTGTTGAATGGAATTTTGATGCTCGATCTTATTAGACGAATATTGCTGACTGTGTCGATTAGTTTTAGTTGCATATATATATATATATATATATATATATATATATATATATATATATATATATATATATATATATATATATAGTTCACGATGAAGAAAGCGCCTAGACAGCAGTTAGAAGCTCATTCATAAAAAAGCTTCTTGTTTCATTTTTTGTAGTCATTATTTGCACAATCGTATATTATATTCATGTGGTTGTCTATTTCATTGTAATTTGCGAAGAAGAGTATGCAGTGATTGTTTTTTTTCTTCAAGATCTATTATTTAATTGTATGATATATATAGTGAATCGAATAGGATTTCATTTTTACTGATTTTTTTTTTGATTACTGCATCTACTCAATAAATACGATTGAGTTGCATTAGGTATTTGAGCATAGCGATGAGGATATTGCATTAGTTGCATTAGTTTTAGCCATTTCAAAACAGGTATGCTATAGGTTATGTGGTCGACTAATTATAAAAATCCAGGTAGGAGAAGGTAATGCAGCAAGGAAGATGAAAATGATGCTAGAGAGATATCGGTCATTCAGAAAGCATTTCGAAAATATTTCTAAAATTTTGTGAAGTTTTTTTATCACTTTAAAATATATTACAATCAGTGATAAGCGGAAAATTTCGAAAATAATTGTAAAAATGATAAAAGTGATTATAATGTTGGAAATTTAATTTTTTTTATTTTAAACCACTTAATGCATTTAATAAAAATAAGAATAAATATATCATCGAAAAAAGATAAAATAATCGATTAGAAAATTTTGCAACATTTAGAAAAATCGATCAAACATGTATAAATTTTAACATTTTTGTAAATTGGCTAAAGTTGATTGCATAGCAAAGTATAAATTTTCTTCAAATTAGTGCAAAAGAGAAAAAAAGACAAACGATCATTGGCATATCTAAATAGGCAATTCTATGGGTCAACAAATGGTATAATCCGATATCAGTATTACCTGAATCGGTGAAGCCGAAACTTAACACCAAGAAAATGAGGTTTATGTAGAGAATAAATAAATAAACACCTGGAGAGTCGTCAAGCTTCCAGGTAAAAACAGTATACAATGGCCATCGTTACGTTTTGCAATGCTGTTTTGCAAATGCTTTGCAGCTCATAAATTGTATTGCGTTGTTAAGATTGCAATATGCGTTGCGTATCTTTGATATCCTTGAAGGTCAATGATGAATCGCTCCAGTGAGCTGTTCAGTGTGCAGGAGAGGGGTATACTTGTAAGAAAAAAGAGCGTGAGGTCACGTAATTTTAACACAAAAAGAAAATAATATTTTGACCCCGTGGATCGAATAAACAAATTATTCAGCACTAACACCCTCTCATCCGCCCTCTTATCCCTTCTCCTGCCTCCCCCCAACTCTTCATTTCAACAAATTAATACCCCTGCTTCCGTACTCCTGCTTCCATCAAGAGTACTTCCTGCGGTATGATTTTCCATTTGTTTTTAACCTATATGTAAACGGAATTATATCTGCAACGAAATGCAACCAGTATAAAGAAGCTGGTAAAAAAATGAAACGATTTCTACAATGTTTGTGATAGTTCGCCTCTTAGTTCTGGTAGAAAATTCCGGAATTGGAATTCCGGCGTTAGGACTCGACCGGAGCTCCGACATCGGGATTCCGCTGGAGTTTAGCGACGGAATTCGGATGGCGACATTAAGGGTGTATCTGTGATAATAACGTTTTCTCGCCCATGTGAAACGTCCTGATTAATGTACCGTAGCTATAAAGCAAGCCAACATTTGAGTATCTAAGTCTAGAGCATCCGCATGTACGTTCATAAGGTGTATCCCAGGTAACGCTTAGACAACAATATTCAAACAATGCGATTTAAGCAGGTGTCTGCTGGATATCATCTTGTGTTGTATAAAAGATCTGAATAATGAAAAAAAATTTTTTACTTAATGTTATTATATTGTTTATACTTATACTGAATTACTATATCAGAGGGTAAATACGACTTTAATGCTTCAATTTCGATCATATTAAAAAATTTTTCGATACGTTTTAAATAGGTTATTCTTATGAATTTATGCGGATATATATAGTTTGAAAGCACTATCAACGAGTATGATCGTCATTAAGATATTTGAATTAAGAAATAAGTTGAAGTGGTTTTTTTTTTTTTTGATTAGAAGGTGTATGAAAGGTGTTTAATGAACACATGATTCGTATCCAGGTGACGCAAATAGTTCACACATTGAAGATCGATTCTATTGCGCACGCCGTTTAAATGTACTGGAAGCGGCACATTCTATATTGGCACGTCTAGTGAAATCATGATCATATGTGCAGTAATGAATCGTCTAGCTCTAATTATATACAATCACAATACAACCCATCTATCGTACAGATACCTCATAGATTACCAGGTGAGCTGGTCTTTTCTTTGCTATGATCATTGTGAACCACGAACATGATGAAGAGGGAGGAGAACAATCAGGTAGAAAGGCATACTGTAATAGGTATTACACCTCCATGTAACCTATCGTTGATAGCGCTCGGATAGTTGAAGTATTTTCGAAATTATTTAGGAAATGTTTTGTAAGTTGTTGCTTTGAAAAAAAAAGAACAACATTTTCGTTGTTCGTAGCAAACTTCATCTCGGTGATCTTCCTAAATCATTGACACCAGTAATGGATAATTTCGGAAAAATAAGGTGACTCCAATTCCAATGAGTTCCGAAATTCAAACTGTTGACTCCGAATTACTTTCCAGTGAGTGTAACTATTGAAAAAAAAACGGGTAAACTTGTAGAGTCGTCCAACATTGATTGATTGTAAATATTTTCAGTGATCGAAGGATTACATCGATCAGTGCATTCACTCACTCTTGAATCAATTCGTCAATTAAGATGTGCGTTCAGATCGGCGGATGTGCAACAAACGGGTCTTCTTGGAAAGAAGGCTCTTCTCAGATGTATCGCCGAGGTTATTCCAAATGTTCGTATTTAAATTCTCTGTTTATTGCTAATTATTTAAATCATTTATTTTTCAATTATTAACTATAGAAAAGGAAATTATTAAGTACAAAAAGAAATACTTTTGCGGTTTATTTTTAACTTCAAAGAAGTAATGATCTATTGAAAAATACGCTTGAAGTTAATCGACACTTCACGAAATGTAATTAAAAATAAAATGAAACTCTTAGGATAATAGACGAATATTAGGATGAATCCGACTTAGGACTATTTAAAGTTTTTTTTCAAATATTTTTAAGTATTTTTAAGTAATTTTTAAGTATTTAAGTATTTAAGTATTCAAGTACTTAGAACGGCGAAATTTTTAGAATATTTTTTCAAAGAAGAATTTTCCTTAACTCTTCAACATAGATCAATATTTACGATATTTATGCAAAATTTTAGTAATTTGATTTATTTTTGTCGAAATTTTTGATGGTTTTCTGCAAAAAAAAAAAAAACTTTCTATTCTAAATTACTATTTGCTGTACTAGTACCAATCGATATTTACTTTTATTTGCAATTTTCATAACAAAAATAATAATAACACAAATTAATAAAAATATAATAATTGCAGTGTTAGCTAAAGAATAATATGGAGGACTATCCAAGATGAGCTCGCAAATGATGAGGATTCCAACTTAAGGCGATTCCAAGGCTTATTTTTTGAGCATTTTAGTACTACACCCTTAGATCGTCTTGAATAAACCTCTTCTATTTATTCTAAGATATCGTCGATACATGTTTTAATTATATAATCTTCGAAACTATTAAATTTATTTATTTTTCTCATTTTTTTTTGCTTAAAATTTTATAAATGATGGATAGAAAATTCCCCCCCCCCCCCCTGTATTTTTGCATTTATAGGCGTCTCATGCGGGCTCTCCATGGCGAAAATTTTTAGAGAGTATTTCCACACCTCATCAGGTTTTCCCTTATGTTGATCTTATTCGCTTAATAAATGCTGCAAAACATGGCGATCGAGGTGAAGGGTATGGTACTTCATTTATTCCTTTTTTTTTCTATTATTGTATTTATTCACTATGACAATTAGCATTAAATATTCAGAAATTTTCAAAAATTTCATATTTATTCATCCAAAATAATTTTATTTAATGATTTATATTTTTGATACAATCATTTTTATTTGAAGGAATTAATTAAGAATTAAATATCAACTATAGAACATCAACCAATTAGTTGATATGTATTCATTTTTATACAACATACAGTAATATAGTAAATTTATGCAGTAATAAAGAGTACAGTAACAATTATTTTATTCATCACGTTCATTGCGTTTGCGGTGTTTTTTGAAAATTCTGCTGAGAAATTTCAAGAAATTGTCCCAATGAATCCTCTCTAAATGATCTCTTTTTTTTTTTCTTTCGTTCATTGAAAATATTTTAGATGAAAATTGCAAAATTTATGGAGAAAATTTTCTTTTTTTCGAAAATTTTTGAAAAAAATTTCAATTGGCAAATTATTTATGGAGAAATTTTTTTCATCGATAATATTTTTGAATAAATTTTTTTCAACTTATAAAATGAAAAAAAGAAAACATCAAAAATTTTTTTCAACGCATATAGGAAGAAATTTTTCAAAAATTTTCACATCATGAAATCATTAGATTGCAATTTTTAATTCTCTCTTTTTTTTTGTCTTTTCGATGAAATTGCTATATTTGCTTTGCATTCTTTGGAGTAGATAATGAAGTGAAAATATCAACAAATATACTGAAATTAAAATAATGAAGTGAAAATATCAACAAATATACTGAAATTAAAATATCGTTGTATTTACAATTCTTTGTTTTGCTTTCTATATATGGAAAAATTATTTAATATTTCAAGAATATATTCTCTTGAATCATTTATACGTATACAGCTTTCCATTCCTACTATTTCATACAATATAAAACTTGACTCTTTATTGACTCTTTATTAGACCTTATTAAACCTTAATTTAAAGTTTAATAAACCGTAGTAAAATACTGAAAGATAGTCAACGTGAAAAAAAAAGATACATTTATTTGCAGGCTTTCTATTGAAGAAATTCTTTCACTACAAAAAAGTACTCTCATACAAACTAGTGGAGAATCATTGCGTCGTATTCATTCCGAAAAGATACTCTTTGAACGATCATATGCAAAAATTATTGTCGATTTGGAATTATTGATTAGTAAGTCGACCGATCAAATCGATATTGATCGATTGAAAATGGCAACACATCAGGATATGATCACTGTTAAGGAGTTTATTGATATCTTATCGATTTATGGTGTTGATAAGCTATTCGAACCGATTATTGGACGTATTATTATTGCCTTTCAAAATGCTCAAGGAAAATTTAAGTTAGTTTATTGATTTTGATTGAAAATTTGAAAAAAAAAAACTTTTTTTATTATCAGTTTTTCAATTTCAAATTGGATGCAGAAAATTTTATGCTTAAAAATATATTTATATTTTCATAGTTAATATTTTCTTTAATTATAAAATAATATTCTAATAAGTGATTTTGACTTTTTTTTTGTCCACAAAAATATAAAATAATATTCAAAAATAAAAACTTAAAATTTTAATATTTTCATAAAAATATTCAATATTTTTAAATGACTCAAAAAAAATTGTTTTTTTTTCAGCTATAGTGATTTTGTGAAGTGCCTTAATCGTGTACAACCATCGCTATTATTAAGTGCTTCGGCTAATTCTGCATCATTTTTATTGCCATCATCGTCACTTGCTTCCGAGAAACCTCCACTTGGAGTATGAATTTTAAAATTGGATATATTCTCTCACTTTTTTTTTGAATAATACGACATCTGATCGAGTGATTGATCGATCAGGGACTCACCTGTTACAGAATTCAGGGAATTACTAGTTTACTCCACGCAATTCATGAACTAACTACTTTTAATGTTACTCGTAAAATTTATGCTCTTTACTGTGGAGAATTAAATCATCTAACGTTATATATATTTTTATTGCATCCCATTATGTGATTAAGCACACCTCATTCAAAATCTATTCATAAATACGCAGCTGATCGGATAATAGGAAAAGCTAATAAAATCGCATTACTAAGGAAACGTCCCACGGTTGTTTTACGTCATTTCTAATCGTTATTCTTTTCGTTGTCATTTTAGCTCTTAACAGAATCTTTATCAGTATGTTCTATCACTAATCACTATGTTCTTGATTTTTTTCAAGATCAGAAGTAGAAGCAATTCCTGAATTTTTTTTTTCAGGATAGCCAATATGGGCAATGCTAGAGGAGGGGAAGAGGGAACGATATAAAGAAATGAATATTTAGCATATGACCGAATTTGCATAAATAGAAGTAAATTTGCATCGTTAATAACAATTTTTCAGCCGATTCTAAGCGCTGAAAAAGAACAACCGGGCACTTCTAAATGGAGCGATAAACAGTGGGAAGAATTTTGTAAGTTATTCATATATTTTATTGGAATAAAATAAATATTTTTTGATTTAAATGAAATTATCGTCGCATTATTGAAGGCAAAAATTTTAAATACGAAAAATAAATATTATTTTAAAGAGGAAAAATTATAATTGTTGAATTTGTAGTTCGCGTTTTAAAAAGTTTATTTATGCATAAAATGTAGTAAATCGTAGTATTCATTAGTTAATATTAAAATTCGCAAGTTTTTCATCGAATTTGCATATCGTTTTCTGAAGTGTTTCCTTTTAATGGTTTGCAACTAATAGTTCCAAGTATAGCGTTGGCAAGCGATTCTCTTAAGTGTTTACTCTTTAGGGTGTTGCAGTAACTTGGACGGGGGGTTTAGGGGAGGGGAGGGGCGAAGTTTGGGGAGAAGACCTCTCCTCTTCGATACCTGGACTCTGCGCCACTTATTTTCCTCTGTACAGTTCATTTGGAAGAGATAGAAACTTCATTACTTCCGACACCATTTCCTTCAAATTTTCCAAAAATGAGGAAGTCATCAGATGTTTCGACGTAACCTTTCCTTCCCACCCTTCCGCCCCCCCCCCCCCCCCCACCAACCTATTTAAATTTTCATTTCCGGCTATATCTTTGCTTTTGATTATTTTCACCTAACCAATATTCGTTGTATAATATCAACGATGAAATCAAACCTCTAATAAAGTGCCAATATAAATGAAAATTTTATTTCCAGATATGAAAAGTGACGATGAAGAATAATATTTGATAACGATGAGGAATAATCTTTGAGAATGTTTATCTAAACGATCTTTGATTGATTATCTTCATAATTATATCATCGAATATATGCTATGCGGCTCATTTTATGCGATCATTTTTACTATTTTCATATTTAAATATTAACAATATTGTTTGAACATTTTAGAATATATTTATTAAAATTTTATTCAATAAAACAATTTAACACATCGAATTGTAGTATTTTTTTAAATGAATTCTTGAAATGTTTGTATTATTGATCGATGCTTCGGCGTAATGGAGAGGGGAGGGAGGAGGGAAAAGAGATGGGTGGGGCGGCGGGGGGGGGGGAAGAGTTTAACAGATTGAAAGGACAAGAAATATGTCGTCATTATAATTTTCATTTACTATGACACAAATGAACAACACAACATTTTTCTTGTGAGCGGAAATGATAATAATGAACTCGTATTTAAAAGTATATAACAGCGAATATGGGAGACGTCTATTGAATGAATTTTCAAAAGATTACGTCATAAAAGAAACAAAAGATAGATGGATATCAAAAATGCCTTTGGAAGAGGGGGGGGGGGGGGGGGGGGGGGCGCTAATAATCTCTCGACTCGTGTCCATTCTGTCGTTAGTCTTTTTTGCAGGTAGCTTATCCAGATGGAAAGTTTCTATCTCTTACAATTTTCATTTAATGTCAAACAATAATTTAAGGTACATCTTTCTTCTCTAGAGTTTGTAACAATCGATTAAAAATTAAGACTCATATAACCCTTAATCGTTCTTTGAAACTTTCGGCAATCCTGATACCTGATATCCGCCAAGCCTGGATATAAGCAGCACAAGGAGATAGCAGTACCTAAAGAGCTTAAGATAGAAGGTATTTCACATTTTAAATCGTATGGCCTAGATAGGTTTATCTCATGCAGTATTGCAGATTGTATTTCCAGTGCTTATTACACAAAAGTCATATCCACAATGTCTATCTGTCGGCGTCTGTCTGTGTGTCTGTTGATGGTTTCAACTCAAAGACGACTGGAGCTAGGACTATGTAAATTGTTGAGTAACAAGTACGCGTAAAGCGACTTCTAGTTTGATAGAAGTTATAGTACCGCAAAGGTTGATTTTGTTGAGAATCGATTAAGTTGTCAAAAAAGATTAAATTCTCTCAGACGATTTTTGCAAAACTCGCAACAATTTTTGCAAAAATTTCATGAAGCCGACTAATGCAATGAGCTACAAAAAGCACATATTGTGCTTCTTTTTTCCCGATGTAATTCTTCAAATGTCTGGGGATCTGTTCATTTGTGATTCTATACGCGCAAGATTTTATTGTTCTCCACACAAAAAAAAATGTTGTGCAATTAGATGAAACAAAGAGCGCATATAGTGTGTAGCAATAATTGAGTGCTGTGGCAATTGTCTAGTGTGGTATAGCACGAAGTCGGAAATCTCTAATACATCAGTGAATAATTACTTGCCATCGCACACTCTCGCCACAGCTTCATTCCACACACACAACATTTTCAGTTCTCACCAAACACTTGGAATATTGGTCTATCCTCGAGGATAATATTCTATTGTGGTGGGACTTTGGTGGCCCGAGGATGATATCCTCTCTATAGTGCGACTTTGGCTGTACCTCGAGATCGATGTCCTGCTGTGGTGCGACCTTGGCTGCACCTCGAAATTGATACCCTAGTGTGCCGCGACTTTAACTCTACCTCGAGGATGACCTCCAGTTGTGGTGTAGCTTTGGCTTTATTTCGAGGGTGGCATTAAGTTTTATTGTGAATGTCGAAAGGCTATATTTCCTGTCATACCTTGATGATGGTGTCATTGTTTGTCATATTGAACAGTCGAAAGAACAGCAAGAATTGAGTAACTCTAAAGGTGACGACTCACTCAAGATGAGTACATTAGAATCGGACGAGACCGTGACCACAATGTTCACATGATCGACTCAATTAACTTCTCGATTATCTTCAAGGAAAATGAAAACAATGGAAGTTATGGGTGAGTTTCTTTGTTCTCAATTGATTTCAGTATGATGTTGCATATTCGTTGTAGAGAAGATTTGAATTACTATTACTGCTTTAGAGCATTAAAGAGTTAATTAATATTCCCATAGTTTAAATAAAACATTCTCTTAAATAGCAGCTAAAATGCGTTGAATTTAAAATTTTGAGCATTACAGATATTATTCACAAATCGCGATAGTTAAGAAATTTCCCGAAGATAGCGCGAAAGATCTTTTTTGGCACTGTGGTAGTGATTTTCTCTCTTCGAACTTATAACCAAAGAGGAAGATGCAAACGCGGTAAAGTTGACTAAAAGAAAAATGAGGAAGAATATGCGATGACAGACAGTTGACGCAAGTGGAGAATTTTTGAATAATTTTTTTTGCCTGTACATTTGCCCCTCCCTCTCCCCCCTCCCCTCATTAATGTGTTCACTGTGTCCCCCCAATCCTTTTCCCCTTATATTGCGTAAGTGCTCAAAATGCCGAGATAAACTCTCATAATCCTTTACAGAGACTATTTAAGTGGAACAACAAAGTTAAGGCTTATTTATTTTTGGCCATAATAGAGAAGGTTGTGAGAAAGGTAACTAAACGAGATCGATATGTTCTAGATGATGTGGCTAGCTGTGAAAACGTATGTCTGTGGGTTGAGAACGTAAAGCAGCTGTCGCCGATATGCATTCACCTCATTTTAGCGTCAACAACTCACTCGCATACTCGCCGCATAGCTTTGTTGGATAACGTTTATTGCTGGGCACTTTACTCTAATATTTATCACTTACTTTAATATATAAGGTTTTCTCTATGGTTTTCTCTATACCGAGTCGTATCTTATAGTTAATAACTTATGATAACAGCTTTTTTTTTGCTAAAATCGCTTCTTCACTTAGCAAAAAAAAAAAAAAATAAATAAATAAAATAAAATTTGAAAAAAAAAATTCAAATTTGTTAAATATATTTGAAAATTAAATAGAGTATAAATTTTTCAGCAAAATTTTCGATAAGAAACTACTAAAATTTTTGCAAGAATTTTCCGAGAAAATTTTGATACTATTAAAATGTAGGTAATTTTTGAAAAGATTTTGATTGTATACATTTATTCAGCAAATAGAACTCAACAAAAAAAAAATCATTGAAAGAACAATTGTCATTTCGTACAATTGTTCATTTTACGCTTCATTGATTATCTCATCTTTCATTTAAAGAGATCCCTCAAATATTTTCTCTTTTCATTTATTAAAACGAAAAATATTATTGATACTTTTGAAAGAAATTTTTTAAACACTCAAAATAAGCGGGCATTTTATAGTTCTTTTTTTTTCGTTATCTCTTCGAAAAATGTCCATCATTAATTTTACTATCGTTAAATAAGAGTATTAACCAATAGAATATAGAAATTTAGGTGATTTTTCTTTGAAAAAAAAGTTTTCAACACATTTTAGATTTCAACACAAATTATTTCCTTTATATGTTTGGCAAATATTTTCATCACATAATTAATAATTAGCGTAAATCTTCAAGATTCTCTATCGTGAATACATCAATTCTAAACACTTTTATATTATAATAAATATATTTTATCGAATCATTCGATTTTTTTTCTTCAATGATACGATTCAATTCGCTTACACCGATACGTCTATAGATTGATATTTTTTTTTTAGATCCGATGAGAAATATAACGATAGTGGAAAATAGATTTTTATAAAAGTGTGGAAAAATCGTCAATGGATATATTTTTTTGGCATTAATTTTGTAAACGTTAAAGAAAAAGAGCATATGATGGATGCTGTTTTGTCCAAATAACAATATTTTACGAGTAGTAATATATGGTAGAATTAAATTCCCCTTTTAAAAATCGATTTCTACTTCGATCAAATTCACTTTTGGCTTTTTTTTAAAGGATTTTTACGCTAATTTATGAAGAAAAAAAATGATCTCATTTATCGTTTGACAATTCATTTTTATCCAAATTCACAATATTTTATATATTGCAATATGTTGTAATATCCAAATCTAATCATATTTATATTTTATAATATTGCAATATTTTGATCATTGTTTATTTGCAATTGCAATACCGAAATCATTCCATTATATATTGCAAAAATTTATTCTCAATCAGTTTATAAACTTTAAAATGGAAAGTTAAAACACATCTTTTTTTTTAGTAAACGACGTAAAAATATCGCCAATTTTTTTTTTCTTGTTCATTTTTCCGTGCAAAAATCTCTTAGAGAATGTGAAATTTGACAGATCTTCTAAGGTTTTTGATGATATAGTTTGAGGAATATAGCGTAACATCTCTATCACCTATGCATACCTTGCAAATTACCTGCATAATTCATTGAATTGTACAGGTAATTTACCTGAGATGCAGAGAGTAAAAAGAGAAATAAAAGTTGCAAAAATTATTTAAATAAGAATATTTTTGTTATGCGCTATTGCAATTGTATTCTTTTAATTTGAAATGTTCGTTATTTTTTTTCCAAATAAAAATCTTTGATAAACTTTATAATCGCATTTTTTTTTCACAATTATAAACGTTTTCATTAATTTTGTATGGAGAAAAAAAAATTAATTTATAAAAATTTATGAAAAAAAAATTTATTTACATCGATTTTATTTTTCTTTTAGAGTGAAATTTTTCTTTCATAAAAATTTTTTTAAAATTAAAAAATTTTCAATTTTAAAAATATTAAAAAATTTTTTTCAAATTTTAAAAAAAAATTGAAATTAATCAAATTTTTTTTTGCGCGTTACATTCAACAATTATTCGTTCTTTATTTATTGATAGTCGATGAAAATATTTTACAACTTTTTCTACACTTCAACGTTGATCGATGAACTCTTTGATCTATGAACGAAAATCCCTAATTTCACACTTGTCGAAACCATTCCTTAGCGTTCGATTTTGCGATCTCAAAAAACAGTTTGACGAATATCTCGTCGTATTTCAATTGTCACACCTAAGTCGATGAATGTATAAAGTGGTAAAGCTCTTCATCACATATCACTTATTGAAGTTTTCATTGGAAAATAGAAATGTAATAAATTGTTGTAAAATTCACTAATATTATAGAGTATTTTTAGAATTCATCAAAATCATTTAGAATATTATTGAAATGACCTGAAATCAAATTAGATGAGAATATAGAAATTATATATTTGAAATATATTTTATCAATAATTGTCATTCGCTCAATTTAATTTACATTTTTTTTAAAAATATTATCCGATCAATAAAATTAAATCCTCATTTATATGTTTTAGTTAGAATCGTAAGATTTTAATATGAATAAATTACTTTGATTGTTTTACATTTCAAAATGAACGATAAACATCACTTCTCTAAGGATGATATATCAGTTAATTACTATATTTTAATAAATATTAATCGCTTAAATCTAGGATGGTGTTACTTTATTGTTGTAAATAATAAGTATAAAGTAAGTACTAAAGAATTTTACTTGCAAGTAAGTATAAATCACTATTATGTTACTGTTATCCTTTAGTATCTATGTTATTTATGTTATTTACTGCTATAGTTATTAAAGAACTCTAAATATCGATGAACTGAAACAATCATTACCTACTTTATACATTTTACAAATATTTTCATGAAAACTGTGGTCTTTATACGTTTCTTGTAGTAATTTTTTTTTTTCAAAAACGAATAAATTTAAACAGGGATACGAAGTGTACCTGTATAGGAATATGAAATATACCTGAATAATTACGAAACGATTTATTTTTCAATCCGATTAGCAATTAGATGTTGAGCAATATTTGAGGGGTGAGAGTATATAGCGATAAGTCGAAGCATGAGGCACTCTAACGCCTCTTTCTTATCGATCTCGCAAAAGCAATTTAATTCAACACACAACTTACCACTTCCGAGCGTTAGCTTGCTGCATCGAAACGATGACTCGTTGTTTTATTTTCCATTTTTGTTTGTTTTTTTTTTTTTTTTGATATATTTTTTGCAGTTTTTTTTTTTGAGGAATGTAATAAATATGCTTCTGATAAAGACAAAAAATAATTTATAAAAAATATTGAAGTATTACTTTTTATTCAAATATTCGTATGTTGCTGAAAGATGCTCTAAGTAAGCCTAAGCGTAAATCTAAGCCTCTGTCTTAAATAATTGACTATTTACTCGATGTGCGTTTTTCGGAAGGCGCAAATGTCTTGACGCTATTTTCTCATTTCTATGTTTTTTCTTGCCTACGTTTACTCAAACTGGAGCCGTTTTCCAAAGCGTAAAACCGAAATATATTTGCTGCTTTATTATGAGAGGAAAGTTCACAATTTAGACAGTGACAAAGATAGTATCTCATCTTCATTCATTCATTCTTCTTCCAGAAAAATAGAAGGATAATAATCACCTTATGTTATTATCATCGATGAATTATTGCCAAAAAAATAAGAGTGCGGCTTATTCGTTGAAAATTATTCTGCTCTTTCAAAAGTCGATTTTATTAATTCTCATCGCATTATTAGAGAGTCATTTCAATAAATTCTGAAAGAAACAGTTGAACAATTTTTTTTTTTAATCGAAGAAAATTAATTGGTTTTTTTTTTGCATTTTGTGAAATTTCTCGGGAATTTCTTTCAGGTAAAAACGAAAGCGTATCGAAAATGCCAACTCAAAATATCATTTTTTTTTTCTTATTTCTTGTTATTCCTTTTGTCTCCTCTACCTGACTGTGCAAACTTTTCTTTTCAAAATTAATTATTACATGAAATTTTCCAGGTAAAAATAAATATTACCTGAAAAAATATTTATTACCTGAAATTTGAAATATGGAGGGGACAATTACTGACTCATTCGCTCTTTAACTGAACCTCTTCTGCAAATATTAAATATGAGTGATCAATCATATAAAGCAGTAGATTAGCAGTTGATTTTTGATGAGTATCTCTAACAGACGTCAAAGCAAAATTGATTTTAATTAATGACTAAATTGATTACAAATGAAGAGGAATGAATTGAAGTTTAAGCGATCAATACTTGATAAGTATCTGTTTTTGTTTTTCGTTTTTTTGAATAGGAATTGATTAAACGAAGCAAAAAGGAGGCTTTCGCTTTCTGCTATCGCATTAACTCTTTCCTGGGTTGATCTTTCTCTTCGTTACTTTTTTTTTCCTCACTCGGCAATTACTATAAAAATTGTTCAGTAATTAATGACGTCATCAATTTGACTGCTTTTTTTTAAATACATAAGATTTGAAAGTGATTATTAAAAAATTCAAAATTTATTAATTATTAACGGAAATTAAGGCTACTAGGGAGAAGCGACGAGGAGAAGGCTATTTTTAGAATATTCAAAAACATAGGAAAAAATTTTTTTATTCGGATAGTTGGACCCTCCCCCCCCCAAAAAAAAAGATAAGTGAACGATCACCTCGAAACGAAATATGCAAATCCCTATATGAAAGTTGATTGCTTCTATAGTTTTTCAATTCAAAGTTTTCTTTGAAAATTTTTTACTAGCCATTTAATGGTATTATTTTTGCTCATATGAGATTTGCTATCATTCCATTGGCGTCAATAGCAACTGCATTCCTGAAAATTGCAAAGCATCTATCGATCATGTGTTTAAAATGGTGCATATGGCCTTCGAGAGTTTCGTTTCTTTAACCCTCTAGGGGCAATAGCTTATTTGATACGGTCATTATTTAAAAACAATTCTGCATAGAATTCCAACTTATTCACGATTGATTTCCAATTATAAAATGGCTAATATGAATTAATGATGCGCAGATGAATTTTTATTAGATTTCTTGATGAATGAAATTTGCATAAAATTATGCGATTAAACTCTGAAAGATGCGATTGCATTTGTTACGGAGATGAATTACCGTCCTTTGTGTGAAGTAGTGCCATTTCGTTGGATAACAAAGAGTGAGCTTTTCGAGAGTTTCGTGCTTTTCACCAATTGTTAAGGCGCATCAATAAAAACAATATCCATATCATTTGCTCTATCAACTAGCTTTCACTTACACATCATTTACCTCCACTCTTCCTTTCACCTCATTTACCTCCAACACCTCCAATACCTTCATCCCTTCTCCTCTCTCTTCCCTCTTCCCTGCCTCTCCCCCTTCCACCTCTGGAAGGAGTCAGAGTTTTAAATGGAGCTCATTAATTTCATCAGTAGTTTTCAGTTTCCCAGGGGGGCTTACATTCGCTTTTGTGCCGCTGTAAATAAATGTGAAATTATTGTTTTATCATTTAGAAAAAAAAAAATTAATAAAGAGGACTTACTAGGGAAGCAGACGTTTTTAAGTCGGAAAAGAACGTGATGTGTTTTATTACTTTTAGTGTGACGTAATCATCTTATTTATTTATCAATGCAAATACAATTGTAAGAGATCGATCAACTACGATAAAAAAAAATAGAAAAAAATTGAATACAAACAGATAAATAGAATAGAAAACGATTGAAAGAGAAAGTCTTCACGAAAATATGATAAGAGATGAGTAAATGTGGAATGCGTTTAGAAAGAAAAAAAAAAACTAAAATTCAAATATATCTAGTAATAAATACTAAATTCGACAGAATATTATTCGACATTTTGTATTTTATATGCGCAAATTGCATTTTGCAAAATTTCAAAAATATGCAAAAATATTGCATATGTTTTTTGCATACTTAATTTAAGTCATTTTGACCGATGTTCGTTTCGTTTAGGAATGTTTGATCGTCGAAGTGGGTTTTTTCATTCAGTAATATTGAGAAAAATTCAAATTTCATTGCAGTTTTTATTGGCTAGACAATTTATTTAAGTAATATAAATAACAAGTTTAGCAAATAATTGAATAAATTTAGCAAAATTTTTAATGAAACATATTTTTTCTAAGGTCGAAGTAATGCACTCACGATTCACATCAAGAACTCGATATATAAATTCGGTTTGGAAATTTAAATATGTAAATGTAATATATTTTTTAATAAGCGATGGAAAATTGCCCAAAATTCTAAAATGTATGGAAATTTCACGTTTTATTGTTTCCAAAAAAAAAACCAAACTTATATTCGGGAAAGTCGATAATTAAATTTTAAAAAATTTCAATTTATTTCCGAATTTTCAATCAAATTCCCGATTTTTTTTTTGGGGGGGGGGGAGATCAAATTGCCGTCTATTGATAGTGTGATATTATCACCTTAGGGCAAATGTAAGCAGTTGAGAATATCAGAAGAAACAAGTATCAAATTATTGAAATATTTTTCCTTGTATCATTGAATACATTTCAAAAATTAGCATAATAAAAATAATTTTTTGCAGTAATCAAATAACCAACTAACTTTTTGATATACTACATTTATTTATTGAAACGTTAAATTAACTAATTATTGATTAGTTAATCAATTAACCAACTTTATAAAATTTACATATTTGAAGTTATCTTATTGAAAAGTCGTTAAAACTAATAACTTAAAAAAAATAATTGAGAAAAGAACTACCTTCTATAAGACGCATAACGATATTTTCATAGTGGAATATTATGTTGAAAAACAAAACAAAAGTATTTCATTCATTAAAAATTTTTTGCATATTACGATTATTACAAATTGCAATCAGTGTGATGCGACTCCGGAGTGAAAAATCGCTCTGAAGATTGGCTCCCTATGAAAAAATGGCTCCCTATGATTAGAATTGCTCATCTATGATATATTCATAATCAAATATATTTAAGACATTATTTTAAATAATGATGCATTTATTGCGATATTCGTTGATTAACTCTACAATTATCATCAATATTCGCTTATTTGACCCTCTTATTGACACCCATCTGCCAATTAAATTACCTCATTAATTTTATCGTAGTTTTCCGTTGCTTTCATACAAATTATTCGCGTTTTTAATTATGGTAGAAAACGAATAATATGCGAAAATTTAGCGGTATATGTAGATATGAGATAAACTTACAGATGGATAAAGCTGATTTGCAACCGTTGATGGAAGATTCACAGATTGCATCCGATGTCGAGCTGCTCGGTTAGCAACTTCTCGAGATCTTAGAAAAATCGATCCTCAACTCATATTCTTCGAACGAGAAACGTCAATTAAGTGCCTTCGAGAATCCCTTAGTACCTTCGAGAATCCCCTTAGTGCCTTCGAGAATCCCTTTAGTACCTTCCAGAATCTCTCTTTATAGAATCTGAAGTTGAAAGGTGAACGGGAATAAATATGTGTAGATCTACACAAACATTCATCTCAAGTCGGCTTACAGCCAGTAGCACATTGTTGAGGGATATAGTGACTACTGAAAGCGCTGAGCCATCCACGAATCAGATCCATGGGTATCTTACTTGCTAGTCATAATGGGAAGATGTGGCCATTTGATTGCCGTCCTTCTTCCTCAATCCAGCATATCGTCTTATAGCCATTTTATATTTTTATTAATTTTTGTATTCTTAAACCCAGCGGGTAAAAATCGCTGATTTACTGTAGATACAACATTAAAACCGCTATTTTATCTGTTATTAGCTGTTGATGAGTTGATCGTTCTTTCAAGAAAAAATCTACTAGAAATTGAATTTCTATCGGATTTTCTTTTAATTTCTAATTTAGATATTAAAGAAGATTATCGATTTAAAAAAAAATCACTTTATTTTTATTGATCTTAAAATAGAAAATCAATAAAATATTTGCATATATGAGGTATTTTCGAATTATAATAGAGAATAACTAATTAAAATTTTTATAGCTTTCCTCTTATAGAAGTGAAACGTTGAGATTTATAAATCTTTGAGGTTTAATTTTCTATTGCAATTTTTTTTTTTTTTTTTTTAAATTGCCAAATAATTGAACGCTATTCATCGTTAATTCTTTTGAGATTAATGAATGTAATGCAGAAATTACATTCGAAAATTTTCTTCTATGACATTTATTGATGATTGCGACGACGTTGATGTTTTTTTTTTAATTTTCTTAGAGAGAAAAAAAAAGCGAAAAATATACGTATCGATAAGAAAAATATTGCATTCCAAATGTTGATAAATAAATAAATTCTCAAGTGGATTTATTTTTGGGAATTCTTCACTTAAAACTTTTAAAGAAATTTTCTATTTTTATAAATTTCTTTTAATTTTACATCATTTAAAAAAAATTTATTCTTCGCATATATGAAATATTTATTCGAAAATATGATAGAAAAACTATTATATATTATTAAATTATTTTCTTTGTAAAGATCAATTAATAGAAGAATCCGTTTTGAATGAAAAATACGACCTTCAGAATCGAAAAATAATCGAAATAACTTTGAAATGATAATTCGTTATTATAAAAGACTCAACTTCCATAAGATAAACTTATCTGACTATTTAAGTTATTTTGGGGTTTTTTTTTGAAAATTTTAAATTTACAAGCAAAATTTTGTAATTTTTGAAATACTTTTGAAATATTTCAGTTAAAGTAATTTGTACTTACAATAAACTGATACATAGAAACTGATAAACATGGCGCTGGATAGTAATACGTCTGCAATGTGCAATTATCCTGGATTTTTGAAGCATAATAGATGTGGGCATTACGTATTGACGAATTATCAAAGAAAGAACAATAATTTTATGACGTATAAAGGAAAAGTAATGCATGTGATATATCCTAAATTGTTCTAATAGAATTATTAGACAAGCGTCTGCTTGTTTTAATATATATATATATTATTATATATATATATATATATATATATATTATATATATATATATATATATATATATATATATATATATATATATATATATATATATATATATATATATATATATAAAGAATTTGCGTAGAAATATGGAAAAATTTCATTGATGTTAACTTGCATGCGAATTCGCTTTTCAACTGGACTTTATTGCCATTACATGTGCCCTCGCGATTTTCCTCTATCTCTTCGAATCGAAAAATGAAACAATAGGAAAACACACCAGCCGACAATATAGGGTAACGCTGTAGAAGAAAGTATAGCTGCGAGAGTGATTACGGATTTGGATCGATTGATTGCGAATATCGATTGATCGATTATTTAGAAAGAGAGATTGCTATCGTCGCAAATCAATTATGCAAATCTTATCGCTATATTCACAAATTTTCCCTCTTTATTGATCAACTAAAATTGATTTATATTTATAAAAAAATAATGTTGAAAATAATGCGATATTAAAATAGAAATTTTAAAGATATAAATAGGATATTAAATATGATTGAAATAATTTGAATTTCTGTACTGAAAAACTTGAAAATTCGTTTGAAAATATTAATTTCATTTTCTTTTTCCCTCCTTTCTTTCTCTTTCCCTCCTCCTTCTCCATCATCCGCGTCACTAATCCATCCCCTCATCCGCGTCACTAATATGGATCGTAATTACGGAAGATATAATCTTTTAAAGCATAATTAGAGACGAAAATGTCTATTTGTTGGAGCAACACATATTTGAATTTACTAATTTTTTTTTAACTCACAAATATTCGTCAGCTAATGATATTTTTTTGAGATTTATATGAAAACGAAACTTGAAATGTGTATGCTAAAAGAATGCAGCTGCAATTAACAAATGTTAAAACGTCGCTGATAAGTTTAGGTGCCGAGAGGTTTCCAAATTTTTCTTAAGGTAGAGGTATAGCCGATGGAGAACTTAAAATCGAGGAAAACTTTGTAATTCTCTTTTTTTTTTTTTTTTTTTTTTTTTTTTGGAGGAGAGGAAAAGACGCAGTAAGCAAAGGAAAATTGGCTGAAGGTGGAAAATCTAGATAGCACTGGTGACGAAAAAAAATCAATGAGAGATAAAAGTATCCATCATCAAAAATAAATAAACGGAACTATAACAGCTGTTTCGAGGAATACTTCAAACAAATTCCAAGTTTTCTAAAAGTGAAATGCAATCAATAACCGACTTCAACTCTCAATTCTAGATTTAGAAAGATAGATGATCGATTGGGTGGGGGGGGGGTTCTAATTGAGTCTTACGATATAAGCATATTTAATCATTTGTATTTAAAGATTTATTTATTTTTGTTATAAATAAATAAAAATTTAGACGATCAGCATTTATCAGCAGCTCGTATATGGCCATGTCGTATATGTGGTATTCTACTTGGTATATGTCATCTTTTATTGGGTATAATATTACTCTTATTCGATATTCTCACTAATAATATCTCGGAGACAGCATTCGCAATAACTGCTGCATTAGCGTTTATTATATGCGCTTTATTCGCTTTTATTGCAGCGAGGTTTCTAATTTTCGTTTTCAATATTCATTTCTATTTAATTCTAATTTTTATTCTATTATTTTCTTGGAATATTAAGATAAAGATAGGGATTATTATTGATGAAAAAGGAAATTGTTTAAATAGGAAAATGAAATTCGCCATTGATAATATTTTATGAAATATTTTAATAACTCAATTTGCATAAATCAAATAAATGAAAAAATTTTTGTTTCTTAATGTTTGATGAAAAAAAAAAGGTAGAATAAAATTCTTATAGATTCTTACTAGCAAAATTTTACAATTGAATTGGAGTTTTTTTTTGAACGACGATTAACTTACTTCTTAAATTGTTTAGTAAATGACATATATTTGTAGCTGAAATAGAATAAGATAGCATCTTTTTTGAAGTTTTTATATGTTTAGTAAATAATTTGCCTATTCAGTAATTAGGAACCGAAGAGCGAATCAAAGAAATAGTAATTGGTATGGCAAACTCTTAATGCTGGACAAAATGAGTGCACAGTAATGCCCAATTTCGACAAGAATTCTGACCATATCAGTGATACAAGCAATACTCCTCTACTCAGGAACGTTTTTTTTTCCGGAAGATCTTAGAGTTCTTTTCCCGGAAGTCAAAAACTCCTTCAAATTATTCGTTGGGGATCCGTATTGTTCGTCTGCATATCTATAATTTCCTATAAATGCAGAACTAACTTTCAATATAAACAGTGCAACTAACGAACTTCTAGTATTCTTCTAGAATTTTAGAACTTCTAGAATTCTAGAACAAGGTGTTCATTCCATCTATATTTATAATGATTCCTAATATATTCATTCCACCTATATTTAGAACATATTCATATCCAAAAAGCTACTCCGGAACAAGCAAATAGCTCCGGAACAACAAATTACAAACTCCAAAACAAAGAAATACAAAATCATACCCCAAAAAAATTATATTTGTATAAAATATTATAAATGGAAATAAATAATTCTATTTTTTAAAAAAAATTTCGATAATTTTTTATAGACGATTAGATCGACCCGCACAATTACTTCTATTATTTTTTTCATTATTTGCATTGGCGATGAGTGCAACAATGTTTATTGAAAGTGCAGCGATAATTAATTATAATTGTGATCATAATAACTGTCATGGACGTGAGAATATTGTTCATATTATTTTACTATGTTTTGCACTTACTGAATGTAAGTTTTGTTATTTTTTTATTTTTTTATTTTTTTATTAATTAATTAAACTTTTTTTTTGATGATTTTTTTTAAAACTGAAATTTATTAAAAATATAACCTGAAAGCATATTTACTCCTTAGGGTTCCGGTAAAGATTAGCAGCTGAACATCAGATTCCGGTCAAAATTAGCATCTGAACATCAGATTCCGGTCAAAAAGCAGCTGGACGTCAGATTCCGGTCAAAATAGCAGCTGGACGTCAGATTCCGGTCAAAACCGGCACTTGAACCTCTTTAAATTCCGATCAAAAAACTAGCGTCGAATTTCAGATTGTGATGACCGAAATTAGTATCTGAATCTTCGCATAAATTTCGGCATAACACTCAGGAAGATTGAAGGCGGTGGTTGTATCTAATTATCTTCCTCTTCAATTTCCAAATATAGGGTAATAGATCCTGGTCGATTGAAGCTAAAGGAAGGAGAGGGAGGGAGGAAGATTCTCTGATGGCAAAGAGTCCTCAGCACATTCACTAACAAACACTCTACAAGGATTACCTTCATATTAAAACCTCTATATTAAAGGGTGATCAAAATAAGCGTTCTAATATCACAAGTGATCTATTTCAGTGACAGTAAGTCTCGCCACGATAGTGGTATGTTTCCGCTCGCTTCGGAAAGCGTACGGTATAAATAAAGCGGCATCGCCATATAGTACCTTAATTGAGGGTGACTACAGTATTTTTCGCATCAAACCAAGGTCAACCTTGAAAATTTTTTTTGCGTTATAAATATTTATGCCGTTAATTTCATATCATACTGTAATTTATCGCTAACAATTTTCACAGTATATGAGAAGAAATGAAGAAACGATAAGAGAAATGAGAATAAACGAAATACAAATAAAATATTAGATAGTAATAGAGATAAAAGGTTTGAAAAATATTTTAAGAAACTTGTGAGAAAAGAGAAATACAATTAAAAGATAATATAGTGATACACTAAAGGAATTGAAAATTGCAATGTCGAGAAATATTTAAGAAAACGATAGATTATGATAGATAAACACATTTTATAATACAACATAAATAAATTAACATATGAATATGTTAAAGATAATTTATAATATACATAAGTAATTAAATAACACATAAATAAATCCTCTGAAATATGAAATATTTAATATGCAAATTAATTTTTAGATTCGTTGCATCAAGACGAAATGAAAGCAACAGCTCGGTGATGCTTCGCTATCTGCTTCGATAGCGGAATACAACATTATCACTCCTCTTTTATTCCATTATCGCATATTTATCCGGATTGAGAATATTTTCTTGCTCAAAAAAAAAAATTTTTTTTTTGCATAATATTGCATTTAGATTTCATAAATATGTGACATTATTAATATTGCAAATATGTAAATTATGATGTTGCAATTTGCATATTGCAATTTGCATATTTGCAAATGATAAAATATTGAAATATGTCAACTATTTAACTGCTATTAAATATTTCAACAACAATTAAGTATGGAAGCTAATTTTTTTTTAATTCGAAAAAAAATTTTTTGAATGAAAAATATATTTTTGTACGATTGAAAAAAAAATGAAATTTTGAAAAAAATTAAAGATATAAGTTTCTCAAATATAGAGATAATCGAGCATTTTATTAATTATTTCCTTTAATCTTGTGACATTTGTTTTTAATTTTATAATTGTATGCATATGCAACGTTACTAGAATTCATCCTCTATGCAAATATTTCCAACTAATAAAGAGTGTTCTGCCAATTGTCGATAATAGTGCAAATAAATCGCATAACTATATCACATCTGTATGTATATATGTTTTGTATGGTCTGTTTTTGCGTATGGTCTGTTTTTTTTACCCGATAGGGAATCTGTTTTTACCCGATAGGGAATCTGTTTTTACCCGATAGGGAATCATGATGGCTACGGCAATGAAATGATAATAATTTAGAATTATGAATTAATTTGAGTTATCAGGTAGTTTAAGGCCGGAAAAAATCCGTTAGAAAATTCTTTTCTAAAGTCGAAAAAAAAAAAACGCGGAATGCAATCCAAATGAAGGAAATTTTTAACGCGGCATTTGTGGAAACGGTTGGTCTCATAGAGAAAATAACTAATAGACGTTCGATGATTGTTTCTAACAATTTACGAAACGACTATCGATGAATAAAAAAAAAACGTAAAAAGCGCATGTCGTGTTATTCGCCACCCAACTTGATGCGTTTTTTTTTGGCTGCTATAATAGGATGGAGGTAAAATATTTATCGCAATATCAGGTGAGAATACCCTCCCCTCAGTAACCAACGATAAAGGTTCCTCGCAAAGTAGAATCATTATTAGAAGCACTTGACTACACTGCAGGGACTCCCCAATCATCACTGAAGTCAGTGTCCCCCCCCCCCCCCCCCCCCCCCCCCACTCCCGTCCTCCCAGCTTTACTTATAATAGCTACCTCAGTTTAATTGATAGTTCCCATTGATGACTAACAAGAACTGCCACGAGATTTGAAAGGATAAAACGAACCTAAACAGTTTTAAAGAAATAATCACTTACAGAAGTGCATTAACCTGTACGAATTCAAGAAAGAAGCAGTCGGGACGCGAAGGTTGTTAAGACTGCTGAGGTGTGGAGGGGGGTGGGGGAGGGGGCTTGGGTGGGCCCCCAATTAGCAGAAATTAGGATGGCCAACCTATCGTATCAAACCTTTTTAGTATGTGAGCCATCCCCGCAATACAAGTACATAAGAAAATTCAAAAATTCCACGTGTATTCCATTACAACGCAATTCATCGATCGACTATAATGCTATAATCATTTCTCTGCAAATCGTCAACGGCATTTGACCATTCCTAGCATCGACCGGTCTTATACAACAGTAATTTATATCATATCAGGTGCTTTGATGCTATTAACGCTGAGAAGTTTGATATGATGGATTGAATCAAAATTCTCGGCATGAATCATGTGGAGATGCTGCAGATTTTGGAGGCTCGAAACCATCTACCACGCGATGACCAATGTCTAGACGAGGTTATATCAGAATCATTGCTATGTAATGGGGAATCAATCAATAATTCAGGTAAATTCAATATGCAATTACATACCGTTTAAAACTACTACCCCATACCTTACAAACCATTATGCAAATACCCTCGCCTAGACCCTTCGACTGCATCTGCAGCATTACTTGGGAAATTGTGAAATATAGACACCACAAGACTCTTTCATTGGGGGCAAAACTCCGCAACCTCACTCCATTTCGGTCAGCTGAATTCTCTATGGAACCCACCACAATCGTGAACAATCAACGCCTCAAAATTGCTGTGTGATAAATAAATGTCGTGGAAAATGCTCATGTACCATTCTGATAAAATATCGTTCCTTTAAAAACTATGCAATATTTAGGCAAAAAATTCAACAAAAATAAAGAATTTCATCGGTTGGATTCCATGATTTCCAAAATTCCTCCATGAATTCATTACCCTTCGTGATGGGTAGATTTCCATGAACACTTTACGTGGTCTATAGGCAAGTGTAAAAATTACACATCGATTCATCTCTCTCAATTCTACTCAATAAAACCTTATCGCTACTTATAGGTTGATGAAATAGGACTAGCTTTAAAAAAATGTTTCATTTGAAATTTTGGCACAACATAACGACTCTCTTCAACTGTTTCGATATTAATAATAAATATGACGGTATAAAAACTTTATTGTTAATACACCGAAATAAACAAATAAAGATACAAACTTTATCATTTTTACTACGATTCCATGAAAATGCGACTGGAAATAAAATAATATACATCACTGGGCTGGACATATTCTACAAATGAGGGATATTAGGTCAATTTGTGATAGACTCATTTCAGCCATAAATATTAATCTACAAATTACTGTACGATATAAGCGCTTACTGTAGTCAACCTTCCGATAATGTAATTCATCATCTTTTTATTACTCTTTAAAACCGATTCAAGCTTATATTTAAATGCTTTTCTCGCGATACCACTTAATCACCACATAAATCCAAATAAAGAAGCAAAGATTAAACATATGTAAGCGACCAGAATGAATGAACTAGCAACTGAAGATAAAGCGTACCGGTTAAATGGTAAACACCAACCCATATTTGCATTAATTTACATAAATAAAGCAAACTATACAGCAACTATACCTCCATTTGTTAATTACACCTATACCTATAAAATTACCATTTAATATCGAATAAAGACCCAGTATTATTAAAAAGTATTTATTCTCGAAAAAAAATAATATTGATATGTTCCAAAATTCAGATCGACAGTAAAAATAGAATATTCACTGACTTCAAAACTTACTATTTTATATTACTATGAAAAAATTCCTCTTTTTTTGAATCTCTACCGTTTTTTCCAATAGTCCCCCTGGGTCATTATTCGAAATTATATGGTATGCCGGAAATATAGGAAAAAATAAAATTGCAGCAGTAGTCAATATCGCAATAAAATCACTAAACTTTCACCTCCCTTCAACAAATGAAGAAAAACCAATAAAGAAACAATTTGTTACTTCACTTATATGCAAATTTCATAAACTTATATCCTTTCCAATGAAGTAATATCACTAAATTATTTCCTCAAAAATTTAATATTACCTTTTATATACATATTTGATCCATGAGAAGCTCCTATGAATGCATTCAACAAATTCAAGAAGTCAATCCCAAAAACTTAAGGATATTGGCCAATTAGAGTTACTGGTAAAACTCAAAGCACAATATATTCAAAATGCAAAAAAAACAACAAAACAATAGCACGCTGAAATTATTTTACCCGAACTGATAATGCAATCAATAATCATTTAATGAATTTCTTACAGCTATCATCTAATCCATCCTGGGCGCAAACGATGAACCACATGAGCAACCCTTTTCGGCGATCGGATTGTCAAGAATACGAAACGCCGATCTCATCAGATCTTCCGCATAATCCAATGTCGCACCTTTCATGAAATCCAATGACATCTAAAATCAATACAACTCATTAACCAAGAATACACATATTTTACCATTCTATTACATTTTATCCTTTCATTTAAATAAGAAAATATCTGCATCTATGATTATTCAACACAGCAATTATATTTAATTCTTAGATACTTAAATTGACATAATCGTTATGACTTACATACTTCGCAACGGTCATTCCAAGTCTTCACTAATGGATTTATTTATTTTTTTTATTTGTTTATTAAGAAATTTATTTCTAAAGTTATTCCGTATATTCACATAAAAATCACAGGTAAACACTCAGAAATAAAGGTGCCCAGTGAACAAATCTACGAGAAGAGTTCAATCAACGAGCACACTAAATTACGAACAATCTTCTTAAAATATGCTCGCAAACCTAGATGAAATCTACATGAACCTCTTGAAGACAATATATGCTAACGAGCGCCTCCGTGCTAATTAATGCCTCCAAGGTGCAGGCTGCTACCTATTTCAATAATGATAGTTTTCCATGTAATGCAAATGGGCCATCCCCATCTCTCAGGTACCATTAATTACCCGGCGGGAAATTAAAATATACTCAAAATCGACCTAAAAATGAAGATCATTCATTAAAAAAACTACTCTTCATAACACTGAAGTTCACTATCAACACGTATCGAATTTCCTTACCCGCAAATAAAATACTGTAAATCCATTTCGTTTCTTTTCTAGTGCATAAATAAATTCAAGTGCAACCCTCTTAATAAATGCTGCGAAAAAAATGCACTAATTATTGAAAATTTATAAAATATTTTATAATTTTTGGAGTACAAATTTTTTGAACTTACAAAAACCTCATTACTTATTATTTCAATCGTTACTTCAAGTTTTAAACCTAAGTTATTTCAAGTTTTAAATCTAAACTTTATTGATAATGAAGAAATAAATCTTCAGAAATTATGATATGGATGGATAATCCCACTTATTTAAGACCACTTCTTTCTCAATTATACCATACAAATTGAAAACTTACGCCATACGTGACCCAGGAGGAAAAAAGGACTCATCAGATGCTCATTTGCGATAAAGTAAGCGATAAAATTATTACGCAGCTCTTAAAATATGGCAAGTGCAGCACTTTATCTTGGAGAGCATGACCGCACTACTCATATTATTTTAGAACATACCCACCCTAACCTACGGCTATTTTGAAAAATCTTCATCCCAACTTACGAGTATTCCAAAACAATTCCACATCAATTTACAGGTATTTCAAAATATCCCACTTTAACCTACGGGTATTTTTGAACGTTCTCACCTCAATTACAGCTGTTTCACACTTCATGCGAATTATATTTTCCACGCAACTTTTAGGCGCTATCTTATCGAGACTATCCATTATTAAATTGAATACCGAATATAACTCCAAACACTCAGGTTGAGTTGACGTATCTGCTCTACGGCTTTTTTGTCGGTCAATTCATCAACATTATCACTTAACATATCGACGAACTATTTTCTATGATGGCAACTTCTAACATATCGCATAAAAATCAAGCGCGCTTAATTGCATTAGATAACAATTGTGCTGACAGACAAGCGCTTGGACATTTGTGCCACAACCGAGTGCTACTCACAGCGAAGGCGCCGCGTGGCGCAAATGTCATATTACTATCTCAACGCTATCAAAAGGTAAATGGTGGTGAGTGTTTTATAAGAGATAACGAGATCAGGAAAATATCTTTCTTTTCGACAAACCTTATCAACAACAATTACAGCGCCATTTTTCTCGAAAATTAAATCGTCATCGTTCTGTTTGCGATCGAGTTTCATCTTATATTCGAAACCCGAGCACCCGCCACCATCAACCATCACACGCAGAAATTCGCCTTCTGACGCCACCTGAACATCGTAATGCGCTAACCACTCACCACAACTTACCGCCAGCTAATCAATCACCTTTATGCATATTTTATCTTTACCCATTTGGTAAGATTCAGTTCATACCACGACTCTTAGAGAAATTATGATTAACTGCAATTAAAATTAATTAACAAATTACATTTAATCTTTACACTATAATATAATCAGCGATGGAACAGGATGAGGTGAGCGGATACGTATACATTGAATGTGGCAATGAAAAGAAGGGACTGATAGATGAGGTTAACGGGTAAACATAGAACCACCTACTATCACAGTCATCATCGAACCCTTCCTCTCTTTTTTGTTTCAATCAAAGAACCACATCATAATATAAAAATCCAATAAAATTAACAAATCCCTATCGAAAAATCTCTAAAATAGTAAAAAAAAAGTGCAGAAAAACACTTTGGCATAAAAAAGAGCACAAATGACATACTAAAAGATAGATGAATGTGGGAATAGAACCACTGCTCAGAAGCTTGTAGATTACACAAAAAGTCAGTGGTATGAATTGACAGTAAGGAATTTTGATTGTTTTTTCTTTTTACCGCTCTCCACCGCGCATACTATCTTTGCAAATCTAAAGCTTCCAAGTGTACCGCTTATACAGGTTGACATACCGGTATACTGGTACATACTTGTGCGCACACCATAAGACCTCAAAAAACCCCTTAATAGCCCTCCCTTCATCGTTGAAAAGCGTCTTTCTAAGGTTTTGAGGACAATTTTGTTTCCTTCCTAATGAAATCTGTTCCTTCAATGGCTTTCTTCAGCATTTTCTCATCAAAACTTTAAACAACGCGATTTGTTTTCATAACATCAAACGACATAAAGTGCCGCCAATATTTTAATAAGTTTTTCGCATAAAAAACCCCTTCACCCCACAAGGATATCTCCAAATACTCTAAAGAAACCATGATAAGCTTCGAAACTCTTGAAGACTTAAAGCGAGGCAACAGATCAAATATTTCCTTCTCAATTATAAATTGATCTGACCTAGAACTACATATCTGCAAATGTGTTCTCAGTTACACACACACACACACAACCTTTCTTCCCCTCCTCCCCTTGCCTACTCCTTAGACAGAAAGTCGAGTAATCCTGCACTTCAGGTTATTAGAATCCTGACCGTCTGTGAAGTTGCCGTTGCGAATGCAACAGTTCACGCAGCACAATCGCGAACTTCCTCAGCAGAAAACTAAATTTAGCATCGAAAAGGTCATACCATTTCTTATGCCAACATTGAATTGGAAATCATATCCAAAAAGTTGCATTCAAAGTGGTCAACTGACCAGTGTCACTACTACGGCTACATGAAATGCAGGATTATCAAAAACGCTCTATGAATTACAGCAAGATCAAACCTCTTTAAGACGTTCGGCACATCGTTTAGTGATAATTAAGTCGGTGGGAGATCCACGACTTGAAAATGAACGAAAAGGTAAACAGCGAATCGATGCCTTCGAAATCCGAATAACCGAATGCACAATACGCATTATTCATTAAACGAACGCTGCCCTCTAAACTTAAGAAATAATCAAATAATTAAAAAGAAGTCAGATACGACATTAAAGATGGTGTGTATGAAAGGATAGTGGGAGATTTTATTAGCGCAAAGCCACATCAATATCACCAATCGATGAACTGATAATTGATCATTTCACTTGATGGAAAATGCGATACTTAACTTTAAACTGCTAGCTATAAACGTTATTTCGATGCTTTCTGTCAGAAGCAATACCTGTCCTTCATACCTTCCGTGTTTCCTGAATACCAAGCAGGTTTCCCTCTTATCGCAAGCATTAAGTATTGATGAAGACGGCTGGAAGAGCGAATAATATCAGGGAAGCATAGGAAGCAACCGCAGCCCTCTTAGTTTTGACGTTGCGACGATACGATGCTCTCGACGATAGTCCATATGTTTTGTTGGCAAACCAGAAATTTTTATACACATGCTTCGAGCTTTTTTCCAATCATACTACCTCATCACCTTCAAGGTAATAAATAATTCGACAATGTGCCATAACATACCGGTAATGTCTAGAATCTTATAAGTTTTGCAGTTTTCCTTAATGAAAAACAGTCGAGAAGCAACTTTCTCAACATTTTTGGGAATAAAATCATAGAGCGGAAATGAATTCATACTAAAATTCAGAAGGCTAATACTAAGAATTTAATGATAAATAACTAATAACTAGGGCAAAACAACAATAGGCATTTTCAAATCGAAAGAATATTTGAATATAAAAAATGCGGTAAATGAACCCTTCGAATTAGAAAATCATCTCCAACGTTAAAAAAAAATTTAATTTATTCTCATCATCAAGCAATTGATTGCAATAAATGCACAATAAAAAAAAAAAACAAATAATTTAATTAATCAAAGAATTTTCCACATTATATTATCGAAATTTTTATATTCTTTCAAAAATTATCAATAAAAAATTATTTCATTTTGGAATTTCGATTTTTTTTTACTTTCATAAAAATTATAAATATTCATAAGAGAAAAAGACTCGATGAATTTGAAAATAACTAAATTTTCAGGTGATGGCAACATGCCAAAAAAAAAATTATCGCATCAATGATTGATAAAAAATATAAATAAATCAAATCAAGTGAGGAAGCATTTAATTGAGCATTGAAAAAAAAAAACAACACATATCTATGAACGATAACTTCTCTAATAAGCAAAGAAATTTCATGCCTATTCAAAAATCATGCATTCTTCTTTTTTCAATAATATAATTCAAAAAAAAAAACCGCACCATATTCAAGCGAAGTCTCACCACTGCCAGATATAGGCGACGGTTAATGGCTATGTTAATTCTCTAAACAACTAAACATGAAAATCATCATCGAAATTTGAAATTATTAATTCCAGTACAACGGAAATTCTACTAATATAATTAGAAAACACTAGCATATAATGAATCTTAGAATCGAAGAGGGAGGAGAGGAGAGGAGCAGAGATCACAGCTTCATGTTGCAAGTTGGGGGGGGGGGGGGTGGGAAATTTTCAGCATTGGTGACAAATAGGAAATTTCACCAATAAATGCAAATTTTACTGGAATATGCAAATTTTTCTTCGGAAAGCGTGAAGCTTTTCAAATCGATAAGAACATTTTAAAAAATTTTAGTCTGCTCCAAAAAAAGGAGTGGGGTGGGGGGGGGGGGGGGAAGGGTTCTAATATCTACAAATCGCATAGAATCTTCTTAGTACATAGAATTAAAGAAGATTACTAAGAAAAAAGCCTTATAATGGGATACTATGATGTAGGCAATAAAACCCTCTCAAAAAATTCTACAAACGAAAACAATAAATTCAACGGTACATCGCATATCACACAATAATTGAGACATAAATAAAAGACCGAGAAAAATTCCGAATTTTATTCGAAAAAACTAAAATTGATCTTTCAAATTGAAAGAAACAATTTACTCTCTAATCAATCCAGTTATTTTTAGCAATCATATTGTAATCATAAATTAAACTACAATATACATTAGCCATTGCAACTAAAAAATAGAGTTGAAAAAAAAATGAAACACACAATTCTAATATAATATAATTTTTTGAGAATCATCAGAATCCGTCGTTCTTAGCGATAAATTCAGATCATCGGAAACCTCATCATTCATAGACAATTCGCCAGCTGTACTATAAACTGCTTCTGATGCCCTTAGAATGTCATCGTTCGCCGAAGTCGCACTATTAAGTATGCTATCATCGGGTGGTTCAGCTGTAGAAGGAGCCGCATCGACCGGTTGAACTTCATCGTTAACCGACTTCTCTGGTAGCACCGATTGCTTCTCCTCAATCAATGCCATGAGCTGATCTTGTTCCATCATCAATGCAGTACAATTACCTCAAAAAAATTTGTATTAATTGAAGTGATTCCATTATTCTATTTATAAATAAATAAACCTTTAAACACAATATACACTTGCTTTTGAACTTCTATACGTATAATGATGCGAATCCTCGTGAAATTCGCTCAACAGTGAGTCACTTTAAAGGGTCTAATTACCAAATAAAATGTCACACAAAACCCCGCCAAATACGAGCGCATTTTTGAAAATCATCAATTTCAGTCTTTCTTCCCCCCCCCCCCCCCCACATAATATTTACTAATATATCATCCCTCGGCAATCGATGATCAAATTCAAATTGCTATAGTTATATTCAGTCGAAATATTCACCATATGCTACATTTCCGCCTTAAATCTAACTTTACTTCTTTTTTAATTTTTGCAAATACTTAAAATTTTATATTTCATTTCAAAACCAATAAAATGATCGATTTGTGTTTTATCGCCCGAATTATGCAAAAATGCGATTTTTAGCAACGATAACAGCACTCTGCTTGTAATTTATTGATTTACTTCAAATTGCTTGGCCAGTTTTTTTCATTTGCTATGCACCCTGTACTCGTCTCTATTTGATTATCGTGGTTATGATCAAGATCGAAATTGAAACTAGTTTAAAACATGATAAGTATAAGGGTATAGCTTAAACCATGACGAGCATAAGGGGATGGTTTTATACCATGTTGAGGTTGATCGAGGTTAAAGCCTGAATTAAACCTCATTGGCTGCTCTTTTATCATTTAAAAATATGTAACGGAAGCAAAAAAATGATATACTTTTAAGGAGTTCTCGCAAATGTAGTAGCATTTGCTCTTCACGTTTCAAAACGTCGAGTCGCTCTTGTAGACTTTTCACTCTCGACATTAAGGATCACACCTGAAAGTTGCGTACAATTATTTTTAAAATAAGAAAAATCAATCGCATAAATAGATCACATCGTTGATATGATATCCATTTTTTTTTTTGAAATCTGCTACATCCTCGAGCTAAAATACCTGAAGTTCAAGCTCAAGCTAAGGAAACGGATCAAGATTTTGCTCGCAAACCTAATCATAGGAGTATCAGCCACAAAAAAAATGAAACATCGATCTTTACAATGAAAGCACCAATGCGTTATCTGTTGAAAATACTAGACAACAATATACATATGTGAGAGACGAAAAAATATGTCTATTTGATAAAAAGTTTTTAAAATTTGCAATAAAAAACGGAATTAAAGAATAAGGATCATTAAACTCGCAAATAAACTCTACTGATATAAAAAAGTTACGCCCAATGCTAAAACTTAGCCCCATTTTCGACACGAATATAAGCGTAGCCGTAAAACTGTTGGCGCATTTGTCAGGTGGCGCAATGTCATGGAATCATCATCTCTTTAATCAGTTAATGAAGATGCCAATGAGGCGACAGATAACTGTTTACAATGGGGGGATGGCTGTCTAATAGGCTGAGTAGGTTATAACCAAGAAAAAACTATCAATAAAGCGCATGGATCAGCACCCAGCTGTCAGTTATTTAAGGGCGACCTGTGGCCCTTAGCCGCGATACGTGATAGGACAACCTATGACCTCGAGGCAGGCAAGTGAATCAGTGGATCAGCCGCTAGAAGAGGAATCTATGGCGCCTTAGCTATAAGAATTGGAGGATCCCTGGTCCCGGCTCACAGAACGAAGAATCAGTGGGCCCCGTCACAGAGGAATGCAGACTACCACGTCACTGCCTAAGAGGCGCAACTGTCCGCGAGAAAATGCAACAAGCTAGCAGTTAAAAATCAAAAGGCACTTTTGTCGGCGTAGTGAAATTAAAATCACCGTCAGTGCTGCACTACGATTTCAAAATTGCAGGAATACGGCTTCCACGTCAAGGTCGCCAATCCCATTTCTTGGAGGTTGGTGAGACCAAGATGAGGGAAGGGCTGCAGGCTCCGCTTCCGCGTAGATAGTCATGGGTTCTCACACTTTCGTGGCCAGGTTACGACCCTCAGTCATGGGGCCACATCGATGACAAGCCACGGTTCTCCTCTAAATTCCCATGACTTCCTCAAAACCCGCATGATTCACATCGCTCAGTAACAACACAAACGAAATAAAGAACCAAGAACTCGACCTCCAATGAGCCACAAGGTATGAGCTCTAGCGTATAGCACGAGGTCACGCTTTTTTCACGCAACGAATATTTTCGACCGTAATTCGTATCTCCACTTCAGGATTCGACTTATCAAACATATCTGAAGATGTCGCACACAATCGGTCACTTGCACTTCCCGACAAAATAAGGCGAGGAGGGCCGCCGTCTATTAGATCGGCGAAAATCATATTTTATTTCGCAAGAAGAGCTAATGCAAAAGATCTCGGTCTCTATAGATGTTGCGACTGACCGGAAGGTAGTATTACGTAGCTACGACAGACTTCTTGAAATCTACCTTTCATCCATGTTCGTTTATGATTGCATTTCATTTATATGAAGACTATTTTTTATATATTTCTTATAATTAAGCCTGGTTAAGTTGAAAATGACCACTGTCCACTCAAATCCTCCCAACTTGTCCGATCTTACCCGATAATTTCAAAAAAAAAACCCCGTCCGATCGGACTATATCAGACCATAAATTGGAGACGAATATCAGACATGAAAGCATATTTGTCAACGGGATAACTGTATACGACTGCGTTGAATATCATTCACTTTGACGATTTTTTAAATTGTTTCATAGCACCATAAATTCAATTAAATTCAGGTCGATCAGTCCCCCCCCCCACCTCCATCGGAATTAAATTCACCTCCCTGAAAAAATTACCGACGCGATGAATAGTTCACATTGCAAAATTTGACCTAATTACAGAAAAACAGACCGGCACTTCCAAACAGCTACTGAATTCTAAACATATCACAGGTATGGCCCACTTTTAGACCAAATTTAGGTGTACTGTAATTCAATGCGAAAGAAGTCTAAGTATTTTATTGTTGATTAATTCAATGCGGAAGCTCATATTTTATAAGATCATATGAATAATTGCGAAACAGCACACACCCTTACGTCCCACCTCTCCATAGTTTCATACCCTCATCTCTTCCTTTCCGTTATTTCCAAACTTTTTTCCCCAACCTTACCTGCAAAAAAGTAAACCTGATCCATTTCAAAGAGACCGAACTCACAAAAATCTTGTGGCACTTCACCGAATAAAGTATAATGAAGTCACACCGCCCCCCCCCCCTTCCTTCTATTCAGTCATTCAAGGAAACTATGTGCATATTGCTGTAATAAGTTATACATCAAAATGGTACACATCAAAGAAAAAATAATACAACGATCAATATGCAAGATTTACATCATAGACTTTTAAATGAAAAAAATGGAAATGATTGCATTAAAATTAAATAATGTCAAACTAATAGTGATATAAACAGTGGAAGATCTCATTTTTCACATACAACAATATATTCCAATAACTACATCATCATACTGTTGACAAAAAAAGCACTGTTTAGGCTAAAAGGGAAAGTGTTGAGGGGGACAGATGGGGCAGCGGGGTACGGCTAGTAAATCTGGGTGAGGGAGCAGTTGGTGGATATGGGAGATGCAATTAGTGGATGCGAGGGGTGGGGGATATAATTACTGGATGTGGAGGAGGGCCATAGAATGATAAAAAGAAAGATCTTCATTGAACAATGAATAACTACTGGTTTCGTTCACAAAATTTGCAACGGTTTTACTCATCTCATATAGCGTCCAAATCTTAGGAAGGAAACATGCCCTATCCTCCTCACCTTCCGGTTTTCTGTTAAATCGGATTCCCTTCCCCCCCCCCTTCCCCTCTCCTTTCCTTTCAGCAATAAATCACCTATGAAAACTTAACTTAGTATATTCAGATAAAGCAAAAATAACCTAATAACTATAAAATTTACTGTAACAAACAAATATTCCTAAACACAAACAAAGAATAATAAGAAGCCATACATTTCATCATATACACAATTAATCCTAATCAACAAGATATCAAAGAAAACCTTCTTATTTATTAAAAAAAACTTCGATTCAAGAGGAGGCAAAATCAGGTAGTACGATCTAATCAATTAGCGTTTGAATACAGGTGCTGGACTGTGCTGATTCGCCCGCCGTCGTTGCCTTTCGAATCGACGTTCCATTTCGTCAAGAAGTTTTGGCGTATACCGTACCACTAATTTGACTGTTCCTCTTGCCGATTTTAGTAGTTCCACAGCTTTCTCGTGACATTCACATTCCACGTTGACTCCATTTACCTGAAGTACAACCTCAGGTAACTATAACCTCAGGTCTCTTACATTTAGACGATAAATGTGCAATTAGCAATGAATAAGGTGAACGAAGAAAAAAACTAAAAAGCACAAAATGCTTACAGCGATAAGTTGGTCACCCCTTTTAAGTTGTCCGTTACGATCGGCGACTCCGCCAGGAATGATCCTCGAAATATAGATGGGTGAATTCTGCTCTTTGCCACCCATTACGTTGAAGCCGAGTCCTTGATCGGTTTTGGGAAGTTCAACGATGCGTGGATGGGCATGACCCTCCGCTGCTGCGAATGCGGCCACCGTTGCCTTCGCTGTCGCGCTGGCTCGTACCTGCAACTACGGTTTCCGTTTATGGATGCAAAACTTCAACTTATTTGAACAAAAAATGAGCATGAATAAAACATCTTGATTATTTAAATTCGACTTAAGAATCCAACTAATAAGAAATTTTCACATTCTCATTCACATTTGCAATACTTAAGCAAAACAAAGAATTATCCGAAACGACTAATCAACTATGGTCAAACTGGAATGAAGCAAAAGACCACACCGGAAAAACGGAACCTCGAAAGGCACCGGAAAGCCGAAAAACTCGGGGACCTGAATATATAATCGGAAAGACAAAAATAGTTGGAAGAGAAATGGAAACCAGAACATCAGAAATTATTGGAACCTATAAAGTTCTAAAGTTCTGATGCAGTCAAGTATCACTTGCAAAACACGCTTACTTAAACCTACAACTTGATCAATAAACTTCATATTCAGCACCTATGAATATGTGAAATTCACTTGAAACAAGAAATACATATAAAGTTATAGTAACCTCTCGTGATCCATCCACACTAACAGTATCGTAGACGTGTTCGAATACCTCACGAACCGAATTAAAAAAGTCCGACTGTAGAATTTTTTGAAGTGCCGCTAACTTTGGGTTCGTGATCTCTCCAGTTTTTTGCACATGTTCCATCAATTCGATAATACGTTGAACATCTGCAATTGTTGAATTACCTTCACGATCATCTACAACAATAGTGTTACTGTGTTGATATTAACTTTTACCCGTTAAAAACTGTACCCTTGAAGAGTATATCAACATTTAATAAGAAATAGCGTAAAATATAATGCTAAAGGCTCAATGTTTCATGCGGCCATACAAATAGAACAGTCTCAAAACATGAGGTCGACGAGAGTTTGAAGCGGTAAAGGAAGCCAGAGAATCGAGGATGGATAGGGGGAGCCGACTAGACTACTCACTGTTGCCTCCACAAAGTTGTCCATATGATCCTATTCAAAAATAAAAGTACCAATCGTATTGTAAATGGAAAATGAATCTAGGACTTACCTCGATCCAAGTGAAGACTATCGGATTTCTCCATAATACACCACTAACTGAAAAGTTTATAATTTTAAACAATCAATTAACTAAATAACAATATTCAATAAAGGTCGAGAATGCACGTGTAAGGTTGCAGAAGTGATAAAACACATCAGATAAGATAATAAAGAAACACATCAGATAAGACTAAAGAAACAGTTTAAAAGAGCCATTAGAATGAATAAACAACAAAGTGTTCGTTAAATTATTCAAAATCAACCCCCATAGTTGAAAACATAAAGCATATTTTATTATAGACCTTTACTATAACTTCTACCAAACGAGGATACAAATTCGATGCTACGGTTATCTGCATAGTTGAAATATTTTAAACACATATGTATACTCCCCTTCCCCCCCCCCCCCCCCACCCTCCAAGTCCTTCCTCCCCCATCTCTTTTCACTTCGTTCTTCGTTCTCCCTTTTTCTGAAAACAATCCAGCTGATTAATTTCCTGCTGAAATTTGCAATCTTCTAAGCTTGAGTGACGAAGACGCCGAATAAGCCTGAAATCAATTTTCTCTTTGAAGTGATTCTTCCAAAAGTATGAATTTTTCCACATCTACTAAGCGCCTGAAACGATTTCTTCAGAAGCTAAAAACTGTAAATAATCGCCTCCAACTGGTGGGGGACAGATGGGGGATGAGGAGTGTGTGGTTTATCCATATTCGCCTCTAGTCATTTATGCATCGAAAGAATAAACTTCTGGCGATGATCAATACGAAACATATGGTCAACTGAAACGACTATGGCGGACGATCAAGCAAGACCACATCAATGAATCCTTCAAATACCATGACAATCATCCAATTTCATTTTACCCTGAACGAGATTTCTCCTTCACATCCTTCATATTCATCTTAAAAGAGTCTGTTCCCTCATCGACCGATGGAGGAGCGACATGCATTACGCACGGAGAGGCATCGTTAATGCTCCCCCCCCCCCCCCCCCAATTACTCTCCCCCTACATCATCGAGATTCTGAACAAAAAAAAAAACAGCCAATATTAAGTATCCTCTCTTATTAGGGGGCCATTTGCTTATGCACTAAAGAGATCCTACAGGCTCATTAAAGAATGAACATAGAAAAAAAAAAAACTATTTCCAGCCGTTTGTACCACAAAAGAAAAAAAAAACACCTATTTACAGCCGTTTGCATCATAAATCAATTATTCGTAGAATTTTTGACTCAAACAATGGCGACTTCTATTAAAACAAACAAACAAACTTGACATTATCGAAATTATTTCATTTAATTAAGAAATATTTTCAAGGAAATTACACCAATATATTATAAATCGCTAACATAATTCGAAATTCTAATTTTTATTCGCAAAAAAAATGATCGAAATTAAACAAGAACATTTAAACGAAACGTCGTTGACATCTCTAATGGAATCACATTAAAAGTCAGCTTATAAATTGGCTCATCGATTCGATTTTCGTAAATATTCATTCCGGTATCGATAAATCCGGATGTACCAATTCCCGACTAATCATTACTTTCCCATCGACGCATGACTTCAATAGAAGTTCACCACGATCACGTTGTAGGTATACCTGAAAATAACATGGTGAAGCTAACTGTACCATGAATTGAAATATGAAACTTCCAGGACTTGAAGGCTCTTTCAAGGATTTGAAAAGTCAGGATTGAAAGCCGGGATCGTTGAATTCGTTCTTATTCCTTGCTATAAATTCTCATTATTTAAGCCGATTAATGGCAATTAAATTCGCACACTTAGTAATGTCTCTATTTGTCAGTAAATAATCCTATTGGAATTGATAAATCATCACTGATAAAACCTCAAAAGAACTTATCATTATCACTGATAAAAACGTCGAAAGAAAACGTGGAACTTCGTTCTCTTTCTCTCAAAACGCTCCATCTCTCTCTTCACGTATCAACTTCTATGAACAAGTAATTAACGTTTCATTTATGAACAGGTAACTAATAACAGGTGTTAAATGAAAGGTGATAACTTACATTAAGACCAGGATGATAGTTCATTCTATATTGACACACGAGTAGTTCATCCTTTCGTGCAATTTCACCGTCGGTTCTATAGATGCCTCGATAAGGAAGATTTCTTGAAGGACGTAACAATGCCCTCACCGGTGTCGTATAACACGATTGACGTACTCGCAATAATGCATTTCCTAATGCCATCAACCAATATATTAACTACAATAATTCATAAAGAGCTATAATCAGAAATTTAAAACTCAAAAAAAAAGACAGAGAGGAAAATTTCCATAGAATTAAACGATGATCCCTAGCACGATTAGATATATACTCTCCCATATAAATTATACAATATTTTAAACTAATAACCTTACGATCATCTACGTAATTTCTAAATTTTAGCTTTAGTTATTGCACTCTTTAATTTCGGGGAAAAAAAATTACACAAAAATGCGAACATCACTGGTACCCGTTTGTGAGATCCATAAATACTGAAATTGAAGCAAAAATAGAACTACCTGAGGTCAAGAATTGGGAGGTCTAACTCTAACTCATCGATCATCTTCACATTCATTTATTCTCATCTGTAAATTATTAAACTTCAATTAAATGAAACAATTTATCATCAACTACCAAAAAAAAAAAGTCTTAAAATAATACAAAATTTTCGTAAAAATTTTCAAAGAAAAATTAGAATTTATTCATTTTTAAATTTTAATGAAATTTTTAACAAATTATTTAGCCATAATATCTTTAGCCAAGATGAATCACATATATCGGATGATATTTTACCAGCAAAAATCACGCCCTCAAAAAAAAAGAGGATTTCTAGATCATAGCGAAATTGCAATGAGAAATCTACAAAATTATAAAGGGGATTGATATATCTTATTAATTACAACGTCACATTCAATGTTTCTTTATTCCATTCCTTAAATTGAGAAATGAATTAAAGCATTAAAGCTGTCACTAAATCATCGTAAATTAAATAATTTACGAATTTTTAAGCATATATATATAAATAATTAAGCGAAAGCGCTTTCCATTATTGACAGCCGATAGTTTATCAATAATTTTATTCAAAAAAAAAACTCAATCATATTATTATTATCCAGACGTTATAAAAATAAATAAATAAATCCTGCCATCATGAATATATCAATAATAATTTCAATTAGCGTTGAAATTTTCGGCTTTCATAAAAATCATTAAATTTATGAGAATCTTTTTCCATAGGAAAATGGTCAAAATGTCAAAAAAATGGCCAAATTGGTCAAATTCATAAAAAAAGGCAATTAAATATAGCAATTTGCATTCACTCAACAGCGGAAAAATCGAAGCTGAAAAAAAGAACAATTGTAAAAGCACTAATCAAAAAAAAAAAAAAATGTAATAACCAATTATGTGCAGATTCACTTCAAAGATATGAACAAAAATTCACGATCCTTGCAAAATTCATCATTTGTTAGCAATTTACGAGCGTCAAAATTTTATTTCTTGTAGGTGACATATGTGAAAGGTACAGGTAAGCAACATACCTTGCAGGTATGCACGATTTCAACATTTACGAGTCAGCCATTTGCCTCGAACAGCCAATATAATAAACCTCATTTCCAAAAAAAATAGTACCTATGTTTCAAACATGCAACAACATTCAAATAATGATTCAAGATGAACATACAACTGTTTAATGAAAGAAGTGCTCTATCCTCTATCACCGGAAATGGAAACCGACATGTACCTTCCTTTATTCCACAATTAAATACCAGACCCTTGCAACTGCCTAACATTAAATACTCCACAGGTTGAAGCAACTTTTGGGATGAGAGGACCACGATAAAAGATAAAGTTCAATTTCCAATCCCAACTTATTCAACCTGTTCACATACCTGGCACAAAGCTCATGACTACGTATGGCAAGAGTGATAATTGTACACCTGGAGAACAAAAAAAAAAAAGAAAACACAACCCGAAATCTTATCCGATCATTCGATTCAGTAAAATTATTCAACCATTTCTACCTATAGCGCTCTAACTTCATAATGGTATTTCAAACACCTTGTTACACTCTGATCTAGAGATCAAACACTGCAGTCGAGAAGCTTCGCGTTTAGTATGAAAACAAATAAAGATACGTATAGGCTAGAAAAGCTTTTTTTTTAACTCTTCAAGATCGAACCGATTCAATTCCTATCCGTTCTGTTGGCTTCACCCGATTCATAAACCGATATCAAAAATAATAAAAAAAAAAAAAAATAGTATTGGATAAGAGCATAGCTAGAGATAGAAATATCGGTGAAAAACTCCACTCCAGTGACAGAGACAGAAAACTCGGAGTGCAGTTCTCGATCTCGGCTACATCTGAGGTGAATATTGGAAAAGACCGTTGTGGTAAAGATCGGTTTCTGAATCCGGAAATTGCCGACGGATGTGAAAGACCGACGATGTCACAGATCCAGATCAATTGCAGTCCCCCGATCGTTGAATAACAACGTACAACAACAGAGAACAACAACGAAAGCAAGCTGAACCTATTGGAATTAATTATCCACCATGCAAGGTAGAAATAAACGTAACATTATCACCATCGCTAATATTTGCATTCAATCCCCAAGAAGTTCCCAATCAATATCATTTACAAGTACCAATATTCCAGGACGCACTGTTCCTTTATCGATCAATAAATTTGTCCTGCAATTCAATGCAATCTTCATATTACAATTTTAGGTCTGTGAAGAATTAAATGGAACTTTATAGATGAATAACTCATAATTCACTTCAAAATGTTAATAAATTTCAGGTTTGTAATTAAATTTGAAAAAAAATGCATAAGAAAAAAAAATTAAGGGAAGAAATGGGAAGTTTCGAAAAATAGCCTGAAAATCGGAAAATATGGCACGCAAAACTTTCTAAAATCCATCAATTTACAGCATTCTTTAGCCACAATCATAATGCAACTAATATTTAAATTATTTATCCAACAGAATGCGAAATTTAATTTTTAATAAAATTAATCGAATAAATGCCAACTATTTCTATAGAAATAATTTTATCACTTCCAATTTCCAACTTTTTTTTAATGAAAAATGAAAAAATTTTTTCATTCAAACTTATCCGAGGTGATAATTTAGCTTAATATTAATTAAGCAATAAATAATCCAATTAACCTGTTGCTACCTTGTTGCCACCTGCTCAACGTTGAAATTACTCCTCTATATTCAGGAAGTAATAAGAAAAAATTATTACCTTTCTTTATCTTCGATGAGATTTTCCTTTATATAAAGCAATAAGTCAGATAATAAAATAGTATCAGTTGAAGAAGTTATCGCCACCTCGTGAGTCTTCTTTTTACCGAATAGCACCTCTGCACCACCGCTGAACTCTAAGGTCAACTTCCGAACTCCCATTGCAAACGTTTCCAATCCTGAAGAAGACAACGTCTATAAATTTCTTTCATTCCTGATCATAATCAGGATGAAGACCAGGACTGAGATCACATCCAGGTCTCAACCCTAATAAATGACTGAAAATGTTGGTGAAATTTTATACCCAACGAACGAAAAATAAAAATTCCAACAAATGAACATCAGCTAACGTTACAGCTAACGAAGTCTGTGAAAATAACCACAGTTACTAATAACGCATAGTGGTCCAGCATATGCAAATGAACAAATAAACCCATCGATGGCTGCCGGTTCACTTCTGGTGCCATCCGGTCCGGTCCGGTCCAGTCTAACAATAACCCACGACATGCTCAATCAATAAATGCATCAAAGCGGAAATAATAAATCCTCCAACGCCATACATAAACACAATAAGAATAAAACTACAGCTCCTTGGCATGTTGCCAAGGGAGTTCGATATTTCGGTGAGTTTTTACACTTATAGATTTTTATGTAAAATGAATGATACTATAATAAAAAAAAAGGAAATAATTTTTACTCAATTTACATTTCTTTTATTTTATTTCGATTTGATTTTTTCTTTATTCTCTCAAAATTGCGATGAAAATTTTTCATTAATTCAAAAAAGAAAAAAATTATTCCCACCTTGAAAATTTTATTACAAGGAAATTCAACGTTCTAAACGTTAAGAGATATCATTTTAAATCTTCTTTTTTTTTTTTGCTAATCGGAAATAAAACAACGAATTTTTTTCTTTATGATTTTTTCAGGTACATTTAGCGATGAAAATTTTTTCACTAAATTTTTTCATCGATTTTTAGAGTGGAAAAAATTTTTCAACACAAAAGAAAAATTCCAATTATGCGTTTTAAGACCTAAAATAATTATGAATTTGTGCATTGTTATACAAATATGAGACGTTTTACGCATTGTTGAATCATCCACTTATCGATTTAATTACTTGAGAGTTTCTATCTGCAAATATTACCGGTAGCTTTTTGTCCAGATGTTCGATGAGATTGTTTTCGTTTTTTTTTTTTTTTAGGACATAGTTTATTTTAGTTAATAAACACTTAACTTGTTTTTTCCGGAATCTTTTCAGTAAACCGGATCCGGCATCATCAGTGTGATCTTGTATGATTTCACTTCTACAACCAAAATTATGTACATATAATCGACGATTTATAAATCATCACGTTTTTCTTCGAGCACACCTTTCAGGTATGTTCCGTATCGATTAAACATAGATATATCTATTACGTGAACTTTTGTTAGTGCGTTAAAATTCAAATATGTACTAATTAATATGCATTTTCAAATACATTAAAATATGCAAATATCAATCATTTTTAAGCATTTTCTAAAGGCATTTATATGGAGAAAAGCCGTAAGCTTAATTTATCACCCATTGAGGCATATCACTTTTGTTTTTACTTTTATAGGGCGTGTAATATTATGAATGAATATGTTGATCTTCTCATCGAAGAATTCATTCAAAACAAATTCATTCACTATCGTTCATACCTGTGTAACTAATAACCATAAATTAATTTACCTGTTGCCGTAATTGTAACTTACCTCTTATCTAATACCGACCGACAAAATCTAACTTTTTCTAAAAATTCAGTTACAAAGTGACTATCAAAATATCACTGTCATCACACTTTTATTATTATTATTCGAATAAATCACAAATTATGTGTTATTTTCATTTCTTTTTTTTTTCTTTTTCTATTATTATTTCTTTTGGGTAGATATATTTACCATCGTTCGAACATTGCATACCTTTATCAATTATATTATATTATATGCGAATAAACTATTTATTCACCTGATGTTTGGTTTATACTTTAAGGTCATGCTTAAATAGATCGACAAGTATCAATATCGATTGATGAGCCTTGAGAACGACCTGAGGTTAGTGGATAAAAGGTGAGGGTGTGTATTGTCGTGCTAAACGGTAATGCGTATAGTGCTATGGATTCGTAACTTCTTCTATCAATTATGTCTTATCTCAATTGTGATATTGATACTTGCACTATCACGGTCTCTATTACCAACACTATCTGGTATTGAGGATATATTTCCTTCGAATATCAGTCGTCATTTCAATGCTGCCGAATTTAATAGTTGGAGGATTCAACGTGCTAATTTCACACTCGAACATATTTCAAAATCCTTTAATTTGGTAGGTTTTAATTTTTTTTTTTAATATGCAAATACGCTATTTTTAAATTCATTTAAAAAATTATTGATATTTATTGATTTGTTTATTATATTCGAATGATCGGCCATTGATCTCGTTACTATCCCCATCGAATTTGCATATTTCATATTTCATTGATCTCGTTACTATCCCATCGAATTTGCATATTTCATTGATCTCGTTACTATCCCCATCGAATTTGCATATTTCATTGATCTAATTGTCGAAAATATTTTAATTTCATTAAAATTTTGAAAGATTTCTCCACTAATAATATAATCGTTATTATTTTATTCATTTATATTCCACCATTTTATTAGATAAGAGATGGAATAATTCATCGCATCTAATAGTTAATCAATAAATCAGCTAGCGGCTTTCCTTTGAATTAAAAAAAAAAACATAAATGTTGATAAGTTTAGCGATCCTGAATTGTTCAAAGATTTATCGCCTAATTAGCATGTTATAAAATTCAGATGGTGAAATAGCACCAATCTTTTCATTCTTTGATCTCCATTTTTGATTAAATCATGGATGAACTCTTGGAATTACTACCCCCCCCCCCCCTCCCACCTCTCAATTACCCGCCGATTGAATTAATAGTTGTAGGAGAATTATGGAGGTGAAACCATCTCTAAAAGTCAATTTTTTATAAAATTTTCGGAATATAAGTCATAGTTGTTTGTTTTTTTTTTAATTGAATTCATATATTATCATTTTAGAAATAATCAAATATATTCATAAATTTTAAATTGTAATAAATAAATAAAATTTTCTTCCCGTAAATATTTTCCTTAATGAGTAATCAAAGATAATATCACCATCAACGAATTATTTCCGCTTCATTCGATTATCTCTATTCACTAATTTAAACTATATTCCCAAATGTGAAATATTAAAGTGGAGCGATTTCTTTTATTACTATAATTTGCATAAAATTTGCTTTACCTATATTTCTTTATGCATCAATTAAATTGCTATACCTATATTTCTTCCATCAGGTAAATTGCTCTACCTGTACTTCTTCTTCCGGATAATTTAAAGCGCTAATATTTTCCACTATAAATAAATCAATATTTTATAGACAAATGAAGATAATCAAGTGATAAGCATTATTATTATCGCATCCGGTCGTGAAGGATATTTCCTAACACAAGTGATCGCTGCATTCATTGAAATACTACAAACCTCAAATCTTTATGCCTCAATTTCAATTTGTAATGTTTCAATCGTTGAGAATGAAGAAATCGATCGCCTTTCTCACATCGTAAATTTCTTTTCTTTCTTTTTTTTTTACCCATTCATAATTTTCGGGTATTTTTCTCCTTACCCGAATTTTATTTCCTCTTCTAACAATTTTACCTCTCGATTGTTGAAGTATGTTTTTTTTTCCTCTTAATTTGGATATTTCTTCTAGAAATGCTATATTTTTGAAAAGAAATTTTTTGAATGAAATATTGTCAATTATTTTCCCCTATTTGATAATGAAATAATGTTTGTTTATTAGTTCAGCGTCGAAATCTTTTCCCATATATCTTTGATTAATTCCGATTCGAATGAGAGAGGATTGAAGGGAAAACGATGGTGATTGTTGTTGTGATGATGAGATTGTCACCTCATAAAGAATGAACTTGACAGCCGCTCGCAACATTCTTCTATAATCGAGAGTTACTATTTCAGGTACCAATAATAAAGCCAATAAAGCAATTTGCATACAACTTTAACAAATATGAGGAACGATTAATGAAAGAATCAAATGATTACTGGTTCTGTATGAATGCAACACATAATTCAAGGTGCAATTTTATATTCAAATATTTTGCACATTATGTTGCTAGTTGCCTGCAGGAACTGAACGTATAAACCCTCGTCCTTTCCAGTATAACCCAAATGTGTTTAATGATTGCGCGAATTTTTGGATGGGCAGGACATTTGTGTGGGAAGAACCAAGGAAAAGAACTTCTAAAGTTGGCTATTTATAAGGTGGAAGAAACAATTTCTGAGATCCTTTCGGGTACCAAGACGGCAGATGAATCCTACAGGAGAGAAAGGAAAGAAAGGAAGCTAATATAAAAGAAGATCAGAAGTGATGGAACCTTATCAAGAAGGTGCTTGATGGCTAAGAAATTCCTTTATTTTATTAAAAGGTTTAAATTAAGGAAAACTTTTTACCATCTAAGCCAAATTTCCTTCCTATCTCAGAAGGAAATTGCTTACTTTTTTCGCAACATCTTATATCGAGCTCAATAAATAAATTCGGACCGAATATAGCTTAATATGTAAAACCCGTGACCGAAAAGTGGAATATCAGAGTTCAACTTCCTGCAATTCCCGTTTTTACCGCATTCTCGAGGATATCGGCAATATTCTACAAGCTTGTACTGTTGAAAACGAACTTTATTTATTCAACTTTAAGGTACACATTGCTGATCGAGGATGACGCATTACCTGTACCAGCTTTTGATCCACTAATGCGTTCAGTTGTCGATCGTATGGATAATGATCAAAGACTCGATTTCATCAAGCTCTATCATCCGGGCCATTTACGCAAAATACCTTATTATTTCCAGGTCATATGACGATCTACCGACAAAAGCAGTGAAATTTGAAGAGGGGGAAAGGGTTTAGTTATGAACTAGAATCAAAAAAGCACCAATCGCGTTTCCAATATTTCCGAGTTGAAGAGCTTTAATGTTATACTACAAGGATTATGTCTTTCTCCAATTTAATTACAGCTTTGGATGGATCAAAAACCAAAATTAAATTCTCTAATTTCGTATTTGCTTATATTTATAAAGCTCTACAAAAATTCAACTGATAGAAACAGATTGATCCTCCTTAATCCCCATTTGACTGAGATTTGAGTTGACCGATCGAGGATTGGGGATCATCGGATGAAGACTCATTTTCCGTTCGATAGAAATCTCCGAAATAAGATTGCTCCCATTTTTTTCCTTCTTCCAAATATGGGAAGGTGGGGAGAGGCGGTTAAAGAAGCTCATTTAAAAGTCAGATGTATAAAAATCAGCAATTGTAGGTATCGATCATCTGTTTGCTTATCTCATTATTGCTCACTTTTGCTATATGGCGACATATTGCTTGGCTTCCTTTGCTACTAACATTCGCGTTTTTTGTTTATCATTTCGATGTATATTACACATATCAAGTACGTTGTTTAATTATTTCTTTGTTAACTAATGCGAATTAATTATTATCAGTTAATATTCAACTAGTGCTAATTAATTAGTTATCAGTTAATTCCGTATTATTTAGTACTAATTTAATTCCTATCAATTAATAACAATTAATTCCTATTAATTTAATTCAATTTATCAAATACTTTTTCGCTTAGTGCTTTCACTTTTTCTTATCTGAATCAAAAATGAAAGCTCTAGACATTTGTGCGAAGTAAAGTTAGAACTTATGAACATAACATTGAAAAGACCAATAAAAAGCATTTTCGACACAAATATCAATTTGCCATCAAAACTCAAATACGACGTTGTTCTCATCATTTCCTTTCTTTTTCGTTTTGATATTTGAGTTTTTTTTTCCAATTTTTTTCTCCCATTTTCAATTTTTTTTCTACATCCCTCAGAAAGTGAAGAAGACGGTCTCTTCATCTTTGCCGGTAAGTTTTTTTTTTTTAAACACCTTTTACTTCCAAAATTTCACATTTCTTCATCCCCCTTTTTACTTCATCACAATAAAGGACCCCCCCCCCATACCCCCTTTCCCTTACAATTTATAAAATCAATATACCAGTGCTAGTGACCCCCACATATTTAACTGTACAAGAACAAAGATCCAATTTCAGTTTTTTGCCGATATTCGTTACGCTCTAACGGGTTCGATATATATTGCTATGTCAGAATCTTGCTGTACACCAGCAGTAATCTATCGTACATCAAAAATCCCAAAAATGCTTGACTATTTCACCATGCGAGCATTCACGAATCGTTCCGCTAAAGACGATATCCTCGATGAAGCACCATTTATTTCACGACTCACCGACACAAATCTAGTCATTCATATTGGTTATATTAGTGCAATACGCCGTAGAGCTGTTACCTTAGATGTGCTGAAGCAACTGAGATATCGATCCCAACACACATTTCCATTCTGATCACCAATTTTCAAAACATGAAATACCTCTCAAATTTCGTCATCAAGTTGACCAAGTTGGATATCATCAAGTTCTAAACTTTTTTGCAAAAAAACTTCGGAAAAAAAAACCACAAGCATATCACTAGCGTAATTTTGAATTGACAACAATGCACTTATGCAATCAAACATTTCTTCAACAATAGCAGCTTTATGACAACGTAACAATTCATAACAACGAATTATTATTATTGAATAAAAAAATCTTTGAAAGACTCCTCTACAGCTGCCTACCACAACCATAACCAACTTCTCCTCCTGGTACCTTTGATATCTTTCTCCATTTCTTGAAGAAAACGTCGTGCATATTCTTGCACTCGCGGTTCCTCCGATCGAGATAGGTTCACCGCTTTTCTAGCATATTCCAATGCTTGATCCCTGAAGCGCTCGTTTAAATAAGTGCAAAGAACACTATCAAGGAAAAGGACTAGTGACTACCTTATCCACCAGAACTTTTTAAGCAGGATGTACCAAAGTGGAATACAAGTAATTAGAGAAGGAAGAAAAAAAAACAAGCAGTGGAAGTAATATAGCTTTACCTAATTCTTCCACCTGGAATTTTTCCTGTAATGGCGCTGCCAAATGTTAAGCTGTACTATTTTAATTAAATCTTTCAAAACGATATTCTAATAGATAATAAAATGAAAGTAAAATTTTCATCACACAAATCCACTCTTATTCTAAAAATAAACAAATGCTCAAAATGCCTTCACGTCTATTACTTGAAAATGAACGTTTTCTGGCGATAATTTCGAGTGTAGTAATCAACTTCGAGTAGTAAACCCTCGACAAGTAGTAATAATAACAACTTATTGTGAATTAAAAAGCTCAGGTTTATGTACGCAATAATAGTAAAACAATTTGAATGCCACAAAATGAAAAGAAATAGGAAAATACTTTTGGCCACAATGGAATAACGCCTCGGCATAGTTGCAATAATATCCAGGCAGCATACCACTACACTCGTCTACATGCAATATTCTATCGATACCTAATGATAAATATTTCCGTGCCAATTCAAACCTGCAATCATATCACCTGTTCACACCTGTGATCACATCTGCTGATATATTCAACAAGAAGCTTATCATTTATCATTTTATCTCTTAATATGCTTACTAGCTAGAAGTAATGGAATATGAAAAGAAGGCAAGAGGGAGTTTCATGTAGTCAGAAAATTTTACCCGTCCTCCGAACATGATTAAGAAATAAGTTTTCCAAGCCTCGACTGAATTTTTCAAAAAAAACCCTCTTATTTCATCAATGGACATAAAGAATTTTTCTACATCAATAAAATGTCACCTCAAAAACTCTTTACAAACTCCAGTGTTTACCTTCACTACCTTCCTCTCCAAATGAATCATTAAAGACCCACAAAAAGTCAATCGTTCACCTTTCGAAAATCTCAGGTAAGGTAAAGATATAAATAAATATTCAAAGAAAACGTTCCAACAATGATTGCTTTGAAAAAAAAAAAAAAAAACTAACGAATATTTCTCGATGGATCTCATCAACAAATAATAAATAATTACTAAGAATAAAAACGATTTTTTTTAAAGCGATTATATTGAAAAATTCTCAAAAAAATTGCGAGAGAAAATATTTGAAATTCAAATCTTCGAAAAAAATTTCTTAATATAAATACGAAAAAAAACGAAGATACAACAGAGGTTAGAAAAAAAAAAGCTCACCGATGCTTTAAAATCAGCGCCGCACCAAAGTTATTAAGGATATTGATCATATGAAACGAATTCGCACCATAGATCTGATAGGATATCTCAACATTGAACAACGGTAATTGATCAAAGATCATTTTCAATAAAGACGGCAAATGATTAAAGATCACTTCCGATGAGGATGGTATTTGCACCTCATTGCAAGTCTCTTATCAGTTTAAAACTATCTCGAATAACAGATTTAATTCAATTCGAAACAAAATTAACTTCGAAAGAAACTGTTGCCAGCGACTAACAACTCCGGAGTCAGCTCCCTATATTTATTTATTTACATATTCAAGTTGAGTTCTCTTGCTCAGAGTAGGCAATCAGTATTTTGTGAACAATAAACGACTAATCGATTTAATTTTGAATAAGCATGCAGAAATGAATTTCTGGATCTGATTCCGATTTGACTCCAGAATAGTCCATCAGTGCTTATAATCCAAAAGATCAGGGATCTAATGAAAAAAGAAAGCATCCAGTGTGAACCACATCGATATCACTATAGCATAAAGTCATCGAATACTTAATTAAAAAACAACAACTGAATTTACACCCGAGCGCCATAATATATGACATTCCTCTATCACAAATAGTGGAAGTGAAGCTAAAAGGATATTTTCTCTTCTTTAAAATGACTGGAAAACAATGCAGTCTCAAATACTGGACTATCACTCTTACCATCATCTCGTATCAGGTATATGCTTGAAAGCCTTCACTTCAAGTGACATACCACAGATACAGGCTATAAAACACAGGCCAAAAATTGTGCGCCCAAAAGTTGTCGAAGGTCACATATTAGCCCTGAACAGTTCAAACTGCCCGAGGTTACTACGAATTAAAAACGTCAAAGACGTGATCCTTCACAGCTCTAGTATATCATGAACATCGTAGAATCGCATCTGATACCTCCCTCCCAAGCTCACTTTTCAAAATAAAACCTAAGCGAAGGTATACCTTTAAAACTTCGTCCATGTATTCTTCACACTCGGGGAGTCTGTCCTCACCGCGGTAATTTACCTGCAAAATATTAATTACTTCCCAGAAATTACTTTTACACCTATATTCGTCATATTCATTATCTCATCGATCACCATATTCATGCCATTTGTGCGCTTGCATTACCTTTCTCTCCTCCAAATCGAATATTAAAGGTGCGCAATAAGGGTTAACAAAACAATGCGAACGCTAGCGAAATTGACATGAAACTAAAAAGCAAATAGTGGCGCCAACTACTCAACCAATCCAGTAATTGACTATAACAGCCAAATAATGGGTCTTTAATAAGCCTAACAAATAAAACGAAAAAAGGACATACAAGAAAATGCGCGTACTGCTCAAGGCACATTCCAAACAATGCTATCGGATCCGTATAGGCAGCACCGTGTGCCTCGACTTGATGTCTATGCTCCGCTAATGCACCTTCTGCCACGACGTATTTCTTCAGGTGTTCTTCCATCACCTGTAATCACACTTAATATGAATATCAGGTATTTGTGGACAATTTCACTGCTTGGCCACCAAATTTATAACACATCTTTATTTGACACTACCGCCGATGTAAGTGCTGGTAAAATTTGTTGTTGTACATAAGCACTCCGAATATTTTTATATAAGCCATGCAGACGGAAGTCTGCGTGAGCTGCTTACAAATACACGGGTAACAAGTTAATATACCTGATCGATTTATGAGGATCGGCGATTGTGTTGAAGAAATCTTGATACAGATACAGACATCCTTAAAGCTTCCAAAACAGGTGGGGATGAGCGGCGAAGAAAGGAGACATGACGGGACCATTTTTAAATGAATAGAACAATAATCTGCATAAGAAAACCCATTCCAACACCATACCGCAACTAACGAAAAGGACTAATCAGATGTGTGTGTGTGTGGGGGGGGGGGGGGGGAAGGGAAAGACCGGGTCAAAACAATGAAAGAATAGAATCAAAGTATAATAAGAACAGAAAAAAGAGAACTCGTGCAGATAACTTTTTTTTAAAGATGACATCAAAAAAGTAGATTCGTTTTTTCTTTTCCATTCCGCTTCCTTGCTGAGTCGATCACTGGCAAAATGACACCTCAAATAGCTTGCCTTCATCTGCTTAGTGACACAATGTCGATATCCGGTTTCGGCGTTCTCGATTTGGCCTTTCTGAGCAAAAATATCCGCAAGTTTCAAACTCACACCGATGAACTCCGGATCGCTCTCGTGTTTATCGTGCAGCTCGATCATCCTTGAAAAAGACCATATAAAAACTAATGCAGTAACAAATTTGTTTCAACAAACGACTTCATCAAGGCTATGGATATGCCGAAACATTTTAGCAGCAAAGATGACGCGGAAAAGGCAAGGAGGAGGAAGGAGGCCAACGAATCCGATGTCCTTGAATTCGAATAAAGAAGGAAAAAATTCCATTAATAACCAATGAAATGGAGTCCTGGAATTTTTCAGGACATTTTCATGATTATATAGTCATCGATAAGTTTTAAAATTTCGAAATGCTTAAAGAAATTTAGTTTTCAAAGTCATAGACATCTTAAAATCGCAAATCTATAGTTAAGCTGGAGCTAACGACTTGAGGTCAAGAAAAAGATGATGAGGTAACCTTCGAATAAGAAGACGAAATAAACGCTCTGCATCATCCAACTTTCCCATTTCATAGTAGGTATTAGCGAGTTCATCATATACTCGACTGATCGGAAGTTCTTCACCCCTCTCTTTTGCTATAGCTAAAGCTTCTTCGAGAACGCTAACTGCTTCTTCGTATCGACCGTATTTCCGTGATATGAAGGCCTAAAACTTGCAAACGGCAATAATAGAAGAAAATGAACAATAGAAAAAGATCAACAATTGAAGCAACTCGAAGTACACTCTTCTGAGGGGTTTGTTAAGTATATACTGTAGTCGTGTATCATCATTTTGCACACATTGCTGAGGAACTACTTCCAGTAACTTGAGAAGCGGACACCCACAGAACCTCAGTGTGCAGCAACCGGAGGGGTGGACACACAAAGATTACCCAAGAGTGCCTTATCTTAGACTATTTTATGGCAGAATTGACATGCATATTTGTAAAAGTACACTGAAAAAAGCTGATTACCTTTTTCACCTTATCTTTCAACGGATCGTCATCAGTTTTGAATCGTTCTATTCCAAGCATATCCTTAATTGTGACCAACCATGATAGACCAAATAAAGGAACGGTCGTTGTGCCAAATCCTTTCCAACCTCTCTGTTTGCTTGAATTACTCCTTTGTCGTTGTCTATTGCCTCGTTGATCGTATCGATCTCGAGATCGTTTTGTAGAGTTTACAAATGAACAAGCGGGACGACATCGTAATGCTATATTTCGGCATGTCACCAACGATCTTAGCATCTAAAAATATTTAAATTGCTTAAGTTTTATATAAATAAAACTTTTAGAGATTTTTTGAATGAATCTAAAAAAAATTGATTTATCGAATTCTTGATTTTTTTTTGTTGGTGTTGTTTCTTATCCTGTCATCTTAGTATACTGCGAATTTTTATCTATACTGTGCATAGCGTCCTCCCTCCTCCTCAAAAATATCTATGCTAAAATCGTAACCACATACAATTAATAAAAGGATAGACGCCATATGAGAGCATAAAAGCAAACATTACACAAGAAGCATACTTCCTGCACAAATGAGGTCGAAAAGATCCGATCAAGGAGGGTTAAAACATACTCTTCAACAACAAACTAACATCAAACTTTCCAGCTTAGGCTGAAAATAAGATGATCTATTAGCTGCTGCGCACGGTACTAAGAATTTTATGAGAAGACTGCGAAATACAACTTTCAATCCTAATGTATCAGAAAGTGACCCAGTCCTTCCCCCCTCCCCCATCCCCTTTCAAAAAAAAACCCTGTTTCCCACAGACCTTTGCAATCGCTGATGTTGGGCTGCAGAAAACGGATAATAAGCACAGGATGGATTTGACTGTCGGTAAAACGCGGCATAAAACTTCGACTATGCAGCCTAATTAGGTTTCACAAACATATTATACTCACTGTAGCGTAGATGTCATACACGATAGTCTCGAGAATCCACGACCTTCTTCCTCTTCCCTCCCCCTTGTGGCATCTAAATCGACGAGATTACGAGAAACTCGAGATTTAGACTCACTAAGCCAGGTGATTTCGTTGCAAGAAATTTCTCCATTGCGATTTAATCAACACTTTAAGACCACAATCGATCTCATGCAGCTCTCTCATTGAAGTGTAACACATCGTGCAATTTTGAAATGAATTTTTTCTCTAAGTAATAGAGATTTTTAATTTTTTTATTTTTTTGCTATGAATACTGCCCCAATCGTCGATTCGATTATTTGAAATAAGAAATACAAAAGCGAATAAAAGGTTCGATTATTTTTTTTTTAATGCCGAACTATATGACTCGAAAATTTAAATATTTCAATAATTTGAGCACTGCTCATTTAAATAAAGATGTAAATTATAACCCCAGGGGTATTCATTCAGATTTGCATGGTATACTATCTTATTCTTTTTGGAAGATATCATTTGAATATATAGTTTTCATTGTATTTGCTAACATCATTTATATTTTCCTCTAAAATAAATTACTATTATTTTCGTTCATGTTATTGATTTTTCGATTTTTTTTTCCAATTTTTGGCATCAAAATAACGAAGAAAAAAAAACCAAAAGACAAAAATCTAAAAATCAATTTGATCATCTAATATTTTCGGGACATTTCCGCCTTATCGATCAATAGTTAGCTGCAATGATCTACTTGTCAAGCAGACCGGAAGTGATATTTTTAGATGATTATTTTACATTTATCGTAAGTGTTATAAGTATTGATTATGGAATAGAACTCTCTAATTTGCATAAATAATTAGTAAAATTATATATTAAAAAAAAACGATTCCCTTCGTATATTATTTTTAGCGAGAGAATTTTAAAATGAATAAAATTAATAAATTTGAGAATTTCAATGAATATAGTCGATAAAATTTTGCTGAATTTTTATCGCTTTCTTTTTTTTTTACTATCCTCTATATTCTCTTAAATTATTATGCAAATTTATTTGTAATTATTATGCAAATTTATTTACTAGTTGTTCTTCCATAGAGATCTATTTGAATCTTTACTTCCTTGTAATATATATTTGTTGTTATGAATTATTATAAATTATGATGATTTCAAAAAAAAAAATTACTGCTTTTGGAAAATTGCCAGATTTGTTCTTAACTCGTCGTAGAACTTCATCGTTCAGATTAGCATAATCATCTCAGCGGTGCGTTTCTGTTATTACCTTGTTAAACAGGTGTTTTTTTTTCTTGTTTTATGCTCTCATTTCTTTGCTTTATTTCCCATATAATTACTAACTGATGTAATATTTGATTTTATTTATCGTCCATATATTGGTTTATTAATATTCAAATTTTTTTTCAACGATTTTCTAGTTGATGATTCATAGCACTTATTGAATTCCATACGTTTTTCTTATATTTATTCGTTGATATTTCTCTATGGCTAATATTTTTATAAATATGAGCTAATAATGCATGCTTTTATTAAATATTATTTCAATAGATAGAACCATAAGACTTGTTAGAAATAATAATGACTCTATTAATTAAAGGTATTACTTTAATTTGGCAACAGGTAAAGATAATGAATAAGAAGCGAAATTATAAAGAAAATTTTTCTACGACCATTTTATGAGTAGAATATTGATTAGTTGTGAGGATAGATTTATTGATCGCATTCCATATTCGATCTTCATCTGGACCCGTATATTTTTGGATTATTGCATTTCTCGTTCCTTTTTCTTCTCACATCAGTTTTTTTTTCCGCTTTTTTATACTTATAGCAGGTTTTTCTATAAACAATGTGGATCGAACAAAATGCAGTAAAATAATAAAGTAAGAACAGTAATAATAATAGTAGTAGTGGTAATAATAAATAAATAAATAATAGTAATAATAGTGATAACAGTAATAGTAATAGTAGTAATAATTTTTGTATAATTTGAACAAATTAGACACCGAAACGTTTGTTAAAGAATATGACCGCATGATTAGCATGCGAATATTGCAAAAAGAGTAGGCGATAATTGCAATGTTAGATTTTTTAGTCCGAAAGAATGTTGTTAATCATTTATCGATCGTACATTTGTAGTCAGTTATTTAGACGCTAATTCAGTTTTTTTTTTTTTTTTTTTGCGAATTCATTCGGTTTTATTTTAGAAAAAAGCAGCCCATTATGTAGTTGGTTTATTGATGAATAAACCATTAAATTGAAATATCGTCGGAACTGTTCCCCTTTTCGTGAGTAAAATTGCTTACTTCCAATCTTCCAGTACTTACCTTATTTTGGATCCCGGTAAAATCCGCTACCGGATTGCTCTGGGTAAAAGGTGATTGTTTAAGCGGGACTAGATTTAACCTCTCCTTATATGATAGCGGTTTAAATCACTTGCTATCGGGTTCAAGACTAGATTTAATCTATACCCGCTAATTAAAGTTTGTAAACCGTATATTAACGACTGCACTTATCTTTGTTTCAGAATAAAATAGCCGGATCGTGGTACTATCCTTATTTGTCTAAAGTATTTCCACACGCTTCGACTTACTGATTTAAAAAAAAAATGGATGCGGAAGAATTTTGGAGTGTCTATGAAGCGGTTGAGGTTTGTTCTGTTGTATTATTTTGAACTATGATAGCAATTATATAATTAAATATGCATCGAAGAGTTTATCATATAAACTTAATGATCAACTCATATCAGTGCTTTATGATAATCCTCTCCTCTTATTTTTTTAAAGAAAATATCGTCAATTTATGTTTAATTTCTTCAAAAGTTATTGATTCTTTAGCAATTCTGAATCATTCCCACTAGTTGGGGTAGCAGTTTAGATTCTTGTGCAATTTTTTTCCCGTGCGATGCGATATGTGGATATTAGAATTCCTGTTAATTGATTTATTTTGGACAGGAGAGAAGAGAGGGGATTATAATTTGTGAATTACTTTTATTAATTACAGTCGAAGTGCAGCATAATTTGTTATTTTTTAAATATAGGTTTTGCTTTATCAACTATTACTAGGTAATTTATCGGGAGTATAGGAGTTTCCTTTCTCATCTTTGGAAATTCTTGAAAATCCATCGTCAAATACCCACCTGTTTTGTCGGTATCTTAAGGTGAAAGTTTTTATTACTAAGTATTATTTAAGTATTATTTTACCTTAGAGGATACTGAAGATTCTTTATTACTTTCTTAATTAATTGTTGTTATTGATCGATCGATTGAAAGTTCTGATTTTTTTTTCTCTCATGCAATTTTGTGGCCGTTGTCGTGATTGGAAAATGTGTTTTTTTTTTCTCGTTAGCACAATCGAATGAATGAATTTTTCTTACATAATGTGCATGCAGCAATCGATTTTACTGGCCTCACTTAATATCATCGCTCCATAGACTCTTAGTGAACTGCACTATTTCAAAAAAAAAAAAAATCCATAAAAATTTGGGGATTCATTGAAATAAAAGTTAAACAATTCGAGGTTTTCATAAATTTTGAATAAAAATTCAATTAAAAATTAATTTTTTTTCATGATATTTGAAGATAATAAAAATTTTTCAAAGATGTTTCAATTTTTTTAATGATTTGATTTGTTTATTAATAAATTGTGATAGATAAGGTACTTTCATGATATTGTGCATTAATCAAATTATGGTTCATCATAATTTTCTGTATAGATTTGTAAGAAAAAACCTGCTTAAAAGCAAATAAATCTATTCAAGAGGAATAATATTTCTAAATTAAGGGGACGAGAAATATTAGCGCTTTATTTGTTTGAGATCCGTTTGATGAATTGAAGTTTCCTCATCATTATATCGATCTCGTCTTTGTGCCTGAGGTAAAAAAATAGCCTAGCAACGATTGACTACGAAGCTACAAGGATTTGCGATCATCCATAAAGACAACGTCTTAACAAATGTCTTTAACGTATAAAAAACACTGTTTCATCTTGAAGATATTTTTATGGTTATGAAAGGATATTGAATATCAGCAGAGTTCGACTTTTTCTTTGGGCCATGCTTAATAAAGTGGTGGTTTTAAGGTGAAAAATTGATTAATCTATATAATTTAAAAGAATATGGATGATTCTTTAATTATTTATTTAAGGATTCAACACGTACTCTACAATTAACGATACGCGATCCATGTGCTATAAGCAAAGTTGTATGGTCATCGTTCGATTATATGAATGGACCGGAGTTGTGTTTTGTGTGGGAGCCGATTGCTGTCTCAAGTCTCAGTCCAGTTGAATTTGCGTCGAATTCCGATTGCTCAAAAGATACAACAAATAGCCTCACATCATCAGTCTCGAAAGCGACTAGCACGAATACATACGAAGATATTGATAATGCATTTAATGTAAGTGTAATTTAATTTTTGAAGTTTTCTCTATCTGCTGATTTGTAAATTGAAGTAAATTTATTTACTTATAGGTCATTACAAGTAATATGGGGAAATGCTAATTTTTCCAAAATATAATTTTTTTAATTAAGAAAGAATTGTTCTATGTACTATGTGAATGTTTTTTTTTCAGAGGAATTTAAAAAAGCCGATTCGGGTGCTTAGAAATAAATTAAAAATACAAGCTTATGGATGACTTGCTATCCGTTCAAGTCGGAAGGAGGTATATTAAGAGATGATCGAGGTTATTCAATAATATCAAATTGTTAAGAGAAAAAGTAAAATTGAATGTTGTAGGATGATTTATTGACTTGTACGATTGCGGAGATGGACGTTTGCGCCATATGTTCTCGTATGCATCCTGGCGTCTTATGTGATAGCATGGTATACTGCTTTATAATCATTTTACTCACTCTTATTTGCTAGTAATTAAGTTTTATTTAAGTTTTTGAGTGCATTATATATGTAAATTATTTAGGTGGCCGGCGTTATATATTTATGTTTGTGGTTGTGGTAATGCTGCATTTTAGTGGAGATTTGCCGATCCCTTTGAATTAATTGAGTAGGATGAGATACAATGGAGCTGGCATAAATCATAGATGAAATATTGCAGTGAATTTATTTATTTACTAAATTCACTAACAAAATTAAAATGAATTTAATGAAGAGAACGAAAAAATCATTGTTTTTTTAAGTCAAGAAATTTGTAAAAGCAATTATGATTATCATTGAATATTGCACAGTTGAAATAAAACGATTAAATTGGTAATTGAAATCGTTGAGCGGTCCCTTCCGCTTCCGTTTTTTCTCTCCTTAGTTAATTCATTGGGTGATCCTTCAATCGTTTTGTGCTTCTATGTTGCTCTTCCCGATATTATATTAGCCACGTAAATGATGGTCGAATTAAGAGCATTCAATTTTTCTATGAGGATAAAACTCGGAAAATATTTTCTGTGCCAATTTATTTTCGCTATGGATTGTTTTTTTTTTTTTTTTTTGATTTCCTGAAGATATTATTTGTTCTTTTCAAGGATTTAATTTTATTATGTGTATGCATGAAAATATTGCAGAATATTATCGAGTCAATTTTTATTTATATATGATGCTATTTGTGCTGTAATAGAATTCAACGAGTGCTGTAATAGACGTCTAAAATTCTAAGAAATCGATGGTAACGTCTTTTAAGGTCTGAATATCCTATAAGAGATTATTTTAGTGGTGAAACTAGAATTTCCGAAAAGATATTTTCCATTCTGGTGGTAGTCTATGGCTCAGAGGAATATATTCTGTTTCCTATTGAGTCCACAAGTTGTTAAGAATTGAATTTTTTTTAGATGCAAAGTTTTGTTGTAATTTATAGATTTATTTATTTGTTTTAAAGATTTCTTCGTCAACGTTATCTCGAAGTGAATCTGCGGGTCAAAGGTCGCGAAACGATGGTTTACATTATTTGGACGAATTTATGAGCGAAAGCCGTTCCACTCTTGGTGCACGAACCAATACGACTGTTGAAGATGATGAGCAGGCACGTTTAATGGTCGGTCATATTTCGTAGTTTTCCACTTATTAATTAATTTTTTTATTCATTAAACGATTGCGGCGGTTTCATTTCCTAGATTTTTTTCAGGATCTATCTCTCTCCTTTTTCTCTCTCTCCCTATCCCTATCTCTTTCTTTCGTCAGTCTCTGTAGTTTCCCGAAATGATCATTGCCGTGATATTTTCTTCCTAAGACGACCTGGAATGCAAGAATTAGGAGGGAAATCTCCTTCTCATCTCTCCTCGCTCAACTACTTATCCTCTTTTTCAGTGATGATATTCGATATAGAGTATCCTTATCGCATCTCCTATTATAAGGATGGAAATCTTATTTGTGGTAGGCTGTAGATTGATTAAATATTATTATAGTTTTTTATGGCCATCATGCTTGATTTATATCTTTTTCTTTAGTAGTGATAATTTAGAATGTTGGATTTTAGACAAGTTTTGCTTCCACTTCTGAATTGGAAGAAAGTCAAAGTGCGGACAGTACATCCGGTAATGATGAGGACGATGGTAAAGGTGGTGAAAGTCGCATTACCATTGACCAGGTGATTCCATATCTCTTGTTTTCTTTTCATATCCGTTGATCAGGAAATTTCAAGCCTGTTTTTTATTTCATTTTTTTTTTGGTTAGATAACTTCATAACTGTTTTCGTTTCGGATTTTTTGAGCAAGTGGAAAACAAACTTTGGGAGTACACCTATTTTTAATATGCCTTAATCATTAATTTATAGAGGTTCGGGGGTGGGGGTGGGGGGGGGAGGGGAGGGAGGGGGGAGGAATAGGATTAGAGGTCACTGTCTTCCCTCATGATTTTGCATGATGCAAGCGGCCACCTCATCGGGAACTAAAGTTTTCGATTATGAAAATTTCAAGGTTTAGGGAAGATTGAGGTGCCTTTTATGATCTCGCTCTTCTCTTCCCTCTTGCGTAATCACCAACTTTTTTGTTGTACAATCCTGGATGTATTGCTTTTGAAATGTGCAAATGATTCTGGTATCGTTGATGTACACTATTAAACATTTGTTTACGTTTGGGATCACTGATTGAAACTTGCTTCATGAAGCTTTTTTCGCCAAAAATAAAGTGGCTGAAACTTGAAAATTTGCCAACTTTTCCATGCACAAAATTTTTGGAGGGATACAGAAGCCCCCTTGATTGTGATCATTTGAGGTGGCTGTATTATTGCATCGATTGTGTATTATACATATTCGTTGTTGTATATGACTCTGCAGGCGTTTTTTGTAAGTCTTTAGTATGTATTCCGATAGGGCCTAAGAAATACATAGAGGGGAGGGGGGAGGGCGGGAGGGCGAAGGAACTGCAAGATGAGGCAGGAACGAAAAAATAATAGGTTTGAGTCAAACTATAAGAACGCGAATCGTACATATTTTTGTCCGTTCCTCTTCTTGTGCCTCCCTTTTCCTTCTTATTTCTTTCAATATCGATTCGAAATTAATAACGGTTGTTATTGATGCTGTATTCAGCATATGATCTAATATTGGAGAGGTTTGATTTTAGGAAGAAGTGTTGGCGCAATATTCGCTTCAAATTCCGGCCGATTCGAACATTACGAGGCCGGATGAAATGACCGAAGTAAGTTTCAATTCATTTTCTCGTTTCTGAATTAAGGAATAAACGGAAAAAGATTTTGGTAGCTCAATTTTTTTCCGTTTGTGGGAAAAATTTTCTACTTTGGTTGATGACAAGTAGATTTCTCTCACTTTCAATAGTTTGAAATTATGTCTGTTAGAGAAAATGAGGCATATACGATGTGTTTTTCATCGTTGTATAGGCAAAAATCTTTTTTTTAACAGACTAGTTTTAAGTTTGCCATTATTTTTCAGGTAATAAAGGTGTAATATGCTTTAAAAGGTTTGATTTTATTAAATAATAAAAAACTGTTTATTTTATTAAGTAATGAAAATTTATATCATAGAAGAGTTTTGAGTAAACAAACTAATTGTAGGCAATTGCATTTGGTGTGGATGTATTATTAGCGCGGAATGAATGTTTCCCGAATACACCACAAGATCTTTCAATGTTACTAATGACGGAGGCACGATTGGATGAACCTAATAAGGAAGGAAAAGAGGGTGTATTCTTTGAAAGGGCACCATCAAATGTAGATTCCACGTCGACCAACACAGTGGTAAGTTATAGCCCTTTACCTGCAAGTTTGTACAGCACCTGTCCGCGGTATTTGATCAGGTAATTTCTTGTACATTTGAAGATAGTTGAAAGGTTTATTGTATTTTAGTGAAAAAACAGGTAAGAACCGTACCTTTTCTTTTATAGCAACCGGAAGATATTTGATGAGGAAAGAAAAGATCTGGAAAAAGAATGCGAGCGTTCTTGTTGCAAAACCCAAAAATGATATCTATTTTCGATTCGTAAACGATGGTTTTTAGAATTTTCATTCCCTCTTATCCGCTGGTTTCCGGAAAGAAAGTGTTGTCTGCATGCGCTGTGCGTTTTTTTTTTTGCTGGAATCATGAAGAGGTAATGAGAGTGGAGTTTTTTGAGATATATTTGTTTTAATGAAAGGCTGAGCAACGCCTTTATTCAACAAGGATACAATTTGATGAAATGATGCCAAGAGTCCTGTAATGAAGTAATTAGGTGGTTAACAGGTGAGCGTCAACACCTTTCATTATTTTTGGAGGTAATGTTAGAAGTTACCGCTACAGTTATGAATATTTAATTAAATTAAATACTGATTTTTACAGATGTTAACGCATTCACCGAGCTTTTCGAACGTATCGGATGAGGGTGCTGTTGCTGGAGAGACAGTATCAAAGAGGGGAACCGATGGCACTGATGAGACACAACAAGGTATGCTGCGTTGAAAGTTATTTTTATTTTTTTGCTGATTATTGGCAACACCTGTTCGTTTGTATTTCTTCGAACTTGACGGAAGAGGGAGATTGCAACCGAAGATCACCCAAATAGAAAAGCCCAGTTTACAAATCGGCAAGGAACGAAATCTAATAGTTTCTTTAATAGTTTCGTTCTGCTGTCGTGGTAGTAATATGGCCAGATGACTAGTTTCTTTATCGAGCGCTTCTATGCCCAGTACTTGTGGAAGTAAAAGAGTAAGGAGAGGTTGGGTTCGGACAAGGTAGGCCCTCAACCCAGGCTTGAATACGAGCTAGCCAGTAAAATCGTCTTCTCTACCGCCGTTTTCAGTATTCCAGTTTAAAATAATTTTTGAAACAGTAAGCGTATATAGCGATGAATGAAGCAAATGATTTTGCAATAGCTGTTGTTTATGATGCTTCGATGGGCTTTGATAGTAGTTTTCAGGTGGACAGGTGTACAGAAAAATAGGTGTATATTTTTACAGCGATGTTTTCATCGGCTGTTGATTCTGGTATAACCGGTACAATCTCGACGCATAGCGATCTCAGTGTTCAGTCACCTTTAATGGACATTCGAAATGCTGTTGAAATGAGCACAAGTCAAAAGGTATGATATTTTATTTCGCAGGTTAATTCGAGGTGATCAATAATTATGTGCTGATGTGTTGGTAATAGGTCAGTTGCATTTAGCAGTAAAACCAGTCTATATATCCCAGCCTTTATGCAGATATGGTTGTTATGAAACACATTCAACTACACTTGTGGCTGTCGATTCATATTAGGTATAATAGGTAAGACCAGGTAATAATAATAAGCTTCTAGTAGATTCAGGTGAAATACGTTTTTAGGCAGATGAAGGCTACGTGGAAGAGGAACGGACACTAACGGACGATAGTTTGGGATTCGATGAGGTGGCGGATTATGAAGTATTCGAGGCTATGTGCGGTGAAAATACACTTGAGATCAGCGATGAGATGTTCATTGCGAAGTCTGTACTCGCCGAGCAGATTTGCAGGTATGGTCAGATTTACAGGTATGATTTGTAGGTACTCACCGAACAGGTCTGCAGGTGTGGTCAGATTTACAGGTATGATTTGTAGGTACTCACCGAGCAGGTCTGCAAGGGTGGTCAACTTTCCATGTTGGTATTGAAAGCTTGTGGAGTGCTCTTTAGTGATAGTATGAGGACACTCCTATAGTAACACTGTGGAAAAGGCGGGAAGGGGAGGAGGGAGGGTTATTAGGTGAAGGAGAGATGACTGCTGCAATGAATCTGGATTATAGAGATCTCAATGTGGAACTAGTTAACAATGTCGTCTTTTTGATCCGACAACGTCAGTCGGTCGTCTAAGATTTGCAGTATTGGTGGTCTCAGGTAAGTGGAGCCATTTCCCATCGATGTTGGTAACACTTTTCGATATTACAGAAGAAGAAGACGGCATCTTCTGCAATCATGTGACTTGACCCGCTCCTTCAGATCCTCTGATATGTTGCGTAAAAAACTCCTCATCCACAACAGGTAAATAAGTGAAATGAGGCAGAAAATATAAAGGACATTAAGTGAAATATTTTCAGCAAATAATTTCACTATCTTTCAGTACTCAGCTGCCTTCAAATCCTTTGCATCACAAACTGACCATCGTGCCGAAACGCGACCTGGTGGCCGGTTCGTTTATGTTCCCAGTGGTATGCGCTGGTGGTGCACGACGTGCTATGTGTGCACTCTCTCTTCTCACGCACCAGTCCAAGTTCGTTGTTCTGATAGAGCAAGTCAGGATTACTTCCCACAGAGGTAGGGAGGAAGAAAGAAAAGGAATCATGCTAGGGTGAGGAATACTTGAAGCGGAATACTACCCTCGTGTCAGTTCTACGAAGTACTTGGCGTTTCTAAGTTCTTAGGCTCATCTTAGAAAAGGAGGTTGTAGGCTGGCGCAGTGGTCTTTTGCTCTTGTAAGGTTGCCAAAAAAACCTCTGCTAAGCCGGGCTGCTGCCTTCTATCCGGGTGGCGTGCCAACAGCGATAAGCTCTTTGGTTTTTTGACGAAGCGAAAATTTGGAGGTAAAAGGATTTTTTTATTTCAAAACCTCCCACGGCATACTAATGTTCAGGTGGCCGCAACTAAAAAATAGACCCAGGTGTTCAGGTAGTTGCAGGTACAAAACTAGACCTAGGTCTTCAGATGGCTGTAACTATGTTCAGGTGGCTGCTGCTACGAAAATAGATTGAAGTATTTCTAGGTTATTATTGATTTGCAGATTGGATTGGTATTTGCAACGACAGAGTACAATTGAATCGATGGTATCCGATATGTTGCCACGCGTTAAAGCTCTTCATTTGGTTGTAAGTTGCTTTTTTTGCTTTTATTTTTATTCCTTTGAAATCCACTAATTATTTATATTTTCAAAATTTTTTAACTTGCTGAATTTAATTGCTATTGATATTCTCTTGGATAGCAAATTATTAATTCGCTTTTGAATTTCATATTTCCGTTCGATTTTAATTCTTTCGTTCAATTTTAATGAAATATAAGATAGCAGTTGCGTTTTTTAAAGTATTTTTGAAGAATTTTTTTGAATCATTTGAAGAATAAATTTGAAAAGATGACCAATTTTATAAGTATTTAAATATGCGCCTCCAATTGATGTTTTTTAAGGAGTGTATTCTTTTAATGTCGATTATTGTTTTTGTTTTTTTTTTGTTTTTAATTTGAAGTATTTTTTTAAATAAAATGTAATTATAGGAGAGTACTCATGACGTGATATTTCGCGTGATGGGTGAAGTGGTGAAAATGTTATCGGTGCTTGGTGCAGCGGAACGGTTCCCCCTCTATACTTCTTTAGACGAGATTAAGGTTGGTGATTTTTTTTTCATGCAACAGTTGAAGGTAGTATCGTCGAGAATTAATTGTTGCAATATTTATTCGTTAATTTTTATTAGGAGACAAGCTCAAGTTTGTCGCAAAAAGATATGATTAAATAACAAAAATAATTTGCAGTTGCGAAGAACCTATCTAATGGATAGTAATCTTGGCGATAACGTGTTTCTTGCACGTGCAATTACAGCATTATTACGTTCACAAGCGCATTGTGTTTTAATTGGTGATCATAAAACTGATGTGGCCAAGGTATGCTTTCTAATTAATAATTGATTCTTACCTTTACATTTATCGAGAAACTTTCAGCAGGTGGGGAAAGGTTTGTAAGGGAAATAAATTGGTAGCATTATGTGAATGAGGCTATAAGGTAACGTATACGGTTCGTTAGCGTTGTTTAGTTTGTTTTTAATTACGTAATCGTTGAGTGAGCGCTAAATGGGGTTTCATTTTTACAGGTGAACAGTTTTTACTATGCCTCTTGCGAGTGATATTTTCTTGAGTTACTGGGATCGGTGATGAATAAAAACCTAGATGGAGGTGATCGCTGACAAGAATTGATATGAGGTGGGATCGAGTGTTTAGGCCAAACGAATCGTTAAGTTTCTTCAGATGCTCAACACGCTGAGTCTTTTTGTGGCCGAAGAGTGGCGATGGAGCTGCCTTAAGGCATATGCTCATTCCTACTCGCCTTACCTCAGACTTCAAGCCGTCTGTAGGGTTAGTTGGTGCTTCTTCAAGAGGCCGGAATTTGTCTTATCGTCACCTATTTCTTAAGATATGTTTTATATGATTGTGAAAAAGATAGAATCTGATGTGCTTCGAAGACATAAAATTTGATTAGTTAAGCCAGTTTCGGAGATAAAAAATTAGAGTTAGCGGTTCGTGAATCTAAATCGTGAAAGCGAAGATGACTTTTTTCTTAGATTTGACGAGAAGTATTTATGTAACGTGTTTAAAAGATGCGAACCTGCTAATGTTAGATGAATGCCGAAGAGGGAGGAGATGGAAGGCGAGAGAGGGAGAAGGGCGAAGAGAGGAATTTCCGTTTTCGAAGCACAAATATTCCGGTGCCAACGAAATCTATAAAAAGATTATTTGTTATGGTGGTGATAATGTGATGTGATAAAAAATTAACATTAGGAGTTATACTGTTAGAGAGAATTGAAAGCAGGTCGAATAATCTATCAATAGCTATTGTTGGGGAATCTCGATATTAGATTTACCATTGCGATCGTGGTGAATTTTTTTTTTTTTTTGTTTTGTGGCTATTGCATTGATTGAAATTCATTCACTTCATTTGTGTAATTAATTCTCTCCTGGTATCTTAACTGTTTATAAAATTGTTGTCTTTATATAAGATAGCATCTGTTATCGGACGTTTGAATTTAGTTTGACTCATAGACGATCATGGGCTCCGGAGTGATGAGAAGTTGGAGCTTCATATGAGTTGGACTTCCTCCTCTCCCTCTTCCTTTTCCTGTTCGTTTTCCCACCTCTTTTCCTTCTTTACTTCTACCCATCCCTTCTCATCCCCTTCTCCTCGATGCCCTCTTCGTCATCTTACTCTTCCGCCATTTCTTCTTATTTTCATGTCTTTGAACTTTTCTGGAGGAAACGATGGTAGCACTAATATTTTTGGAAGGAATTTCTATTGATTGCGAATAATTTTCAGAGTGAGTTAACGGAGATGATGAGTTTGGGTGTCGAGAGTGAATGGCCAATATCGGTGATCGATCTCGATAAACGAATCGTTTGCGTATCGTCACGCTTTCCGAAACATTGTCGTTTGAAAGCACAAAGACAACGAGAAGAAGCAGCCGCTATTCTTCATCAAGATATCGATGCTTCAAAACAATTTATTAACTCATCGATGAAACTGTTAGTTTAAATACTTTTTTGTCTATTTTCTTGGTTTTATCGGTAGGTGACCTGAAACTTGGGGGGGGGACTGGGGGGAGGGGAATGAAATAAAATGTAATAATGTATAGGTAAGTAAATTATTCAAAGAAAAGATTAAATTCTTTATAGAAATTGAAGTTGGATAATGATTAATTTTTTTTCGTTTTTCTTTGTTCATTGTTGTTGTCATGGGCTCTCGTGTACCTACGAAAATAGACTATAAACAACAATCAGTGTAGATGAATATATATTATAGGTTTGATAGGTTGTTTAGATTGTTTGATTAAACATTTTTTAAAAATAGAAGCAGAGGAGTGTTAATAATAAATAAATTTAGCGAAATGCGAGGATGTCATGCTGATTCACGAGTGATCGAATTTTTATCACATTTGGATTTATTGCCAAGGGAGCAAAGTATTCGTATCGGTTTCATACGCCAATTTCTTTTATCACTGGAAAATCGAGCAAAAGCTTTCATTATGTATGTCAATGATGCAAGGTATGATTTTGAACAATTTTTTTTTCTGCATTTTGATTTTATTATTTCTATAAAGAAAATTTTTTAGCATTTATTAGCGCAGTTTATTGACTAAGCTGATTTGTTGTTGTTTTTTTTTTTTTGAGATTTATTTTTTCACTTTAATCGACTTTTGAAATGCGTCTTTTGTGGTATTGGTTGAGTTCCCTGTCATCTAAATCCTCCACCTTTATCAATTCGCTATTAATTGAACTTTTTCTTGGGGGAGGGGGGGGAGGGGAGAAGAGTTTTAGCGATTGGAGTTGATCCTTAAAAAGGTTGCTCGAGATGTGAAGTTTATGATTGTTTTATATGGGTATAAGTGGAATTTGAATATTTCAGTAAGCCACGTGATGGTGATAAGCAACATGCGACGAGTGGTAAATGGAGTTTAAGTGCCGCTCGAAAGGCGCTCGACCTCTTCTCGGAAACATCGTTTGCGATTGTACTTGCCGAGGCTGAACGGCTGCAACCTGATATTGCGCAATTTATTTATGATTCAAAATGTATATGAGTTATTCGTGCGAGAATTTGAATTTGTATATAAGGAGGCAAGCGGTAATTGAAAAAGAGAGGGGTAGAACTCAGGCTTTTAAATCATGAGAAGTTATTATCGATCGATGTGATTGATCCGATAGGATGATCAGTGGTATTCGTACGGCAATATTTACGGATGGATGAATTCTTTAAAGGTTTTTGTGAAGGTAGTGGGGTGGGGGGGGAATAGAGAAAAGGGAGTAGTGGGAGGGGGGAAATCTCGAACCTGGTTGGGACCCTACTGAGATGCTGCTGTTTAGAATCTCCCTCCCCCCCCCCCCCCCTCCCCTTCCGCTGTCCATTCTCCGCTGAAGTCTATGGCTCGTATGCTGCTTGCTTAGGGAGTCTTATCGATTGCTAGGATGTAGGTGGGTTATTGATCATTTTAATGTTTGTTGAAAAGGAGCCTCGATTTATTAGGCGCTATTTAACGAAACTTCTGTTTATTAGTAGAAGCATTTACCGTTGCAGTGCATTAATCCTGGACTTTGTCCACTTTTCCATGATGCGGATTTTATTCCTTGTTAATACTTGGATTTTCATATCCAATAAGATTGCAGCAGCATTCCTTTCTTTTTGTTCGTTTTTTTTTTTTTTCTAAATTCTGCATTGTAGAGGGATCGGAATTTTTCTGAACTCTATCCGGAATATTTGATATTCATTCTCTATCCGGTAATTACTATATTCGGATCATAGAGTGAAACTATCAAAAGCTTCGTTTAAGGCAGTCATAATAAGCTGCTAAAGTTTTACGTCAAGTTTTGATTTTAACAGCTTTTAACATTATGGGCACCCTACACCTTAAAGTGTTAGCATGGCACATTAAAGTGCAGTTTAGTATAATCTCATTTCAAGGTTTGATGCTGAAATTTCTGACTGCGGCGCCAACGAAGGATTTTAAAAAACATGGGATCTATTGTTGCGAGAAATAAGAATGGCTGGACAACTTTAAAGAGAGATTTAATGCAGTGTTGAAAAAGATATCATTTGAAAGTAAAATACAGCGGGAGTGCCTAAAGAATATATCAGCCTTGAATGGCTGTGCTTTCATGCACGCCATGGTGGGCACTTATCTGGACGATCGACCCCATGGCAATTTATGATATCGTGGGATGTTGACAGGATATTCGACCACATGGCCAGATGACCTCGGAGTGACCGGAGGGACTAGTTTGGCCGGATGAAGTTGCCCATAAACTTGCTTGTTCAAGTAATCTCAATGCCCCACCGGGTCGTTACATGGGGACATTGGGCTGAGTTCGGTAAATTTCTAGATCAATGTTTCTGTTCAAGAATGTTCTGTGTTTGTGTTCGTTATAAAATTTAGTTGCGATTGATGAAGGTATTGGTGGCTTCATCGATGTATCGCTTAGTTCAAGTTCAAATATCGATTTGTGATTATCGATTTATCGATTGATTTATCGATTTATCGAATGCATTTTATGCTTCCATTATTTTCCATTATTCTATGCGTTTCAGTTTTTTACGATCAATTTGTATTGATATATAGATTTATAATCAATCAATTTCGTTATATCGATTCTAAGATGAAGTTGAAAAATAGTTTTAGAGATGAAATTTTTTGTGGTTTTTTCTTCCTTTTTTTTGCACTCTTTGAATAGATTTATAATCATATTTTACTAAAATATTAGTGCAAAAAATTTAAGAACTCTTTATATTGTTGGACACGTTTTTTAACGAATGAAAGAGGGTGTCGATTAGAGCAGTGGATAGAGCGTTGGGCGGCTATATAAACGACCCGAGTTCGGTTCATTTCAAGATTCAATGGATTGGCGAAATTATTATACCCTCTCATGCATAATGCGCTTGAAAATTTTGCTCTTGACGGTATTGAATTCCACGAATGAAGACTAATCTGGTTGAATTGTATTTAAATTTAAAATTTTTTTTTCACGGTGTTTTTTATTATAGGAAGTTTTTTTTTTGTTAGTATTTGGATGAAGTTTTTGATTCGTTTGAATAATTAGTTATTAAATGAACGAAAACGTCATCAAAGAAAAAAAAAACAATTGCAACTCGTAGTTTTTTTTTTCTCGCAATCCATCACTTTTTTTTATTGCACTTTCAATAATATTTGCATATTTCATTGATTTCAATGACATTTGCATATTTCAATAGTTTTGAATACATTTCTGTGGTGTTGTTCTTAGTGTACTTAAAACGACGAGTGATCTCTCGATCGGTCTACCTTTTTTATATTTACTCTTTTCATTTCTTTCTTTGCCTCTTTCTTTTCCTCTCTCTCTTTTTCTTTTTCTTTTTATTGATTTAAATTTATAATTTTATGCAAGAAAAAAAATTTTTTTCAATTCTATGATAGATAGAAGAAATCATCGGCAATAAAGTTTTTGGAAAATGCTTAATTTTTATTGATCTTTGATTTATATTGGAAATTAAATTATATAATCGATTTAATTGAGATTTTATTATGCATTAGGTAATTTGCATATGCATTAGTTAATTTGCATATGTAATCGATGTCTTTTTAGCGATCATAACGGAAGAGGTGATAAAACAAAATCACTATGCACTTTTTTTTGTATTTTTATATATTTACGCGATTATAGTTACGCTAAACGCGTTTCTTTGTTGAGCTTTGCTCCATTTTCGTCGTTCATAAAAGTTTCTCTTGATTTTTAGTCTCTTTTTTTGAATAATTCCAAGTTCATTTTTTCCCAAATAGTTTCCAAATTCATTTCCCAAAAATTCCCCGGGAAATTTTTGAATAATTGACGTTGAAAATTTTCGACGACTTGCTTTTTTTTGCGTCGTTGCGATATCTGTGTCCATATCATTGAATTATCTTATCAATACTTAAGTTGCGAATAGATATCAAAGATACTTGAAGATGGCAGAAATGCCATTTTCAAGCGAAGATTTGAAAAAGTTCGCTATTTTCCAAGTGAAGAATTCGCTATTTTTTGACTTTTGAGCAAAAACAAAAATTCATTAATAATAATTTATCGTTGAGGTTTATTTTTTTATTTATGATATGAAGTTGAAATATTTTTGTGAGGATAATTTAACTAATAAAAAAAAACTTGAATAATTTTTCGGGCAACTTTTTATTTCCAATCCATATTATTATTCAATACGATTTATTTTTGGCTATTTTTACTCTTTTTTTTGGGGGTATTCGTTGTAATGTTTTGGTAGAATGCACATCAATAGATTGATAAACTTTTGAGGTGTGGTAAGTTCTGTTGCTGTTATATAACTGGAGGTTTATTTTACTCGAGTAAGATGGAAGGTCGAGCCATATATCGAAGTGGCACTTCTACCTGAGGTGATAGAGATTATTTAATTGCTTCGAACTTAAAGACTATAGAATCTTATTCATTTTACACCTTCATCTCAAAAATAGTGACCAAATGAGGGTGTGGGTGCCATTGTGCAGTGATTGTGTTTAGAGAAACGACGGCAATTGTGGAAATATTAGATGCGGATTTTTTATTGCGCTGCACGAACAATTCTGTGTCATCCCCACGACAGAATAATGCCTCGCCTCTCTCTGTCCTCCGTTCCCCCCTCCCTCTCCTCCCTTCCCCTTCCCGATGTTATTCTGAGCAGTTGCCGAAAATATCAGGCGCCTAATTTATGAATGGAACAGCCGTAAGCCAAGCACCAGGCAAGTGGCTTTGAATAATTTTAGGTTGTTGGGGGAGGTGCGATTGGTTCAGATAATGACATAAAATTATGTGTGCATTCATTTTTCGAACTGCAACAAGTTTTATAGTAAAATTTGCATATCGCGATCGGTGTTTCATCATATAAGTTGCTCGCAAACATTTAGTAACTATGCATAATCAAAATTATCCGATCAAAATCAAAAAAAAAAATTCACCGTCATCATTGACCTGCATATCAACTGCTATCTTTTTATGAATATTTTCTAAGCAAAGTGGGGGGGGGGGGGGTCTCTTAAACCGGCAATTGAAACAATGAAAGAAACTTTGCCTCGGGTTAGATATTCACAAATCTCAATCTTCCGTTGGGGTTGATCGTTTTCCTCATGCCACAATGTTTTGAGTGCAAATTTTCTTGTTGGTAGATGATCTTCGAGATTTTATTTGCATATTTTCTATACTTTTGTATAATATATGAATGGTTGAGAAGATAGTTTTTCTCCAACTTAAGGTTAATGGGAATGAATTTTTCGGAATAACACACATAGATTTTTTTGATATTTAAGAAAAAAATCTTTTTCCATATAGGAGTTGTTTCACGTAAAGGTTTTCACGCTTATTCATATCCCATCAAATGCCGTGGAGTCGATTATGGTTTTGTTTAGAAGGAGGGTTGGGATTTACTCCATCATTATAATGCTAGGCCGAATGGATCGTTATGGAGCCAGGGACTCCGATTTTTTTGAATAATGAAAGCGAAAGAAATGGTATACGTTAAGCCGCTGAATTCTTGTATAACAGACCTAAATTTTGTGTCATGCATTTTTTCTTTTTCTCTCTTATTTTTTTGTATTCATCGTAAGGAAAGGATCCGAGCAAAAAAAAATCCCTAAATATAAGTTCCTTTCTAATTTTAGGAAGGGGGAGGGGTTGCCTATTGAAAAGCCTTGCGAGAGATTAATTAAATATTTGTTGGACATTTAGCGCTACACAGGTTCAATCATATCAGTATGGAGCTAAGAGCGGTTTTAAGGCGGAAAATCTCGAATGAGAATAGATTTTTTTGATATTAAAAAAATCTTTTTCCATATATAATTTTAATATTTTTCATATTTTAAATAAAAAAAAACGTAAAACAATAAATTATCGATAAATAAAAAAATTCATCTTTGTTGAAATAAGATAGTTGGAGTTTTTCATTTCTTTTTTTTTTTCTCATTCCCTTTTGCGTCCTGTCTATTGAAGAATAACACATTAAATATTAACATTGAGCAAATTATTTATGGGCGATTTAGGCATGGTATTCATATATACAAATAATAACAATAATAGTAATTTTATCAAAAAATGCGTAAACAATAATCAAAACGAAGTTCATTTGCATATTTATGCATTCATTTCGATACCATTTGCGCCACAGTTCAACTCGATGAATGGTATTCTGCAAAGAAATATAATTGATTTTATTAAATGTCGATAATATTCTTATGCAAATATCGACATTCTTATGCTTAGAAGTGATGGTCGGCAAGTGTATCATGGGGACTATCTTATCCCCGCTAATCCATATTGACAGGAAAGAGAATTATTCCGGTTTTCGAAATTTATTTTTTTTTTTTTGGGGGGGGGGGAGTGCAAATTTTTGATTAGCGCAAAAGAACGAGGAATTTTTCTCGTAGATGAATCTAATTTTATAATTATTAATAAAAATTTCTTAAAAATATTCTCAAAGCTCTAGTTTAAAAAAAAAAAATGCAAATTTTTCTTCCATTTCGAAATTGGGCATCGAGGATTAATTATATCCCACTAATAACATTTCAAATTATACTATAGGAAAACGTATGAAGAGATTCATATATAAATCAAGCGTTCTATTTGCAATGATTTATACTTCAAATGCCTATTCAATTAACGAGTCTTATGCACATTTATTTGCATATAATTTAGCATTCAAACGAATAAGCTATTCGATTCATTGTTGTGCTAATTAAATTAAGATTTCAATTCATTTAATTGCATGATGAAATGCGACAACCAAATTTACATATGTAGCTGAAGGATGGATCAAGAAATATGCAAATATTGAGTGCCTAACTGTTAGACTATAATGAAAAGGTCTATGATAAAATATTCGCATCGTAAAGTCTTTGAAAGGATTATTGCTTTAAAGAGGAAAGCAAGAAAGCATGATCTCTTTTCTCATTTAACTGAGGTCGATCTTGCATCAAGCATCAACTTCCCTCCCCATCCCTGACTATGCAAAAAATAGTGCGAGGTGGTGCAACGTCCTCAGATTTTGTTGTCTTCTCTATACCAGATGGACCAATATAAAGGAAAAAAGTGTTTAAAAAATGGTTTTTTTTCTATGGCGTTTTTGACATCGTTCAAGAGGACTGCTCCGGCTATCAATGACTCAATACCAATAACTTGAACATTCGCAAGGGGGGGGGGGGGGGGGGAGGGAGTTGTGTGGGGGAATTAACAGTTTTTCAGACATCACAAAAAAAATTACCCCTGAAATGATATAAATAAAAGCGTTACCGAGGAATCTATCAACTAATTCTCTTGAAATTCGAATGTTTTTTCATAATTATTGAAGGGATTTTCGATATTTTATACGCGTTATAAATTCATAGAAAACAACTAAAATATTCCCTTTTTTTTTTGTAGATAAACTCAATTTTTTGTTTATATGAAATTAAACGAATTTTTTCCATTCCTAAAAACTAAAAAAAAAAATTTCAATTTTTCTGTAAATTTCGAATTTTTCGTCATTTAAGAATAACATTGATTCATTGAGCGTATGTTGATTAAGGCAAAAATTAATAATAATAAAGGATAGGATTGAACGCATAATCTTTAATCATAAAAGATAGAATCTTATAACAAACAACAACTTCTAAAGAGAATCATTGAATGTAGTCAATTGGATTCGTTGTAATTAATTTTACCCATTCAGGCAAGAAATTAATTTCTGGGAATTAATTATTCAACCTTTAATCATTAAATTCCCATAAAGTAGAGTAGGCAATCGATGCGGTTAGAAAAATAATATTGGACAAAATAAGCGGTATGACTTATCCGCTTCAAAACAGTAACATTTATAGAGGTAGTTAAATTCACTAATAATTTTCCTCATATCAGTGCTCTGATTGTATCATTGCTTTAAGTAGCCAAATCTGATAGTACCTCATGACAGCTCTATCAGCTAAAATATCACAAATTTAAATAAATCCACTATTTCATATATTTATGTAGCTCCAATCCGGAGATCTTTTATTAGCGCTATTAGTAATTAGTGATCCAGAGGTTATTACCAATGTGGGGATTAAACTTCATCGACACCGCTTATTAGGTTTATTCTAATGTAAATTTTCAAAATTTTTTTTTGAGCATTTTATATAGCCGTTGATAAGCACTATTAGTGATTTGATGATAAGAGGCTTCTCAAGGCAATCTACATAAGCATTGCCTAAACTTATATTAGTTGCTTTTTACGATAATGTGTAAGTAAATTTCATTGTACGCTTAATGGATGTATAATAATTTCCCAGTTAAAATGTTTTAAAGATTTAAAAAAAAACCGAAACAAACTAGAGGAATAGAAGTTTCGTCGATGCAATATCCGGTAAAGGTATTGGACGATCTATTCAACACCCTAAATTGAAATACGGAGAAGGAGGAGGTTTCAGAGGTCCTAGCGGCTAAATATAAAAAAACCTAAGAAAATGAGAGTGGGGCGCATCACTGAAATTTAAAGTTCGAACCTTTTCGACAGGTGAAATAATAACGGTCACTATCAAGTACCTTCAGAATTATTAGCTTTCTATCTATTAGGCAAAGGACTTTGAATCACATTTGCGGATGGAGCATTTGTTAATTAGATATAATTGATTTAGATGAACGAATTAAATGATAGATAAATTTATAATTTTATGAATTTAATTTCAGAATTTAATTCCCACAATATATCACCTTATGGCCATTAATGGAATTTCTTCATTTTCTTCGAAAATCGTACATTTTGAATACGAAACACAATTGTTGAGTGTTATTGAAACGGAAGATTTAAAAGCTAAACGACAGATTACTCTCATGTGACGATTAACTAACCATTGAATGTCGAATAATATCAGTTGATTTTTAAAGAAGATCGATGTGGGCCTTCAATCGAGTGCAACTCGTCTAGACATTCGACAATCTTTGAACACCATTCAATCATTTTGCCTATCGTGAGCGTTTTCTCTCCGTTTCTCTTTATTTTTAAGCACGAATAAATAAATTCCACTCACAGCGCTCCTTCTCTTCTTGTCTCTAAATATTTTCTTTTTTAAGCTAAGATTCATAATTCAACAGGTGGAATGTATTCGATTTATTCCAACTTATAGGAATTCAGCCCCTATCGCTTCAATTTTTTGACGTTGAAAAATCAACAAGTATTACTGATTATAATTGAAATTTAATGATTGTAATGATATAAAATTCAATGAAGGTCAAATATTCTCGAACGGTACAAATATAAAATTTTATTTATTAGATATTAATTCCCATATAGTTATTATTTTTAGATATATATATATATATATATATATATATATATATATATATATATATATATATATATATATATATATATATATATATATATATATATATATATTTGAGATGAAGCAACGAGATGATTTTCACCTAATAAAGTTCATAATAATACGAGTTTCATTAATTCCTCTTAACTGAGATCGATTCTAATGATATTGTCAACGCTTTACGGTTTTATTGGAATACATTTACGCATTTCTGTCTCAGAATAATTCATGAAATTCAATTATTTAATTCCTATAATAATTAATCCTATTCATAGCAAATCAATCAACAATACCGACATAATTGATTTATTATTTGATCACATAATTATATTTGGATAATCGTTTTTTTTTAAACGATCCAATAAGATTATCGTCCGCTTGCTTAAATAGATATCGAAAAACTTATTTCGCTTTTAGTAGATCATTAAAAAATATTTTTTAAAATAGTTTTTAAATTAATAAATATAAGCAGAGATAAAAGAAATACTCTTTTGATTTGATGTTATGCGGAATAATTAAAAAACTCATAAGAATATTATTCATATAAAATATGCGACAAATAAGCAATAATTGAAAAAAATATTCAGTATAAGAACTTTGGAAGTAATCAATACCCCACGGGTTATTAATCCGTTTAATACGGTAAAGAAAATAAAATAGCTAAAACGATGTTGAAAGACCGTTCGATAGATTTGACCACGAACTGATGACCAAAAAAAAAAAAACGCTGATTTGTTTAAACGCCATAAATTTGACATCCGACCTCAAAAATTCAAAAAAAAAGAGACGAGAGGGAGGGAGCTAATTCTCATAAAGTGATAAGCATCATAACAAATATGATAGATATAGATATATCAGACTATGCTCGCTAGAGAGCAAGAAAGACTTTTTCGTTAAAAAATATACATCTATTATAGATTTTCGTTAAAATATACATCTATTATAACTAATATATAGCTTAAAAAATTCTATTCTATTCTATACTATAGTTTTTAGAGCGCTATAGCAGTAGAATTAAAAGGATACGATATGCAGAGAAATGAAATTTACGAGAAAACATTCGATGAAGCATTGGAGGAAGTTTTTTGGTTGAAATTTAAATCACTTTATTTGCAACTTTATAGTTCTACACACTTGTGAAGTCGACTGTACCTAGTTGAATTACCCTCTCCATCTCCTCCCCTCGTCCTTTTCTTCCTCCCATCTTCCCTTCCCTCCTCCATTCCCCTCACCTTTGCCATCTCTGTCCTTTAAGCTTTATCACTGATTCAAGTGATTTAGTAAAAATATTGACGTTCGCTTCGTTCGTTTAATGTTCTTTCGTTGAGAGTTATGAATAATGATGAAAAAAGTAACTTACTTTTCTTGCAATATCTATAGTAGAGAAGTATTGAAACAACCATAAATAAAGCGATCAATCCAAGTATATAGGTCACAATCTCACCCGTTTGCATTGTCCTATAATTTATTTTTATTTAGCTGGAAAAAATCGACATTGCATTATTATTATTTAAATTATTCGAAACAATAAATGACAAATCTTTTTTCGAAAGTATTTTTCTCTTCTTTCATTCTTCAATTAGAGTCAAAAAACACTTATTAGATAATAGAAATTTTGCACTAATATAAATAAAAAGTACCAATATTATGTCGGCGATAATTTAAAGATAAAAGGAGGAAAAAAAAGACCCCCTCATCTTCCTTCTTTTTCGCATTTGCCAATTTATATTTGCTCAACAATTAATCTTAATGAAGCGATCAAAGCGCATTTTTCGAGAGCACAGCTGTGCTCGAATCCTTTCAAACACATAGAGACTTTCAAATGACTTTCAAATGTTCCCAGAAAGTAATAAATTCCATAAATAAATTGGTGAAAAATATGAATTTTTAAAACCATTTCACATTATTATCGAAATTTTTATTAAAAATAGTGAATAAAAAAAAGGTTTAACTCGAAAATCACCTAAAATTCAAAAACGACATTCAAAATAAACACAAATAAAAAAAAAGTCAGCTCTTTGATCTAATCTTTTCACCACAAATGTTGTAGAATTTGTCTTCATTTAAAAATATATCTATTCTATCGAAGTAATTGTTGCATTAAAAGAAAACAAATGAGACAAAAATATTATGAAAGACCTGGAAAGTTCGACAATCATTCATATATATATATAATATATATATATATATATATATATATATATATATATATATATATATATATATATATATATATATATATATATATATATATATATATATATATATATATATATATATATATATATATATATATATATATATATATATATATATTCAAAAAATATTTGAATACTCGAACAGAATAAATTACCGTGACGTCGATATTGGAATGCTACACATTTGTGTAGCAAATTAAGAAATAATTGAAGAGGATGAGGTGAAATTTCAAACGTTTTTGATGAGAGAGGTGTGAAACGTTTTGAGGCAACAACCGTCAACCGTCTTATGGATGAATTGGTTTAAATGCGTAAAACTTCGCATTTGATCGACGCTTCACGAGAGATCACCTCAACAATTCATCGTCGTCCATCATTAACACCTTTTATCAGCTATTTTCCACACAGTTTATATAATTTAGTTTGAATTGTAAGAGGAGAGCGGCGATATTATCCAAAAAGTTTCTTTATTAATGTCAGCCTGAAATTGCCCAAAATTACTTCCCTGCCCCCCATACCCCACCTCCTACATCCTTTTTTAAAGGTTTTTTTGATTCTTGACTGCTACAACCTCCACTACATTAAAATTTAATAAATATAGATTTAAAATGGAATTTATAATTCTTTGGAGTATTGATTGCGATTGCTCAAAATTTCCCCATATAATTATAGAAGTTAATTCTCTAGCAAACAGTTCAGTGTAACATAAAGTTAAAGCATTCACATATTGTATATCTATTATAGTAAATTTATATGATATATCAATGATATACGACAATATTATATAGCTAGCACCCAATTTTGGGCAAATATCTTATCTTGGGCGGTAATTTTTGGGCATTGATCTTAAGCAAAGGCAAATAACCTTGGGCAGTAATTTCGGGCATAAAATCATGGGCAGTAATTTTGGCCTAATAAATTTAGGCAGTAATCACCAAATATGAGCAAATCTTATCAATCTTGCTGTGTAAAATGGAGCTAATAATATCTGGGAAATTTTTGAGAATTGGTTGCATTTCTAGATTTCCTCAACGAAACTTGACTAATGATCCAAAAATCGACTCCTTTCTTTTATGGTATTTTCTCGATTTGTTAAATTACACATTAAATTATTTATATGTTCGATGATAAAATAGAATTTTCCCAATAAAAAAAACAACTTATAAAGCTCGAATACTTTGAGTGATTTTAGCCAATTTATCTATTCAAGTCTGCGATATAAGAATTGATGAATTTAATGAAGTTGTTCTTGATTAACGAAAAACTGAAAGTGATGATCGAATAGTTAGGAAAAAAAAAACTATTTAGTTAATCAGAGCCGATTATAGAAATCCTCATATTAATAACAGATACTTTCATAATATTTTCTTTGTGTAGGAATAAAAATCGAAAAAAAAAAACTCAAAAGAGATAAAAAATTAAAAAATTAAATTTTTCAAGAAAATTAGATTTTTCTCTGGGGAAATTCCTTCGGGAAAATTTTCAAGAATTTCATGAAACGAAAAAAAAAAGGTGAAAATTTTTTCGGACATTAGATAAATTGATTGTTGATGCAATACATGGATGAAATATACGATTCGAATGAAATGATTTTTTCAGTCGGCAAGTGTTTCATTTAATGTGATCTATTGTTAACAAATCTACGTTGAATCAATCAATACCCAATGCACAACAAAATGTGCAGTTCCACTTACTCACTTGAACTTCAAATACACAAATATATTAGCGAAATTGCTCAAATGCTTATTCACCTAAGTACTTACATTACACGTTTGTAAACACATACACAAATATAAATTCATATCCCCATACCTTAATGACAGGTGAGAAATTACATTAAAAAATGACTGATAGTATTGTGGAACCAGTCATTACGATTTATGATTTCTAGGTGATTTCTAAGTGATTTGGGAGAGAGGAAGGGGTATTTTTAATGTCAAGTGGCTAAGGAGGAGGAGATCAAAGAAGGAAAAGCAATCTGTGAATGAGCTATCATTTAATGAACTATATTTCTTATAATTTTTTGATTAGATAATTTGCTATACATTTCTAGGTTTTTATTAAAATTCCATAAGTTCGATATTTCTAAGATATAACTTTATGAAATAATTGTTTTAAATTATGGGAAGAATAAATTCTGAAATATTAGCTTCTATTTTTTATCGGATATGATAATAAAGAAAAGTTGAGGCAAAAGGTGAGCAAAGGGAGGAGGTTTCAACCTTGAGAGGAGAGGCACATTGTTTTGAGAGGTAATGCAGCACATCAAGCAATTTTTTTCATCTTTTGGAATATCGAAGGCAGTGGATGTTTATAATCCACCTTCCCCTCTCCTACACCCCCCCCTCCCTCCTTTCTTAATCTGAATACCAAGTACAGCTCCAATAGCATAATTCGAGCCTGGTAACAATAGATCAAAACTCTAAAATCCAAGATTTAGCACGAGTAAAACCATTTGCAGCTTTCCAGCATAAGCAATTGCGCATCCGCTAACAGCACGACAGATCTCAACTGTTTGAATGCAATAAAATTCCCCATAATAAAGCAACAGTTAGGTTATTTAACTCATTCGACATTTCTATACTTCCCGAAAGATGTGCGGAAATTTCAGGTGTATGTCACAAATTAATTTACCTAGTGTCAAATATCGCAACGAGCAATTGATAATAAAAGTAAGCCTGAAAAGGTGAATACGAGTGAAAACTTACATCCTCCTATAAGTAATGCATAAATAATGATGTTTAGTTGAACACTCTTGCAATTACGGTATAAAGAGCTTGCAATTGCAATTCCACCCAATAAAATCGTCACGAACATTGCTCTCATGCAAAAATATTGCCCTTAGAAAATTGCATTTTTTGCAATGTTTTTTTGCAATGTTTTGCATGCTTTGCAACGAAAAGTAATTCATCTGCATTAAATAATCATCATCTAAATATGCAAATTATTTATATGATAATCAAATTTGAATGACATTTTTACTATTATCGTTAGTAATAATACGATAATAAATAAAAGAATTTCTCAATTCAGTGATAACGTTGCTCATATAATGCATGAATCTAATGCGTGTTTTGTTTGTCAAATACCGTAAGAATCTTGCTTTAGTGTTTGATACTCTAATTTCCCTTCTTCGACTTTAGTAATTAAAATTAATGGATCGCTTTTGCCTTGTATATTTATATTATCTTCTTCATTTATTCATTAACTATTGTTAGTCACTTCGATAAAAGCACTACTAGATAATTGTTCTTAATTGAAGGTACCTACAAAATTAGGCAAATATTAGTGTATTTTTATACTACCAATCGTTTTTTTCCCTAAGTAAGCATGAAGAGTTCTGAAATTTCGAAGTGTTTTGCCGAAAGCATCGTGCCACGCGTAAAGTTGAAGATATTAGGTATTAAAATTATATGACACGACATATCAAGTCCATCGTCAACCAAAATTTCGCTTTTCAAACATCCCTACGTGCTGAATCGAAATCCAAGCTATATATATAAAAGACAATAGCATCTTCCAGGGCGACAGTATGAATGAAGTTGGCACACGGCTGCCTTCATTCGAGAATGTAAGTTGCAGTATGAAAATTGATTTTCGAAAAAAAGCGATAATAAAAGCACCACAAATGGGACTAATGGTACTAATTAGCCATACTAACCCACACCTACCGCTAAAGTTTTCTTGATAATCGAATTCCCTATCGAAATCCTCAGCGAAAAGGGTTCCGAAAAGATCTCTTTTTGTATTTGCATATAACTGCAAGAATTACTGCATCGTTTTTACTTACATTTTCCAACAAACATATGCATTTATGAAAATCTGAAGAGAAAGAATTTCTCCTGGAAAAATCCCCGTGGATAATACTCCTCATCCTCCCCCCACCCACTTCCCAACCTCATCCCATCCACTCCCCAATCCTCATTACTGTGTTTACCTGAAAATGCACTTCTTCTTGTCCCATGTACACACAAACTTTGCCTATGAAATTTAATGGAATGAAATTTCAGTAATGAGCTCAGTATCTTCAATTCCGTCGCTTTTGAAATATGTGAATGCAGTTTTTTTTGATACACCTTCATACCTATAACATGATACTAGGGTATTTCCGTTATTGGACAATTCAACTATAGATTTCGTACAACCACTGAGGCCGATGTTGCATCGGACAATGGGATCGTATGAATATTGTATATATATTTCT